>OZ030009.1:1762500-2247500 GCA_964023405.1 Apodemus agrarius | reverse complement strand
GTTGGGACACCTCCTCTATTCTTGCGCTTTGCAAACCTCCGAGGGGCTGGAAAGTTTGCTCCAAATCCATTAGTGTTGACTCAGCCCTATCCTCCCCAGGAATCCCTCACAGAGGCTTTGTACTTTCCTCGGAGGGCTGCTGGCTGCCTGGCTGGCTGGTTAGAGGCTCTCTCTCAGGACAGACAAGCAGGCAGGCAGGCAGACAGGACAGACGGACGGACGGACGGACGGACGGGGACACACACACACACAGGTCGAAGGCAGCTTCACCTGAAAGTCACTTGGGGCCACGTCCAGGCCGTCTGTCTATCCGTGATGCTCCCAGGCAGTCAAGCCATCCGTGAACACGCCCTTACTCTTGGGCTCCTCTGCAGCAGGTGGTTGTGTCACAGCCTGCCCTTGGGGTTCTACAGACACCATACCAGGCCAGGGTTGCCATCCACACGGGTTCTCTTACCTAACCACAGAACTCTGCCTCTCAAGTGTCTCCAATACTGAAAAGAGCCGTCTCTCTCAGCAAGGCAAAGCCAGCATGAAGGGACTGAGCCAGCCAGCACTAGATAGCAGCAGGAACCCATCTTATCTTGCTATTTGGATATGTAAAGGACCTTGTCCCACTTCCTTCTCTGCTGAGGGACTTCTGAGACCAGCTGTCCCCGAGATGTAAAGCCCTCTCTGGCCAGAGCTGTCAGAACCCCAAGCAGCAACCAGGGAGTCTAGCATGCATGTTCACATGCTCATCCTCATCTGTTGGCATGTGTATGTATGTGTGTGCATGTGCACACACATGCATGCATGTTTACAGGTATATGTGGGTGCATCTGTGTATCCATGTATGTAGGTTCCTTAGCACATTTATGTTTACATCCATGTGTGCTCATAGGTATACACGTGTATGCATTACACACACCTGACATATGGGAACTTGTACATGTGTATGCACGAATGTGTTTATACATGCAGGGTCACACTCTAAGGGTCCAGGATATTTTCAGGCTAAGGGAAGCTGATCAGTACAAGTAGATCCTCTGGGGTCAGAGAGTCCCACAGTGGCTTCAGCAACGGCGAGGCCAAAGACCCCATTAACAGCTATGGTCACTTGGAGGCCGGTGAGGGTGTTTTTGCCAATCTGAGAGGAATGGGAGCAGCAGTCAATATGGAATTGTACTTGAGAAAAATATGAATTATCTATCAGTTACCAGCCAGTGGCGTGGCAAGGGCTTCCGTGGCAAGCCTGGGCAGCGCCCACACAGTCGGACCCCCAGAGCTGAGATCAGCTGCTGCCAGCCCTTCTCTCGGCACCGAGAAAAACCCCTGGGTGTCTGCTCCCAGATCGCCAAGGTGCCAAAAATCTCATTATCAATGTTGGTCCCACCTCTGCCCCTGTGTGACAGGGCCGGGGGGGGGGGGGGGCGCAATAGCATCCTCCTGCCTGACAGCTCAGTTCTGCTGCCCTGGCCCCGGGTGGAAGTTGGGTTGGGAGGCCGCTCAAACCTTCTCTGATCTCTAGTATGTCTGGCCAGCCTGAGCAGTGTACCCCCCGGGGACAGTTAGAGCAGGACAGCAGGAAACAGACCAACATGGGATGCTTGATATCAAACGTGCAGAGGACCTGGATGGGAGGAGGAACCCAGTAGAGTGGGCACTGTCTGCTCTATCAAAGACCAACCCTGACCATCTGAGGCACCTGAACCCACAGACAGACCCCATCAACGCTCTCAGGCAAGGAAGAGGAAGGGAAGCAATTCCACACACAGCATCATTTCCAGAATCCGGGGGACTTCCTCCAGACACCACCAGACATTTGTGACAGACGGGACCCTGGCTCACTTTAAGATGGACTTAGGGAATGCATTTGGAATTAGAAGAGCATCATAGAAAGCCCCCTGTGACTGGGGCACCCATGTGTCTCCTGGACTTCCTGGCCTGACCCCGGGTCACTCAGCGTGGATGGAGGAAGAGTCTAGGTGCTCTTCAACCCCCAAAACTGCAGGCAGTGCAGAAGAGGCCTTCAGCAGGTAGTTCTACACAAAGGCCAACTTCAGGAGGCCACGTTAGATGGTTTCCTCCACTGTCCCAGGACAGGAGTAAGAGTTGTGTACTCTACCATTGCTGTCTCGTTCAGAACCCCCTCAGCTCACCGCACTTCAGTCAGCAATACTGTGGTCAGGGAGACTGGAACACACGGACCTACAGTGACTCAGGATGAGGCACCACAGGTACGCAGACCCTCTTGCCCCACTGAAGCCCCTCAGAGCTCCAGCAGTTGGGCTGAGCCCTCACTTGATGATGGTCCAAAGCTGGGGAGCCCACCAGAATGGTAGCCAAAAGAAACTCTAGGAGGTCAAGGCCTGAGACCAGAGCCAGTCTGGCTCGACTGATCATCATCTCGGCTGCCTACAAGGTCTGGCTCTGTCCAGCTCTTCAGTCTCCAAAGAGAATGTGAGAGCCACACAGTGGGACTTAGTTTTTAGAGAACCTTGGGAGGAGGGGCGCTCCTGTTCGGAAGGGGAGTGAGATAGAGCCTGCATTGCATGGACGGCTGCATCTCCAGCTGCTCCCTGGAGAACGTGGATGGATGACTTAATATCCCTCAGTGCTCCTCCTACTGTCCCAGGCTCAGGGTTCCCTGTCCCCAGACTTAGCTAGGTACAGAGACCTGGATGGCCCTGGGACTGCCCTTCCTACCCAGTGCCCTGTGTGCCCAGACCAGTGTCCTGAAGTCTCAGTCTGCTCTTCCTGCAGCCCCAGCTCCCACGGAGAGCCTGGGTGCTCAGTGGGTAAGAACACTCACAGCCATGTGTCCCCAACCCAGCATCTACTCACTTTCTGCATAACTTGAGCAAACTGCTTTCTCTTCTCACACCTCAGCTTCCCGGCCTGTGCAATGGGCAAAGACTCGGGCAAGTCAAAGCACTTAGATGTCTGCCCAACTTTCAGCAAGTGTACAGGTGGGACTTTGTCAACATCAGCTAATCCCAGCCCCAGGCCGGACAGTTCCTAGAGGCACCAGCGGAAAGGTCCAGAGCCCTCAGCACCTGGAGATCCCATCCCAAGTCAATGCACAGAGAGATAGGAAGGTAAAGCACAAATCCACAACCAGCAGACGGCCACACTACGAGGGCCCCTGTGGGCTCCTACACTTCCAGCAGAGGTGCAGGACCAGATCAGTTTCAAGGCACCGAGCGCAGAAAACCGGCCACTCTTCCTGCCCCTTGGACCTCACTGGCACCAACACTCCCGACCTTTCCGGACTCAGTGGGAAGCCGGCTGACTCTGGCCACAAGTCCGAGGGGTGGCCACACCCACACTGCCCAGCCCCAGGACCCGCCTCCTGCTCGATGCTCCTCCTGGCTCTGGCCAGGTGGGAACCCTGTGTGGACAGACAGCCCGTGTGCTCAGTCAGACCTCGGTACCAGGGCCGTGGCATTCTACCCTGCTGCCCTCCCGTCACGCGTCCACTGGCGGCATGGCTACTCACTGTCCAGGTGGCCGACTTGGCTGTGCTCGACTGCTGGAAGGTGACCTCGAAGTGGTGGGGGCCGGGGTAGTCGGTATTGGAAGGGATGACAGGCGCTGGAGACATGGTGTCGAAGGTGGAGCTGGGCTGCGCGTAGGGCGAGTGGGTGGGTGCGCTGGCGGCGTGCTCCGGGGTGTAGGGGCTGGCCGGGGCCGCGCGGCTGCCCATCTGGTCCATGGCGCTGCTGAGCAAATTGAACTGGGCCTGGCAAGGAAGGGGGAGGAGGGAGGGGAGAAACAAGGGCTAAGGTGGGAGCCCCAGCTACAGCTCCTGTCCCATTGGGGAGGTGTCTTGTTACAGCAGCCTTAAAGGGCCAGCCGGCTCCAAGTCATCCCAAATATTTCCTGGGGCCCCCACCCCACCCCAACAGGCCACTACTTGCGTTGGGATAAACGCATATTCACCTTTCCTGCCTGCCCCTCTCCGTCCGCCTCCCGGGTGCCAGGGCTTCTGGGGATCCACCCAGCTGCCAGCAAGGTGGATTGGGGCTTTGCACACCTGCCTGGAAGGGATCTCTTTGATTGGGAAAGTTTCCAGCCTGAGACCCCCGTGGTCTCCACCTTGTTCCCGGGTCAGCCCAGAGGCTGGAGTGCGCAGCTAGACCTGAGAGCCTGGAGTCTGGCTGCAAGGGTGGTGTGTGGGGTACACCAGGTTTTGGAGGGTGGGTGCCCTGGAAGGCCAGGTGTGATACAGCTCTCCAGGTGATGGAGTCAGCAGAGCTGCTCAGTCCCCAGAGACCTCAGTGACCACTTCCAAAGGAATTTGCTTAAACTGTTGACTTCATCTTCATTACAAAGACTTCCCCAGTCCTCCCGGGCTGGCAGCTCCTCCCAGCACCCCTGCTGGTTCTCAGGCTAGCCCGGGCAACCCAGTCTTCCCCAAACCATGGGCTCTGTGAACCCTTTCTCAGTCCTTGGGACCCCAGGACAGGTCAGCTTTCCCTAGGAGCTTTAAGGAGGCCTCACCTTCCTGCATTGGGTGTTTCCACAAATTATCAACAGGAGGACAGTCCAGTCCACATCCAGAGACCGCAAGCAGGATTTGGGAGGACACTATCCAATGGCTGACGCCGGCCAGAATGGGTCCCTAACTGTAGATGCTTAACCTATCCTTTCTGCACCGATGAACTTTCCTACAAGCTCAGATGGACCCCCGCAGGACTGAGGTGGGCACTGTCTTTGTTCCTATGTCACAGGGAAGGGGGCCCAAAGGTGTGGGGTGGGAATGAGCAGCTCCAATTGACCTGACTGGAGCAACGTGCCCCTTTACCCTGTTGTCAGAACCTCGGCACTTATGTCAGAACCTCCCCAGCCTGCCTCCTCAAAGCCCCAGAGCAGGAAGTATTTACAGCCAGCAAGGGAGGCCAGGACCCAAGGCCTGGGCTGGACACTGCTCTCTCTTCTCGTGGGGACCTTGTGCTCAGCTCCTCCTGTGCCTCGGTCCAGGATGGAGGATGGTTGCAGGAAGTGGCCAGAGAAGACAAGGCCTCGGTGGTCCACTGTGACTCCCTGACAGGAGTTTGGGGGGTTCGGTCAGAGTCAGGAAGCTGATATAGAAGGAAGGGTCCCGCTAAGGGCTGTCCAGCAGGAGGAAGAGCAGTTCAGGAGACAGTAGAAGCTGAGCAGGAAAAGGGAGAGTGACAGTCTAGTTTGCTGGCTTGTTTGCTTGTTTGTTTTTAAAAAATATTTATTATGTATACGGTGTTTATGTATACATTATGTATGTATGTATTATGTATACAATATTTATGTATTCTGCCTGCATGCATGCCTACAGGCTGGAAGAGGGCACCAGATCACATTACAGACAGTTATAAGCCACCCTGTGGTTGTTGAGAATTGAACTCAGGACCTCAGGAAGAGCATCCGGTGCTCTTAACCACTGAGCCATCTCTCTAGTCCTAGTTGGTTTTTCTTTTTTTCTTTTTTTTTGTATTTTTTAAGGTTTTTTTTTTTTATTTACATGTATGAGTGTTTGCCCGGATGCAGGTATGCACAGCACATGTATGTCCTGTGCAGAAGCCAGCCAGAAAAATGTAAGAGGATTGATAGAAATGAAGGTAATCTAAACTTGTGTCTGACTATCGGCGTTTAAAACAACGAACCCCAAAGAAATGGGAGTTTCTCTCCAAGAATCTCATACTTGGAGAAGGAAAGGCCCCTGGGGTAGCTTGTCTCTCGGACAGAGGCTTCACATAGCTCTAATGACTTGCCCCACCGAGGCTGAAGCACGGTGACAGGTCACCAGAGGGCTAACCTCGACCCAGTGTTAGATGAGCAGCTGCTTGGTCCTCTACTTAAGTGTCGCTCTCACTTCGGACCCTGAAGCCAAGCGTGGGTGTCTCCCCTCGTCCTGCTTCTCAGTGTGGCACTTGGCTTACTAAGCATGGGTGGTCAAAGGGGACACAGGGTTTGACCCCAAGTTCACACAGTGTGTGACCCCAAGTTCAGTTACAGAGAGGGAACTGGAGTCACAGGTGGCTGTGAGCTGCTGTGGGGGTGTCCTCTGTCAGGGCAGTAAACGCACTTACCCTAACCACGGAGCCACCTCTCTAACCCCAAGTTCTGCCTCCTGCCGCTGCTGTGACGTCTGCACTCCGAGCCTCTGAGAATCCGGCAGAGATTTCCCTGGAGGCTCCAGCTCTGGGACACTGGGGTAGCTCAGACTCACCTTGTCCCCAGTATGCAAGGCTCTACTTTACTTGGGTGGATAGCCTCGTCAAAGTTTCCATAGTGTGAAACTACCCCTCCCCCACAGAGGGACTGGGTTTGTAGGACAGAGTCTGACCCCTGAACCCTCCCCCTAGTCCTTCCCTCACCTCCCCAACTTCCTGTGCCACAGGACACCTGCCCCATCTACCCACCCCTACCCCAGGAAAGTGGACGAACAGGTTAGAAAGTCCACCAGCCACAAGGGTGTGTTGATGAAATTCAGAACCTTGCTCTGAGAAGACACACAGTGTGACTTCGTGTAGGTAAACAGTCAGAACCGGTAAATACAGAGGCAGAAGCCAGACAGAGAGAGAGGAGGCACGGGGCTTCACATCAAGAATGACAGGGCTCATGATTTCTGGGGTGGAATGTTCTAGAAGCGGTGCTTACACACATCTGTTCAGATGAAAACTGCTGGGCAGTAGGTTTCTTATTTACTTGCTTGTTTTGTTGTTTTTAGTTTTTGTTTTTTTGGTTTTGTTATTTTGGTTTTTCGAGACAGGGTTTCTCTGTGTGGTCCTGGCTGTCCTGGAACTCACTCTGTAGACCAGGCTGGCCTCGAACTCAGAAATCCGCCTGCCTTTGCCTCCCAAGAGCTGGGATTACAGGCGTGTGCCACCACGCCCGGCTGTTGTTTTTAGTTTTTGAGACATGGTCTCATGTAGCCCAGGCTAGCCTGGAGCTCATTATATAGGAAGCTGAACTCCCTTCTGATCCTCCTGCCAGTACCTCTTGAGTGCTGGGATTACAGGCTGGCACCAGGTTATCCACTGTGTACAGTGCTGGGAATTGAACCCATGGCCTCCTACACTCTGGGCAAGAAGCACTCTGCCATCCGAGTTACAACCCCTACCCGAATGTACTGTTTAAGTGAGAAGATTGTATGCTCTGTGAATTATACCTTAATAACGCTGTCTGAAACAGGAAGGCACCTGACCTCTCCCTCTCCCAGCACCAAGGCCATTCAAAGGGAGCATGGGATGTGACAGCTGCCCCCTTCAGAAAGAGGCAGGCCCCACCCCAACACCTGCCAACAGACTCCTGGTAGGAAGGTCAGAACTCAGGTCAGCCCAGCACAGCCCCCCACCCCCCACCCAATTCATTCTCAGAATCCTCCCATAGGCCTCTAACCACAGCCCAAGCTCCCTGTGGAAGCCTCTACCTTGGTCTTGCCACAGTCTCTGCTGAGCTCAGAGGGGTAGCCCTGGCAACAGCAGTTGGAGCACCTGCATGCTGCTGGCCTTGACCAGTCATGATGCTGTCCTGTGAGTCTGTGAGGAACCACACAGTCCTGACGGCTGGACCAATGGCTGCAAAGGGTTTGAGCGTGGGAAGAAGAATTTCCCAGTCGCTAGGACTCTACGCACACTGTGATGTCCTACGCTGGCAGGAGTACATTACTGACGACATTCACCAGTTTCTTTCTTGTTTTGCTTTCCCGTACTGGGGATTGAACCCACGATTCACACACACCAGGCAAGCGCTCCTCTACTGAGCCACAGCCCTGACCCTCTTTTTACCGTGTGAAACCAGCTACTGGCCTTCGGAATTCCATACACGGTTCCCACTCTACACGTGAGTCTCAGCGTTCACGAGAGATCGGGTCCAGGATTCCCACGGACGCCTTTAAAGAAAGCCCTCATAGACGGTGGCGTCGTGTTTGTACAGAGGCCACGCACATCCCGGAGCTGGCTCGCAAACCCTAACCCACTGCAGATGCCGCCATGTAGCCATTAGAGCACACTGCTTGAGGGATGGAGGGAATGTCTGAGCACGTCTGGACATGTTCAGTCTAAACGCATTTTTTCCCAAATGTTTTTGGATTCCTACTCATTAGAATTTGAAGATGCAGAACCTCCAGAGACGGGTCCCCGCAGACACAGGGATCCTGAAGATACAAAGGATTTAGCAGACTCAGGCAATCCCACAGACATGACTCTAGAGACACAGGATCCCACCCACTGCGTTCCCTGAGTGGTGCTGACCTGGACCACATGATCCAGGTTCGGAATAGGTTGCTCAAGGCGTTTACTGTCAGAACAAAGTGGCAGAGGAATGAATGAGTGAGTGAGTGAATGAATGAGTGTAGACAATGTGATAAGTCTGACAACAGCTTCATACAGTGATGGTCAGGAAGGCCGCTCTCTCTGGTGCGGCTGTCTAGGAATGAGGAGATACACCACGGCTCTACCTCCTGCTTCCTGTCTTCCAGCGATCCCCAAACCTGGTTACATTGTTTGAGATCCAGGATGGAGCTGCAGGACCAGCTCCTTCCTGCAGCCCCAGGTTCATTGTCTTCCAGCAAAGGGTTTTGGAAGAAGTCATGACATCTGCAAAGGCAGCGGCAGCCCCTCCGTGCCCAATCCCCGCCGTCATCCCTGATGGGCAGGGAGCCCTGCCTCACTTGCTCAGAAGCAGGGCGCAGGCCCACGGCAGCGAAGTTCATATTTTAACTTGTCTGCATTCTTCAATGATTGGAGGTGGGTGCCAAGGACTTAGTCATTGAACCAAAAGGAACAGCGATAGCATCTGTGGGCGCTTAGGCAGGAGGGACTGGGCTCTTGGAGAGGGCAGGCTCTCAGCACCGGGGTGCAGAACCTGGCTGGCATGGCGAGCCCGAGGCCTCGGAGAAGCAGGCCTCTGCAGACCTCCATGGGGCCACTGGGCTGCCCGGTAGTGCCGTCTGCCCCCTTGTCTAGTGAATGCTAGCTCTCCCGTGCCCGCTCTTTCCTTACAGTCCCAGAGTCTTGTCCACTCACTCACAATCTGGTCTTGGTGTCTCCCATGCCTCCCAAAGACGGTAAGGACCCCACTGATTGGAAAGGGTGGGAGACGTTCCTTCTGCACAGGGTTCCCTCCTCCTGAGGCTCACGGGAAGAAAACCATTTCCTCATTGCCAGGCGGCGGGGCTCAGCCCGGCCCCCCACCTTTGCCTCTGGTCACGCTGTTGAAATGAGGAGCCTTGTCAGAGAGGCCTAAGCGGGTATACACGGAAGCCCAGGGGTCCCCCAGACCCAGGGCCCCCCCGGAAGCCCAGACGAGAGACCAGCTTGGCCTCAGGGAAGAGCCTGGGCAAACCCAACTTTTTTGGTTTGTTTTGCTTTCAGTGAGAACTCCAAGATAGTGGGCTAATTAGGGCATGCCCGGCCCGCGGCGGCACACATGTGCCTGCACTTGCAAGTGGAGTGTCTGGGCGTGACCTGAAGAGGCCCCGAGGAATGAGGGAGTCATGGAGGCAGAGGGTGGCCTTTCCTCCAGTGTCCAGGCCATGGGTGGACCGGCCTTCCTGGGAAACACCAACATCGGTGTGGGGGGACAATAGTTCTGGTGAGGATGAGGGTTTGAGAACACAGCCCCATTGACAGGTCTCTGTGTTGTCCAGAGGGCCTGGGGTTATCCAGCAAACCCATCTGTAAGGGTAAGACCTGTCCTGGGCTCAGGCAGATGAGGTCCCAAATGAGCCCCACACTCTACAGAGAAGCCAGGCTCTCTTATTCCCGTAGTCTCCGGGGCTGCTTCTTGGTCCCTGCAGATAGCTCTGCTGGGGGCCTACCAGGCACCCCTGCTGGGAACAGCCATCTATGCCTCTACTCGATATCCTTAGGCTCAGACTTCAGTACTCACACCTGATCTCCCTGGGCCTCTTCACGGCCTGGGGTGACAGCAAGCCGGTGACCTTGCCCTACAGCAGAGGGTCACGGAGCATAGAACAGTCACAACGGGTCCTCGAGCTCCCCGAGCTCCTGTGGAGGCAGCTGAGTTTCTTGTCTACCTTGGGCATCGAGAGACATGGGTCATGCCTGTCCAATCCTCTTGGCTGAGCCCAGGGTGAGCACTGTATCTTGGCAGGGAGGGGGGGAGGGGGAGCGGGAGAGGAATAGGGTGTAGTTCCACATCTATGGGCCTCCTTATCTTCTGCATAGTGGGAATGAAACACATATGTAGCTCGTAGCATGGCTTCGGGGGACGAGGGTCTGGAAGCAGGAAACCCTACGGCTGTTCTTTAGAAGGAACAGCCCTGCTCCAACCACCAGGACGCCAGGATCCAGGAGCTCTGTCACGCTGTACTGACACCCCAGCCCCAGCCCACTGGCACAAGGCCCCGTGAGGAAGGGGCAGAGGCTGTCTGCCCACAAGGGGGCAAGGCTGGCTCCAAAGGCTGAGCTCCGGAGGCAGCCGGGCAGAGCCGGAAGCGGGGACGGCAGCCGGGGTCTCGCTCTTGGATGTGTCCTGGTTGTACTAACACATGGCGTGGAATTGGATGCCCAGAAACTCCCGGCCGAGTGAAACAGACCCCCGAAATACAGACCCATGCACAGTCAGAGCCGGAAGTGAGGGCAGGGCCTCCCCGTCCCTCCTCTCCTCTCTCCACCACTCTCCTGCCCTGACCAGACAAGGAAGCTCTTGCCTTTCTGCTCTCGGGCTCCTGCCCTCACATGTGCAAGTTGATTTTACACACATGTACACATGTACACTATGATTTTACCCCGACGGGTCCCATCGCACATCTTAACTGTCTCCACCAATCTCTTTGATCTGTTCTTAGGCAGAGACGGAAAGTGAACATTCTTCTTTTTTTTGTTTTTGTTTTTCGAGAAAGGGTTTCTCTGTGTAGCCCTGGCTGTCCTGGAACTCACTCTGTAGACCAGGCTAGCCTCGAACTCAGAAATCCGCCTGCCTCTGCCTCCCAAGTGCTGGGATTAAAGGCGTGCCCATCACGCCCGGCCGTGAACATCCTTCTCAAGGCCGGGGCAGGTGCCTTCCTCACTTCAGCACCCACAGCAGCCTTCAAGATGGACTACCGAGGTGGACCGGCTGCTCCAGTGCTTAGCGACAAAAGGCGAGTCATATCCAATTCTCCAGAGAGGTGGTTATTTCTCTAATTAAAAACGGTGACAGAAAAGCCTGCCTGTCGAACGTGTGGGCCGTCACACTGAAATGCGAAGGCCCAGGCGTGCAGGCTGACAAAGCCACCCCAGCGCTCACCCTACCTCCCAAAGCCACCCCAGCGCTCTGGGCTGCCCTTCCAGTTTACCCGTGTTATCAACTGTCTCCCCAACCTGCTTCACACAGAACCCTTCCCTGATTTCTCTGCCTCAGTTTACATTGAGGTGACGCGGGGTGGTGCTGATGAGGGACTCAGAAGAGAAATGAGAACAGGTCGTGGTAGCACACGGGGCCTCAAGCGTGTTGGATACTGACCCGGGCGCTGCCCTCTCAAAGTGACACTTGGCTCTGCCACCGCTGTGCTTCTGAGAGGCCACTCGGAAGCCTCCAGATCTCCCAGCCAATGAGAACTAAGGTCCACTCTCTCCAGTGACCCATCAGTCCCCGATTCACAGCCACCAGCCAGGGAGGGGCTCATCCGCCGTCTCCGTACACTTGATTTAGCTGTCCCTTTGGGAGGAGAATTCCCTGTGTGCCGCCGGTGTCATGCTGAACCCTCAGCAGCTCTGATAGCCTTCCTGGTCCAGCAGGTTCTTCTCCTCAGCCAGGCTCGCAGGGATGAGACCAGGGTCCCGAGGATGCAGCAGGGGGCTGCTCCAGCAGCCTCAAGGCCAGAGTTCCCACCCTGCTCCCCGATGTGCAGAGGGGACGTGGTTTCATAGACCTCACAGGACAACTGGAGAGTCTGGAGCACAGCCTTCCCAAATTCAGTGCCTCAGTAGGAGAGGACCTGCCTAGGCGTCTACTTCCTGCCTTCCCCGACCCTCTCCCTCGCTCTTCCTGCCTTCTTTCCATCACTTCCTCCCTCATCTTCCCTCCCGTCTTCTCTCCTCCCTCTCCTTCTCTCCCCCTCCCCCCTTCCTCCCTTTTCTCTCCTCCCTTCTTTCTGGAAATTGCCCTGGCCTCTGTGCATTCCCTTCCTGTGGGTGACAGGGCAGTCGTGGCCCAGCCTGGCCTTCTCCTGGAGGAAGGACCTAGCTTCCAGCGCGTTATCATCGCTGTACACTGCGGCCTCTCAGGCCCCTCTGGGCAGCCTTTGAGCTCCAACACCATCTCCTCGATTCAAGGCCACGGGCTTTGCTGCCCCACGGCCTCTACTGCTCCCTCGCTAAGGCAGTAATTCTAGGTAGGGGGTCAAGAGGCATCCACCCATCCAGCACAGGCATGGGTGGCATGGCCTCGTGACCACATCTGTCCCCGTGGGGTCTCATTGTTCTGCAGGAATGGCTGACCTCTGAGCCCAGCACTGAGGGATGGGGAGTCAGGGTCCTCCTGCTTTCAAAACACCAGCCAAAGCGGTGTGGATTCTTCTAAAGCTCCTGGAACTCCGGTCTTCTCCCGCAGGCATGCCTGAGCCTGGGTTCGGCTTGCCTGGGGTTAGTGGCCCTGTGGAGACAGCCATCTCTCCCGCCTGTGCACTAGCTGGAGACCTCCACCCTGATGGTGTTTCCCACAGTCTCCCCGAGCCTATGATTAAACGGATGGAAATGTCAACAAGACGGGACTTGCGCATGGGGGGGACGGCTGCCTCCCTAGAGGTATGCGCATAGCACCCTCCTTTTGCCCGCTGAGGCAGGGCCTTGCCCGGTCCCATGCCAGGGCCATGTGGAACTTTCCACACCTCAAACCCGGGAAATGTGCCCCCAGAAGCTCCACTGGGCTGCTAGGCATGTGTCTGCAAGACCCACCTTAAAGCCCAGGCCACCCCTCCACCAGCATAGCCTGAAACAGGGTACCACGGAGCACAGCCTTCCAGGGGGTCTCTAGGCAGCTCCCCCATCTCCTTGGCACTGTCTGTGAGCTGCAGTGGTTCACACGAATTTTTAGATCCCTGAGTGTACCCCAACAGCATTGGCGAGGTGTCTGTCGGAAGACGGAAGAGGGGACATGGCTCTGCCAGCTCCTCTCCCTGGCACATTCTTGTAGTCTGAACCCCAGCATTGGTATCCATTCATGTCCTTACTGATTTTCTGTCCATCTGTCCCATTCATGGGACCTCCCAGGCGCTCCCTAAATCTTAGGTCAGTGTGGAACAAAGAATGAACAGCTGAACTGAGAAATTAGATCGTGACAAATAAGATGTTCACTAAGAGTGATGTGGCCCACGCGTGTCACCGTGTCACCTGCAGTGACCATAGCGAGGCTGTGACGGTGTCTTGGGACCCCCATGGAGAAGGCACCCCAGCATAAGATGGGGGTGGGCAATGAAAGGTGAGGACAGAGACTGCCCACATACCCAGGGCATCGCCCGGCTCCATTTGGCTCCTGACACCTCTTGGCGGAGGCTTCTGAGCTCCCCCCTTGTAGCACAGTAATGAGCCAGCCAGCTAACCAGCATTCAAGCTCAGGGCCTCCAGGACGGAAGGGAGAGAGAACACTGACCATCAAAGAGGCAGAAGCAGGGGTCCAGGAAGGGGGTTAGGGAGTCTGGGAAAGGCAAGGGCTGCCGTGGTTTCTAATCTGTAGGTCTTGCGGGATTTGGTGTGGTTCTGGGTGGGGTGACAGGGAAAGGACCCTGGCCGGGGCTACTGCATGGGTGATGGACGCAGCAGAAGAGGTGAGAGAACTTAACTTCTGGGTTCCGCGGAGAGGGTTATAGGCTAGCTGTGCACGGTCCCCTTGCTTGGTGGGAGAGGACAGCTGACAGTGCATCCGCGCACGTCTGAGCGCTGACAGCTTTGAAGCCCTTGGGCCCACAGATGACATAGATGAGGTGTTGGGCTGCGGGTCGAGGTTAGTTCCAGAGTTTGGGTTTGGGTTTGGGTTTGGGCTGGTGCAGGAGAAGACTTCCCACCAGCTGAGGTGATGTTCCCCAGGTGGGACACATGGATCGGCTCCATGAGGTGGCTGGCGCCTCATGGAGATGCCGTGGGAAAGCAGGTGCATCCCAAGACGGCGAGGGGACTGAGAGGTGACACGGGTCCAGGATGCCCAACCAACCTGGATCCGACTCTGGTGGGTGTGCCTCTCCCTCAGACCTGATCCTACTCAGTGCTACCCTCCCCGGGGTCACCGGCCCCCTCCATGCCGCTGACTCTGGTTCCCTTCTTAACCTTGTAATGGGATCCCTTGTCCCAGGTCACCATGAAGCCCCCTTCTGGCTTCCAAGCTGCTCCTCGGTGTAGCTATCTTTCCCAGAATTGTTTCCCACTCCCTCTAAACACACAGCCCCCACCCCGACTTAAATAACACTCATGTCCACTTCACACCGTCCTGCCCACCTGCCTCCTCCCACACTGCATGTCCACCTGGCCACTCCCACCTGCACACCTGCCCACCACACCGTCCTGCCCACCTGCCTCCTCCCACGCTGCATGTCCACCTGGCCACTCCCACCCATGTGCTCAGGCTCTTTGCCTACCTCCCACACAGAAGAAACCCTACAGCCTTTTTGATCACCACTACAGGCCTTTTAAGGTAACTGTGGCCTTGTCTTGGTCCTCTGAAGTTCCCTCCAAATCCTGTCTCACACCTGACCATCTCCACAGATGCCCTGTCCCGGCCGCCAGATGGTTAGATCTCTCCCTCTACCTTCTTTTATTGCTTTCTGAGCTCCACACTCTTGTCTCCAGCTGCTACCTGGCGGCCACCGTCTCTGCTCAACTGCTGAAGGGCCCGAAACCCTGCACAGCTGCGGCGCGATGCCCAATCTCCTTCTCAGCCCCGCAGCGATTCCCCACCAGTCTTGAGGCCACTCTTACACACTCCTTCCCTGACATCCAGCCAGTCGGCAAGCCCAGGGCAGATTCTCCAGCAGTTCATTTCCCCACCCCACCTTCCCCGGTGCGGGTAGCCCTCACCTGGACCACATCCTTTCTCCCAGTCTCGGCGCTGCCCCCGTGTGGTCAGTCCCCAGCACTGCACCAGGCTTTTCTAGAACCTAGGCCAGCTCCACCCCTCTGCCCTGGAGCTCTTTCCTGTTACACTAGCTCTCTTTTTCCACCCGGGACTACCCCCTTGCTCCTCCAGTCCAGAAACCATGCTTTCTGCAGGAGCACAGGGAAGCCTGCTCCAGACAGGGTGGACTCCAGACCTGGGTTGTACATGCACGTCTATGTCACCTTACACAAAAGTGTGAGGTATTCATGCACCACTGTATACTGATGTGTGCTGTGCTGTGTGCTTGTGCGTGCATGTGTGGTGTGTTTGTGTCCATATGCATGTGTTTGTGTGTGCATGTGGTACGTGCATGTGTGTGTGAGAGAGAGAATGTATGTGAGCATGTGTTTGTGTATGTGTGCACATGTGTATGTGTAAGAGAGATTGTATGTGTGTATGTGCATCTGGTGTGTGCATGTGTGTGAGAGAATGTATGTGAGCATGTGTGAGAGAGTGTGTGTGCATGCACATGTGTGTGTGAGTGTGTGGTACATGCATGTGTGTGAGAGAGAATGTGTGTGCATGTGTGTGTGTGTGTGTGTGCATATGTGTGTGTGTTGGGCTGAGGAGAGGGATGGGAGAACAACCAAGTTTATCAGTCCTGTAAACATGCAAACATGATGCTGGTTCTGCAGAGAGAGAGAGAGAGAGAGAGAGAGAGAGAGCGCAGGCAGAGCCACACTCTACACATAAGACACTGGAGAACCAGGGCCTTACTATATCCTGGGAGGCTCTCGTTCTCTCTGTCTTGCTGCAAGCCGTAGCCGCTCGTGGCAGCTTTGGTTGCAGGGGAGACCATGATTCTTGGATCAGGAAGGCACGAATCAGCGAGAATGACTCTGTCTAAGCTAGAGATCTTGCCTAAGTTAGCAAGATTCTTCTTAAAATTAGCAAGATTTCCTAAGCCAGACATTTTGCCTGGGCCCGCGAACCTCTGCTCTAAACTAGCAAGCATCTTCTCAGAACTAGCAAGCTTCTTCTCCGAACTAGCAAGCTTTCCTCAGAACCAGACATTTTGCCTGGACCAGGGAATTCTGCTCTCGACTCACTAACTAGCTTCTTCTCCGAACTAGCAAACTTTCCTCAGAACCAAACATTTTGCCTGGCCCCCGAGAATCTCTGCGTCTAGACTAACTAGCTTCTTCTCCGAACTCAAAAGAAGTTGCCCCTCGTAGACAATTGCTTGACATTTACATAGTAAGGGGTGTAGCTAGCTAACCAGGGATAATTTACATGACCATACCGCACAAAGGAAAGAGGATTCAGCAGATAGAGCATATCCTGAAGACCAAGCTTAAAAGCAAGATTATGGACAAAGACATCTTCAGACTAAATGAGTTTTTATGAGTAAGCTCTAACATCTAGCTTTTTCTGTAAAACTTAAATTTGTAAAACTTAAAATCTCCTATAACTTGTAAAGTTAGACAAGCCAGGACTTGTCTTTCCTTAACCTCATTAATATTTCATGAGCTGAAGTCTGAGTCTCACCTGGGAAGGGTTATGGGTGTCTGAATAGCCAGTGATTTCTCTGGCTTAGCAAGACAAAAGACAGCAACTCTGTAAACTTCCTTGGGGGAGCTCTGACCTTAGTGCCTACTTCATATGTAGATTATACAGCAAGCCCACGCTTTGAGACAGGATCCGAATTATAGCATATTATGAGAGCTATGAAATATTTTCTTAATTTTATATGGTCTTGGGTACCAGAAATAAAAGAAATTAAAAAAGATGTCAAATGAAAATTTATGGCTTCTCTGTAGTAGGGTTTATGCACAGCCCTAAGAGGCATTTCTTCCCGCCTCCGTCCTGTAGAAATATCTTACACACTTATTAGAGCTTAATGCAGCACTGTCTCTCTGTCTCTGTTTCTGTCTCTTTGTCTCTGTCTCTCTCTCTTCCCCCTGCCCGTGTGTGTGTGTGTGTGTGTGTGTGTGTGTGTGTGTGTGTGTGCGTGGTGTATATGCAGGAGAACTGGAAGCTGGTGAAGAGCCTAAGAGTTGGAGGCATCAGGAGACAGTGCCAGCTGCACACACACACACACACACACACACACACACACACACACACACCCCGCGCTCATCCCAGCCCACCTAGCAGGCCCAGCTCCTGTGTCCTCGACCCCTTCCGGCTCTGTGTGCAGGAGGACCGAGCCAATCCTGCCTTGCATTCAGGGCTGGACTCAAGCTGTAGGTCATCACTTGGCCAAAGACTTTAGTCCTGGGGAGCAGGGAAGGTGGGAGGCAGGGTCACAGGAGGACGAGCACGTGCCCGGATCCCTCGGCTGGCTTCTCTCTACCTCCACTGACATATGAAAGGCTGTCACAGTCACGGCCAGGGACATGTGACCTCACAGCTCACCTCTGCACCCTGATCAGGCATGAGAGTCAGTTACGACTACCCCGCTTACAGAGAAGGAAACTCTCAGCCCATGGCCTCACTCCCCCAAAGGTAAAGCCTGAACCTATATACTGAGCCCGAACCAAGATGGGGTACATGTATGAGAAAGTCCACCCGGGGATAAGGTGTCATCCTGAAAATCAGCCCAGTCTCCAAGGACAGCTCTTGCCTGTGGGCTCCCAAGTGGCTGCTGAGAGTTGCAGGGACAACAAAGGCCATGGTGGGGAGGGACCCACAGGCGAGGGCTCCGTCCACATTGTTTGTAACATTCTCTGGGCAAAGGGCTACTCTCTCCTCCATGATCCTCTCACAAAGAGATGAGGAGACCGAGTCACCCACCCAGTTGGGATGATGGCTCAGCCCAGCCCCAGAGGAAGAAGCTTGGGGCCCCCCAAAAATCCCAAACTGCGCTGCTGCACCGGGCAGAATGCACAGGAGGCGCGTGGTGCTGTGCTGAAGCAATGAAGGAAGGAGAGAAACGCAGAGCCCGTGCTCTAAGAAGAAACAACAGGGGCGGGGAGATGGCTCAGACGGTAATGTGCTTGCCACCAAAGAATAAGGGCCTGCATCTGATCCACAGGACCCGTGCAACAGGCCAGACATGGCGGTGTGTGCTGGTCATTCTGGTGTTGGGAGGCAGAGACAGACAGACAGACAGACAGACAGCCCAGTCTAGCCTACTCAGCACACAGCATACCCCAGGAGCTAGTGAGAGACTCCAAATACAAGGACAGCACCTGTGGAGTGCTACCCAAGGTTCACCTCTTGCCTTCATTTGCACACACATATACGAACACACACTATACACACCACATGCACACACCCACCACATGTACACACCTCACATGCACACCCCCCCCACACACACACATACACATACCTCTGCTATTGCAGGGTTCCTGCATAGTACAAGTACCAATGACTGCTACTTTCCCTGCTCCACTAAAAGGGATACAGCCACGTGTGGGGCGGCTGTACCCAAGTGTTGTGGGTTACCCTGAAGCAGTTTCTATTCTGATGTTAATTCTGCTTCCTCAAGAGGGGCTGCCCTGCTCTCCCCCGCCCCTACACAGTGGATCACATCTCAGGTGATCTCATGTGATCCTCTTCCCCATTTTAACTGGCCAATAAAGGCTGCTCAATTAGCAGCCTGGTGCCTGCCTGACCCCGGGGACCTGGCAAGTCTGGAAATGAGCCCACGTCCCTTGGGCTCAGGCCAAGCACAGGCTGTGGCTCCTTCCATCCTTCTGTCCTTCTGCTCTCTGCCAGGCTGGCTGTGCCTGCTTGGGAGGAGCGACGGGGAGCCTCGGGTCTAGCCCGCTGCCTGTCTCTGCCTTGGCGTTCACACCCGCAGCGAGGAGAGCCCGTGGCTCCAAGAAACGCCCCATCCGTGCTATCAAGCGACAAACTCCCAGGTGAGGATGCTCTTGGCAGGGTGGGGCGGCTTCACACCAGAGCCCAAAGCAAAGGTTACCTCTTTGCAGAGCTGCTAGGGCAGAATAGCTCAGGGACCCTGAGCAAGGCCAGAGCCACCAACCTCAACAGCCGTTTCAGAAGTATCCAACCCAGGGGTGGGGGCGGCAGCTCTCCCGCCAGGACCAGATGCCAGCAAGCCTCCCATCCCACTTCCTGCCCAGCCCGCAGCGGCTGATCCTCAAGAGCTACCCCAAGGATGCACAGAACCAGAACCTGTGCGCTCTCCAGCCTACCCAGTGCCTCTGGCCACCCACCAGGCAGTCAAGAGAGCATCTCTCTGAACCCCAACCATGGCAGACTCTGCCAAGCCCCCTAGATGGATGGCATCAGGCCTCCAAGCAGACCCCATACCAAGCACACTCCACCTACCGTGGCAAGGTGTCTCATGGGGTCACCGACGTAAAGCATGGTAGGCTCGTGGGGGTCTACACGCGCTGAGGAGCTGGCGTGCCGCGGGACGAGGCATGGGTCTGGGTGGCTAGGTGGGGTAGGGGTAGACTGGTGGCTTCTGGGTGGGGTGCACTGAGGGATTGGGGCTCCGTGGCTAGGAAGGCAGGAGCCAAGGATGCTCAGAAGCGTGCGGGCTGAGAGTTGGCATTGCCACCCTGCCCATCTCCCTTATTTCTGTCAACTGGCTGCATCCAACAACAAACCGGGGCCCACCCCTTTATTCCTCATGACTATTCATCAACGCAGGGCAGGCCTCAGCTTGCCCGGAGATGTGTTGGACCGCACCAAGCAGGCTGAGCAGGGGGAGCCGGTGGGGATGCAGGGTCAGCGGCTGGCTTGGAGATCACACACTCCCAACGGGACCCTTCTAAGCTGCCACCCAGTGAAGGCTCTGGGGGGTGGGGCAGTCACCTACAAACAGCCTACACTCTAAAGCATGAGCGGTCAGCCCTGGTCCTGGATACCTTTGCGGTCAGGGTTGGGTCACCCTGACGGAAGAGATGGTGCCGCCAGCCTTGGCGACCCGGGCGAGAGAACCTGCCTCCTCCCAGGGAGTTGTGGACCCGTAGGGACCACGCCAAGGTCTGAGTAGAGGAAAGACACACCAGCATGCCTGTGCCAGGGGACCTGTGTAGAGCTGAGAACATGGCCAACTACCATCAAAGGCCCAAAGCAGTGGTTGGTGCCAATGAACCTATAACGCTGTCTTACAGACAGCATTTTGTCCTGTCTTTAGCTAAGCCCAGGAAGCAGAGACATGGCCACTCCACCACAGAGAATTCCTGAAGGACCACCCAGGAAGGCACCACAGCCATGGTGGACTTTGCACAGCCTGGGGCTCTATATCAGCATCTGCCTGGTGGGAGTGTACGGTGGATATCACTGGCCCTGTCCGGGGTCTGGTTCACCCATGAAGTCACCTTCAGTGGTCCACGACAGATGTGTGTCCTGAGAAAAGGGGTCCTTGGCACCGAATTTCCAGACCTCCTGGACCAAGATGTTCAAGAAGATGCAGAGACGGTGTGAAGACAGAGTCCTCTGTCTAACCCTTCCTTGCCAAGTTCCAAACCAGCTTCCTTCTACCTCTCCAGAGAGCTGTCAGAAGCTGGGCTTGGTCTGAGGGCCACGTCAGAGGCTGTAGGCCCTGCTCAAAGCTCTGGAATCCACAGAAGCAGCAAAGACGGACTGCTTCATACCGAGCCCTACGCCGGTCTGCGAGGCGTGGTCATGGCTGGTGCCGCACAGGTGTGTACTGCCCATAAGTCAGCTATGAACAATAAAGACAGTTTCTAGTCTAATTTTGGGGGAGAGCGATCTCTGGGGAAAGACTGCTCGGGGGTCTATCTACAATAGATAGACCAGGGGTCAGCTGCAGCCTCCCTCTATAGGGACTGAGGGACAAGTTTACAGACTCCTGCTCTGATAGGTGTGGCCAGGCTGCTCTAGAGAGCCCTGAAGAGATGGCTTTGTTTCCAGACTGGGGTTTGAGCAACTGACTGTGCCCCTCAGCTGCTCTGGGTCCTCATCAATCAACTGTCATGTTAGTTTTACAAATACCCCAAGGAGAAAATGAAGGGAAGGATTGAGGGTGGAGAGGAGAATGGGATTGACCTCAGCAAGAACTCACGCTTTCCTACTGGAAGGAGAACCCGGCCTGAGAGCCTGTCAGCCCCGAGGGATGTTCTGGCCAGGGAAAGGGGTGTCCCTCACCGAGTTCTCCTCTCCGTCACAGCCTCAGCCTGGCACCTGCTTCTCTGCGGGTGACGCACTGGAGGCCCCGCCTCGCTGACTGCTCCTGGAGAACCCTCACAGCTGGGGGGGGAGAGGGGGGGCGAAGTCCTACAGCCCCCACCTCCAGCATTCTCGCTATAACATATGCTCAGGAGTATGGTGTGTAGACTCGGGAAGAAACAGGCCATGTACTGTCCCTGCTGGTGGCTTTGCCCCTCTTCCCCTGGACCCTGGAGTGGGGGCGAGGAATGGGCCGTCAGCGAGGCTCTGGAGCCGGGGGTCGGTGGGTTCTGTGCTATACACCTACAACCCTCTTGCCACCAAAGCCTGCCAAGGAACAGTAGTCAGAAACCACTGGAAGGGTGGGTGAGCTGGGCGTCCCCAGGTGGATCACACAGAACCCAGTCTCTGCTTACCCTGCCTTTCCCTTGCTATAAATTCTCCCTGCCAAGGTCTATCCTTCCTGACCTGCCTGCCCCAAGGATGCATACACACGGTCCATGCGTGTCCTCTTGGGTAGGAGAGAGATGCCCCCTTCCTCAAAGCCAGCAAGGCTTCCTTGGGTGTCCCTTGGGGTCTCAGGGCATCGACTCCCCGGGTCCGCCCCCTGCAGGCCACAGGGAGATCAGCACAGTACCTTCTGCCCAGCCAGCTGGAGGGCACCTCCCAGCCCTCCGAGGCCCATCTGCTCATAACAGCTGTTGCCCGAGAAAGGCGCCAGAAACAGCGGGAAGGGGGCACCTGAGGGGAGGTGCAGGCCTGGAGGAGGACGTGAGAGGCGGGAAAGAGCAGTGATCCTGCAGCCACGCCCCGGATACATGCCTCTCTCCCCTTGCCTCTGCCAACTGCACCCTGTCCTTTTTCTGCATTCGAAGAGCTGGACGGGACTCTGGCTCTTGGTCCTTGGAGAACCAGGGAAGCGGAGAGAGAGGTCTGATCCCACACGGGGAGTGGAGGGTGAGAACTGGGATTTCTGCTCCCAAGGTCAAGCCTCTACGGCCTCTTGGCACACAGTTGGTGCCCACAATGCTAACTTTGCCCTCCACTCGGTGTGGTAGTGGTCTCCTTGATCTGGGACCTGCCCCCCTACATGGGGCAGCCTTGCTGAGCACCCTCTGGCCAGTCATTCCCACCCCTAAGCTTTGGCACGGTCCACTCAGGTCACCCTACACAGCACCCGGGAGAGGCGTCTCCGAGCTCTCTTCTTGCTGGGCGGGGAGATCATTTCACTTTTGAGCCAGGGTTTCTCTATGTAGATCAGGCTGGCTTCAAACTTTAGGTCCCATGCCGTCTGCCACCCAGGGGCTATGACTAGGTATGTGCCACCACACCTAGTCTCCAGCTGTTTTTAAAGCAGAGTTGCTGTAAAGCACCCGGAATCCTCAAGGTCAGCCTGAACGGAAGGTTGTTTCCAGGAGCAAGGAGCTCCGTATTGCAGAAGCCAAAATGGCCAAGGGGCAAAACCAGCTCTAGAGTCCAGTGCCCCTACATGGCAAACTGTGCCGGGTCTCCAGCAGGGTGGGAAGCATAGGCCCTCTCCCCAGAGCTAGCTGTCACTCCGTGTGGGAGAAACAGCACCTACGACTGCTAGCCCATCGGCTTCCCCACCCTCCAGATGGGGCCACTCAGATCCAGGAGCCTAAAGGATCTTGAGATCCTCCCAATTTAGAATGCCAGGATGGGCCACAAACCCAGGAGATCTAGCCTCAGAGACCTTTGGTTTCCTCCTTACCCATCACAACCATCTAGACTCTGCTATGTCATCAACGTGGCCACAGGAAGCTAACATGGACCACCTGGCCACAAGGGCATCCCTCGCCACACCTAGGGTTCTCCCCAGACCCCTAGGGGCTCAGCCGCTCCTGCCCACACCATTTGCTTTAATCTTACAACACGCTCTTTTCCGATGGGACGTGGGAATGATCAGATGTTGAGGCCCGGCCCAGCCCTCCACACAAGGCCGGGCAGATGAGCTGGTACCCAGGAATCTGCATCTCTCCCAGGTCCTCTCTCTTCTAGTCCCTTTCACCACCTCAACTTCACAAGCAAGAACATGGAGACTCAGGAGCATGTGAGAACTTGTGCACCAGTTTCTGCCAGCCATGAGGATGGGGGAGAAGGGTGTCATGGAGTTCTGAGGGTTCACTACAGCTGCTGGAAGCAATCTTCCACTCAAGGTCCCTTAGACACAGACGGAACCATTAAAGAGAACAGATAGCCCACCTGTTCAAGGACCGTGCTGGCTTAAGCCATGCCACTGTCTGGCCTATCCTGGTATTTGGGTAGGGTTGTCCTGCACACAAACAACCGGGCACCAGTCAGCACTGAGTAAGGTTCTGGGGGGGAGGGCGTGGAGGAGGGTACCTGAGAACACAGGAGGTGGGCTTGCTGGGAGTCCTAAGCACCTCAGATGCTGGAACTGCCCATTGACCTGAGAGCATTCCTGGGTAGTGTTTCTTGTCCTGGTCCCAGCGAGGGACTGGGCTAGAGTTCTCAGGGATGGGGATAGCATTTGGGAGCTTCTACCTAGTCACAGCATTGAGCCGGCCCAGGTACCCCAGCCATCGGAGAGCCCTTTCCAATCTGTGACTCCCACAGCCCCCGGAACTCTAAAGCATAACTCTCAAACACTCAGGCACTCTCTTGAAACCACCCAGCACTTTAGAAGCTGCTGCAGCCAACACATGGAATCCAGTCACGAATCCACGGCATGCACACCCTCCTCCCTCTGAGAGTGCTCCGCAGCTCCTCCCTCTGATGTCCATTAGACTTCGGAGCCCCCTAGGATGAGTCCCTGGGCTTCAGACACTGAACATAGCAGAGTCCCCATGGAGCTGAATGCGGGCCTGGGCAGGCTACCCTGTCTGCAGCTTCCCTGGACCAGTATGTACTCTAGTCTGTGCCTGGACCAGAGCTGTACCCTAAAACGACGTACCCCGTAGGTCCCCAAACCACTCCTGCACATCTGTACCCCTAACTGTCATTTCCAGAGCAGCCTCCATCCCTGGACTCAAAGATGCTCCCTGCAGTGCCAGGATGCCTCTTTCCTCTGTGATCCTGATCATCTATAATCAACCATGTAATTGATGAGATCAAACTTCAGCCTCCTCATTTCAAGGTATGCAATATCTAGTGCTCCCTGCACTCCCCCCCAGCTTCCTGCAGCCCCCACATTCCCCCCCTCCAGTTTGGTGCAGTCCTGGAGAGCTCTGGAGCATTGCAGCTACATTGCCCTAGTCGTCACATCTCTGAGCCTCGACTTTTGCTATCAGGGCTGCCGGGAGTTCTGAACACGCAGGAAGCTGTTGGACAGTAGCTGTCTCTCGAAGGAACTGGGTGTGAGGGTCAGCTGAGCCCTGCCGAAGGGGGGTGGCGGGGGGTGGGGTGGGGGGAGTCCTGGTTCCAGGGAATTCCCACTTCTAGGAGCTGAGCTGTGCACCCAGGAATTCCATCCATGGCTTTACTGCAAGGCGTGTTGCTACCTGAGAAAGCGGCCCCTTGTTTGCGGAGGTGTTGAGCCCCGCCCTTGTTACCCCTGCTGGGAGCAGCATGCCCCGGCAGGTGAGCACTCTGGAGCACCCGCCAACGTGTTTACATTGGGCATCTTTGGGGCCAGGGTGGGTACCACATCCCTAGCCTCGGGGACCTAGAACTGTTCCCTGCTTCTCCCTTCAGTCACAGTGGGGTCTCTCCTCTGGGCACTCTGCCCTCTCAGGCATAGGCTGGGTAGCTTAGACTAGGGGAGGCGGCTCCCAGAGCTCCCGAGGCAGGCATCTTTAGATGTGTCTTTGTGTAAGGCCCTCCAACCCTGTCCCTCTAGACTGGAGGACACACATATTCTAAATGATGAATGTCAGAATCACATCTCTAAGGAATAGCGGGCAAGATGGAGAAGTATCCTCACCACGATGCAGGGCCATTCTCTTCCCCTGAGCCCCAGGCTCTCCTCCCAAAGCATCTGCCTCAGTTTCCTTGCCTGTAAAATGGGCGCTCGCAGGTGTCGAATGAAAGTGAACTGCTACTCTGAGACAGGCTCCTGAGCTGGCAAAGATCAGACTCCCTGGGACTGTCACCATAAGAGGAAGTCTAACCTCCGTGGGAGATCGCGGGCTCTGTCCAACCTTCCGCCCTCTATAGAGAGAGGGGAGGGAGCCAGGGCGTGGTGCCTCCTGCCTCTTCAGCTTGCAACTCACACTTGCAACCAGAGCCCCGAGGCTCTCTCGTTCACTGATGCCCAAGGTGGCCAGGCTTGCCCCTCCAAGGGCAAGCCTCACACGTTGCTGGCCTCTAGAGTCCCCGGCCCTCTAGCACATGGGCCATCAGGTGCTGGTGGGAGGACGACTGCCCTGGAGACACTCTCAGCTACCCGGTGCCTCTGCTGCAGACATGTGCCAACTCGGCCGGGGCTTTGCTCCCTCAGTGTGCTCGCAGGGTTCCTCCGACAAGTCCCCGCCTGACACTTCCCTCATGCCTGTGGGATCCAGCACCTTGGTGGCCCGGTAGGGGAGGACGCGGGGGACTTCCTCGGGAGCGGAGGTCGTGACACTGCCCCTCCCATGCACCAGCCACCTTCCTCCGGCTCCTGGCACCTCCGGGGCACGGCAGTGGTAGGCAGAGAGTGAGGCAGGAGCAGAATTCCACAGCTACTGTGTCTCGCCTTCTTGGCAAAAGGAGGCAAATTCCAAAGGCTGCTTGGCACCCCGCTCGGTCCCAGTCAGGAGCCCACAAGATGGGGAATGAAACCACTGTCCCCACTGGTCACATCTCCTTTTCTAATATAAGCAGCCTGCCTCAGTGCCCTCCGTCCTGACCGGACACGGGGCAATTAGAAAGACAGGGACAGTTCAGAGGCACATGGAGAACAGGCTTGCTCAGACCAACACTAAGCAGTTTTTCTAGGCAAAGGAAAAAGAGGGGTGCTTTCTCCACGGGGCCTCAAATGTTAGACAACCGCAACTCCCTTCTCTCTGAGAGCTGAGGCCGCCTAAGAACAAAGGTACCCCCGGAAAGACCAGAGAGAAGCAGGTGGAAGAGGAGATGGCCCCAGGGAAACACCTGGATCCAGCCATGCCTGAAGCTCCCCCTGCCACTGGGTCCAATCATGTTTGAATCCATTCCTGCCTAGGAGTTGACAGCAGCACGAGCTCATTATATATTTCCTTCTGACCCAAGGCGGGCTACCCAAAGCCCGGCTTCCCCGCTCCACCTGAGAAAAGTCAACCGCGTTTATTACCACCGTCCCGTCTCTAGCATACCTCACTCACCATGCCCTGCAGGTGGAAGACGTCCAAGCTGGACTCCTCGCTGCCCGATGCCTCGCTATTCCCTCGGCTGGTCTGGGGAAGGTCAAAGTAGGTGCTGTCTGGCTCCCTGTGTGGGGGAAGGACACTGGATGTTAGCATCTGCTCTGGAATCCCCTGTGCCCCCCTGTCTCCGGACATCGGGCTACCCCATGGCTCCTGGTAGCCATGTGTGTGACCCAGGAGATAAATCATATATCCTTGGCCTTCTGCAGCTTTCCTACCCACAATCCCCAGCAGCCCTCGGCGTGCCCCTCAGACCTATTAGAAAGTGCTTCATATACATCTTCTCTGTGCCCACAGCCCTCTGGAGAACTGGCCAGAGGACAGACCATGACTGTGGGTCACATGCACCCAGGACACGGCCCAAGGCAGCCGCTACCTCAGCGGTGCCCTCTCCCAACCTATTCCAAGCCAGCCCCAAGGCCAACCGACCCCAGTGAGGCAGAGGTCTCCATACTCACAGAGAACTCCACAGGTGCTCGAAGGTGGAGGAGGAGGAGGAAGAGGACTGGGCCATCTCCCCAACGCTGCCGCTCATTCTGGAGAAAGAGAGAGGGCAGTGTGAACATCGGAGAGTCCTGTCTTCCTCAGCACCAGGAAAGCCAATGGCACGGGGCTGCAAGGAGACCCCAGACCAGCGCTAAGTCCTCCCACTCACGCTGCCCCCACCGTGTGCCTCCCTCTTCCCTGTCTCGCGCCCCTTCTCTTTCTCCCTACCATCCCCCACCCCAAGGCAGCTCATCCTCTGGTCCAGGAGGTGAGACTGAGGCCAGCTTGGTTTTAGAGATGCCATTCCTGGATTCTGCCGCCAGAAAACGGGTAACAAGGGCATGCACCCTCATGTTGTGGAGATGCTGCTGGGGGAGTGAATTTATTTCTCTGTGCTCTTGGGTCAGTTTTTGGCAAGAATGAGTCATGGCTGCCATCACCGTGTCCTGAGCCTACAGGGAGGCCAGGATTAAGTCAAGACAGGTCTTGGTTTGTGTATGCTGGTGGGGGAAGACAGTGTCTTGTCGCTGGGACTTCGAGACAGCTCAGACTTCATCGGTTCCTTAGTAAGCGCGAGTGTGGGGCGCCCCCTGCTGGAGACAGGTCTGTAATTCACAGCTGAGCAGGCTTCTGTGGGACTCAAGACCAGCAGGGTCTAAGGCCAAGGTCCTAGGACTGACTTGGAGTTGTCGCCTGTGGATGGATGGTCTCCCCAAGGAGATACAGGGGAGCAGGGTCACTCTGACCCCAGCTAGTACCCACAGCCTTTCCCCACGATTTCCTCAGCACAGCCTCCCGCACGGAGGCCCCGCCCACTCACACCCTGGAGGAGGGGGCCGGGTAAGAGCACTCAGGCAGAGTAAGCTGTGTCCTTGTGGGAGGGCGGGGCAAGGAAACCCCAGCCCACCTGCCCGCTGCCTTATCCCATCTGAGAAACAGCTCCCTGGGACAGCCTTCTGAGCCCTGGGAACCAACTTGGCCCAGCCCCGCATTGCCAAGCAGACAGGTCCAGACTTGCCCAGGGCTGGCAGGGCAGATCTGTCGCTTTTGTCTGACCGGCCGCTCATAGCGGTTTGTGGCACACATCTAGAGATGGCACGCGCCAGGCCATGGGTCCTCAGAGAAGCGGCACAAGCTGGGAGGGCCAGTAATAGGGGTCCAGCTGAGCACAGGCAAACCTGAGGGTGGAGGCTCAGTCAGCAAGGAAGGATCACACAGGACAAGTATCCTGTACATGTCACAGCCCTGCCCTACTCGGAGGCCTTAAGTGCCTTGCCCAAGGTCACACAACTATAATAAGCCCAGGAATGAACAGATCATTTATGCTCTTCTCCAGGAATAAGAATTCATTTTTCCCACCTCCCATTCATCACAATCACGAAGGTGTTGACAAGCCATTGACCAGCCATCATGGAGGGTGGGCAGAGACGCCTTCCCCCGCTCTGGGGGACTTGTACTTCCTGGTGAGAAGCCACTGGTCAGGAAGGTATCATCTCTGTGCAGGTAGAGTGGGCTGGCCAGCTGGGCCAGGCTGGTGGACACCCTAAGTCCCAGAGGACATGCCTAGAAGCCCTGCCCTGGGGACCACTTGGTCCCTTTCTCCCTTTTACGAGGACTATGCCAGGCACAGAAAGGGAAAGGACATGGCTCATATCACACGGCGAATGGGCACCAGGTCCCTTCACAGTGGTGTCATTCGCTTGAGCCAGATGGGGTGGGGATCTGGGAACACATCAGAAGAGGAGCTACCAGATTTAATACGACCCCGACATGGTAGGTACCATTTGACCATGACCAGGAACAAACTGCTGACTCACAAACAGCACAGTGTAGACTGTGAAACACGGGCTGAACCACCTAGTGTCCGAGCAACGGGTACCGAACAGGAAATCCGCAAAGGGAGTCAAAGGCAGGTTGAGGGCGCCAGCCTGACGTGCTACAGCAGCACGCAAGGGCTCATGGGGCCCGGGGTTTCTTCTGGGAATTAAGTATGCTGGGACCAAATAAGCTGTGCTGTGCGTGCGAGACAGATGGGGGTCACTGGGCTTCCAGCTTCAGAGTGTTGTTTGGAAGCAGCAGCGGTACAGATGTCCAAGGCTAGCTGGGACGAGGCTGAGGCAGGAGCATCAGCTCAAGGTCAGCCTGAACTACCCGAGACCTTCTCTCCAAAAGCAACAATAATAATACTTCTAAAATAAAATGCTAGCCGGGTGGTGGTGGTGCATGCCTTTAATCCCAGCACTTGGGAGGCAGAGGCAGGGAGATTTCTGAGTTCCAGGACAGCCTGGTCTACAGAGTAAGTTCCAGGACAGCCAGGGCTATACAGAGAGACCCTGTCTCAAAAAACCAACACACACACACACACACACACACACACACACACACACGCGCGCGCGCGCTAATTATATGTTAGGAGAATTTCAAGGCATTCCTTAAATCTTTACTTCATTACATTGATTGATTGATTGATTGATTGATTGGTGTGTGTGTGTGTATTCCATGATATGATTGTGAAATCAGAGGACAGTTGTGAAGAGTGGATTCTCTCCTTCTACTACATGGAGTTCAGGGATTGAACTCAGGTCATCAGGCTTGGCAGCAAGTGCTATTTCATTGTCCCACACTTTTTTTTAAATTAGAGAAAGAGAGAGAGAGAGAGAGAGAGAGAGAGAGAGAGAGAGAGAGAGAGAGAGAGAGACCTCTGTGGCAGCACCTGGAATGGATGTCAGTCCTGCTGTGATCACACTGACTGAGTTGGTCTCCCAAGTTCCCTGGCCACCCACTGGTGTTCTCAGGATAGGAATGAGCACGTTGAGACCCCTCCATTAGGCTGAGGACACCAAGTGAATGCTCCTCTAAGGTCCCATCACAGGTGTAGCCTAGGAAGGTGACAGCAAGAGCCTTGGGTTGGATGGGGTCTGGGTATCACAGTACAGGATGTTCCAGGAGTGCCCTGCTGGTAACTCCAACTGCCACCCCTCACCCCACCTGCTGACACCCATGCTGGCTTGCCTTCCCAGTTCCAGAAATGACATGTCTGAAGATGGCCAGCCCACTGAAGAAGCAAGTGAGGATATGGGCCCCTCTTCACCCCCTGTGCCCATATGCTCAACTCAAGCAGAGGGAGATGGCAGGGCCACACTGAAAAGTGGCAGGTGCCCAGTGCCTGGAAATGGAGCAGGAGCTGGGGGAGGGGCTATCTGCAGGCACCAGACTCCCGGGAGCTCAGCAGATTGCTCTGCCCCAAGACCCCCTGCCAAGTCCTCTGCTTTCCATGCCTCCTGCCTACCAGGTCCTCCTGAGTCCACACAAGGAAGGAACATCCACCCAAATCTCTCATGTTTAAGATCAAACCCTGACCTGCTTGCCATGGGCACAGGCCCTGCCCACCCTCCTATCTTGCTCCTCCCTGGTTGCTATGGCAACCAGTCTTAATGGGATGCACATGGGCTACCTGCTAGTATTTGACTCTGTATTTCTGTTCCTTCAACTGGGACATGCCTCCTTGCCCGTGCCCTTGAATGGTCCTTCTCAGCATCTAGCTCAGAGCACCACAGGCTCAGGGAGGCCACCTCTGCCACCCAGCTGTGACACCCTCCCCTCATTTTCTACAAAATTCCCACAGCTGGTAACCCAACCTTACAATATTATAAACTTAGAGTCTCTCTCTTTGGAGAGACAGAGAGGGAAAGAGAGAAGGAGGGAGGGAAGGGAGGGGAAAAAGGAGGAAGGGAGAGAAAGAGAGAGAGAGAGAGAGAGAGAGATGAAGAGTCAGAGTCAGGGGCAGGGACAGGATAGCTGGATAGATAGATAGATAGACAGAGAGACAGACATATGATAGACAATCAGAGGCAGGGACAGGGGCAACATAGATGAATGGATAGATAGATTAATAGATGATAGAAAGTTGATTGATAGACAAATAGATGATGGAGGATAAATAAATGATAGATGTATAGATAATTGATAGACAATAGATGATAGATAAATAGATGATAGATGATTGATAGATATAGAAAGGCAAATGTTAGGTAGATAATTGAGAGATGATAGATGATAGATAGATAAATAGATGATAGATATAGATTGATGATAGATGATAGATAGGTAGATGATAGATACATAAATACTTAGATACATAGATATATAAATAGATACATAGATAGATGCATAGATAGATAGATAGATAGATAGATAGATAGATAGATAGATAGACAGAGCGAGCACACTCTAGGATATCTGTGCTCTCAGGACTGGGGTTTGGTGTGGGACATCAAGGGCTCCTGCACTGAGCTCTCGGGTCAGGGCACACTGTTGGTTACTGTCTGATGGAGGGCACCAGCGATAGCTTCAAAGCTAACACCATTTAGTTCCCATTGTGAGGGAAGCATGGATGTGAAAGAATACGCTGTGCACGTGTGCATGCATGTAAATGTAGATGCACACCTCAGAGGACAGCTTTCGGGAGTCGGTTCTCTCCTCCGACTCTGTAAGTCCCAGGGATTGAGCTTGAGTTTTCAGAACTGGTAGCAAGAAGCGTTGTCACCCACTGAGCCCTGGGATTGTAGATTTTTAGTGAAGACTTGACTTTTTTTTCTCGAGAGAACACACATCCGGTGGTGTGAGGAGAGGCACAGAAGGTCCAGGATCGTCAGAGGAAGACTTTAGGGAGAAGCACCAACCAAGGAGGCCTGGCCCCACCTGGTTCTCCATGTCAGAATCTCTGACAGCAGCCAGGTCACAGGCTGAGGGCACGGTGGGGATCTGGGTTGCCTCTGGCCCTCCCTAGCCTTGCCTCCAGCTCCGTCAAAGCCTCGGTGAGCTCCTCCCGTTGCTGAGCTGGATCTCTTCCGGGCCTGGCAGTGCCTACATCATGAAGCAGGACCACAGCAAGCTGCCAAACTCAGACCCCAGCACCTGCTGCGCCCCAGAAGTCCCAATACGCATGTGAGTCGGGGGCACATCAGCCAGGCCTGCGGTGCCAGGCTATGCGGAGGAGAATGAGGCTGTAAACAGAGAGCAACGCACACGGATAGCAGAAGCTCACGGAGCCAAAGACAGCTCCTCGCTGAGCTCCGGCAGCTCGGACTGGATTTGTGCCCCAGGGATATTTCCATCCGCTGGAAACAGTTCCATCCCCGTGACGGGGTGATGGAAGGCCCCCTTGACCTCCACAGAGAGCCCAGAGACGCTAACCAGACTCCCAGCAGGATCCCTGGGCCCACGCAGCGGCCTGGGTTGGGCTCCCCCCCCCCCCCAGCCAGTTCAGAGATGAGCAAACTGTGTTTGACACCCAAGGGGCTTTCCCAAGTAATTCGGCGTTTCAGCTAGGGCTTGAGCTGAAGCTGGTTTGCAGGGACATCCTCCGTCCTCTGGCCCCTAAGAAGGTCTGATTCTCCCATTACCTCACCCTGCCCATGATGGCTGGTCTCAATCTCCCAGTAAGAGCTACAACCCTTTGAACCTACTGCCTGGTCTCCACATGCTTCCAGCTCAGCCGGGTCCTTCTTCCAGGCATCCTCCCATCACCCCCTGTCACCATGGCCCTGGATGCATGCGACTTCTATGTTTGGCCCTCCATGCCCCCCTCTCCCTTAAGCCAGAGGCAGCTCCTCAAGAAAGCCTTTGTCTTGGCCAGCTGAGTCTGAGCCTTTCCTCCCCCAGCTGTCACCTGACTGGAGATGGGGACACGGATGTTACTTGACGTAGTGGCTATTCCTGGTTGTCAACTTGACTGTATCTGGAATGAACTACAATCAAGAATTGGAAGGCTCATCTGTGATCCTAATGTGCAGTCTGAGAGATACAAGTTTCTGACCTGGATCTTGGCATGGAGATCTTTTTTTTTTTTTTTTTTTTTTTTTTTTTTGTCCGAGACAGGGTTTCTCTGTACAGCCCCTGGCTGTCCTGGAACTCACTCTGTAGACCAGGCTGGCCTTGAACTCAGAAATATGCCTGCCTCTGCCTCCCAAGTGCTGGGATTAAAGGCGTGCACCACCACCACCCGGCGGCATGGAGATCTTAAGGCACAGTGGCTGCGAATTCCCAGAAGATTGAGACAGGTAGATCTCTAAATTCAAGGTCATCTGGGATTAAAGGCGTGGTGGCATATGCCATTAATCTGGGCTACACCCTCTGCTGGAGACCTACATAAGGACATTAGAAGAAGGAAGATTTACTCTCTTCACCTGCTTGCCTTGTGGGACTGAGCAACTGCTAGATCCTTGGACTTCCTCTCACAGCTGCTGTGGACCATTGTTGGGGAGTTGGATTACAGACCGTAAGTCATCAGCAAACTCCCTTACTATATAGAGACTCCCCATAAGTACTGTGACTCTGGAGAACCCTGACTAACACACTTGGCCTCTTAGCCCTGCTCAGCCCCAGCCTCACCACCACCTATGATATGCCAGATACCCATAATCCTGATGTCCTGAGCCTGCTCTGGAAGGGGTACCCCATTCCTGGGGACACACTCCCTCACCTTCTAGGAGCCTGATACACACCCTCCCAAGTGGAAAGTAAAGCAAGGCTGCCCACAGATAGGACACACACAGGGGAGGCAGGGCCTTTGGCAACATGACCCTGGGCCCCTGGCTACAGCTTCTTCGGGTCAGCAGGGAAATCCCCAGAGAATCTCACCCGGCCTGGGGCATCTCTATTATGGTATGTCTACATGATATGACTAGTACTGTGGTTCGTCTCCGCTCCCATCCCTTCTAGTGGTTTGTTCCAGTGAGAGGGGAATTGAAATCACAAGTACCTGGTATATTAGTGGTGGCCACAGGAGGGGCCCTCTGGGCCTATTTCAGCCACTGTGTGACTTTCCCTCTAAGGGGACATGAAAGACCCTAGCGCCCATGATATCCTGTGTGGCCAGAGAGTACGTGACAGGCTCAGGGACATGGCCAGGAAGTGTCTCTCCTGAAATGGCGGTATTTCTGGGCAGTGTCAAAGACACAAAACTCAGAGCGTCAAGACCAACCTGGACACATCGGGGCCTTGGCTCCTGGAGCCTGCTTCCCTCAAGCTATCTCCAGAAAAGAAGGCGGCACAGAGGCCGAGGTCCCACCCGATGCGGGCAGAAGTACCTCCCTCTTTGGGGCCAGTGCGGCAGCCATCTCGGTCCTACCCCATCTGGAAACCGGCTGGATCCCTGCCCCACTCACCTCACAAGAGAGTCCCCTCCTTCAGCCGGCACTGGGTTCCCTAGCCAGGTGTGGCCCTGGTTGTCCAGATGGCAGCTGCTGTCCTCCCCCATGCTGGGGGAAGAAGACGGATTTAGCTGCCCCGCGTGGGGCAGGGCGTGCTAGGCAAAGCATTAAGCAGCTGCCTTCTCCTGCCTGGGCTCAGGCCACCCGCCAGGCAATGGGAACGGGGCTGGAGGGAGACTAACCCTCGTCCCTCAGGCCGCCCAGCATTCCCCGCTTCTCATCCATGCTAGTCCTCTGGCGCCACAGGGGAACGCAGACAAGAAATGAGCACGGCTGCATGCTGACCTCCATGCGCCCGCCCAAGGCATCAGGAACCCCTCGACGTACAGAGTGTGTCCAGCATCTTACTTGCTTATGCAGGGCACGTAGTGCCCAGCTATTGACCCCTGCGCTCTACTCCCCCCTCCCTGGAGATCACAGCACTTCCAGTACGCACTCTCACCTTCCTGGGGAAGCCCACACCCTCATTTCCAAGGCCCTGCATTCAGACTTCCAAGGGTGCCCCTACTCTCTGCTGGCCTGCTCAGGCCTGCCTTCTGCGTTCATTTCTCCACCCCCACGGGGGGACCATGTGGGGCATGTGGCACCTAGCCCCATCATTTCCTACCCTGACTCTCAGCCCCGCTAGGCACATAAGCTGGGACCCTTCCTGTGCCGGCCACACGGCCCTCTGCTACACCCCAGCTGTGCAAACCCAGGCAGGTGACATGCCCACGTGAGCTTCAGGGAGAGCCTCATCTGCAAAGGGTTAACTGTGGATCGCCATGCCCGTCCCCATAGAATGACATAATAGGATGAGCATGAAGCAACACCATTGGGCAGGTGACAATCCTGCACAGAGCAGGTGACAAGCCACAGCAAAGTCACGGCTCTTTTAGTATGGGGCTCAGAATGGAAGAGAACGAGTCAGGTCCTCTTGTCAGGGAAGGGCGGGGTGAGAAACTACATCCGTGGACAGACAGACAGATGTACGTTGATCTGGTCTCTCTGTCCCCCGTCACAGCTTCTCTGTCTCACCCTCTCTGAAAGAGGTCTCAAGCCTGCTGAGCACCACCCCCACCCACAGGGCGTCTCAAAAGCAAATTGGTTTCTATTGTATGGAAGAGGGGGGTGGGGATAACCTGGCTATCTGGAAGCAGAATGGATGATCGGCCTGTGCTGATGTTAAAGGCTGGGTTCTAGGGAGAAGGACCAGGGAGACGGGGAGTCTGGACTCCTACCCTAGGCCTCCAAGTTATCGTGGCTGGAAATAAGGGGACAGGTGAATTTGGAGGGCGGGGGTCAGAGGTATGACAGGCCTGATGGAGGGGCGATTCAAGGGAGCTTGACCCTCAGGTACAGATGAGCAGCCCCTCCCGGCAGTGTGGAGAAGTGAGTGATGAGACTGGTCCAGACCAGAGAGGATGGAGAGGAAGAGGACACAGAGGGCAGAGTGGAGCTCTTGCTTGAGAGTCAGGAGACAGGAGGCTGTAGTCAGAGTGGATGTCTGTCCAGACTCTGGGTACAGGTGGCCAGAACAGGTCTCAGCAGGACGAGTACTGTCCTCCCGAGAGTCCTCATGGGAGTCCTCACAGTCTCAGCTCTTCGGCACGCAGCCCCACTCCCTGACAGAGCTGTGGGGTGCCGAGGCTGCAGGCCACAGAGACGAACCCAGGTGGGGAGAGGTAGAGCAAGTGAGGACAGTGTTGGGGATACAGACAGAAACAGCCGGCCTAGGGTGTGCACATCCTGACCCTCAGGCCTCTCTGGATTGACCAACATCAGGGCCTTCAACAAACCACCAATTCAGGGACCCTCTGCTCTTCCCGTGCGTGGAGTCTGAGGCCTCTTGTCTCTCAAGAAGGCTGTCACACCTTCCTTGCATGAACGGTCTACACAAGGCTCTCAGGAGATTCCTGGACAAGGTTGTTACCAAGGGCCCGACAGGTCCTGTGTCTGCAATTCAACCACCTGTGGGTCCTCAAGACCCAGCTTCCATTTGGATTTGGATTTGGAAAGTGGCTTCTCACAGGCACGACCTGTCCCACTCACCTCTCCAGGGGGGCTATCTATTCCTGGAGAAGGCTCCAGGTGGCCTTTAACCTGGTAAGATTAGAGGCCAAACACATCAGAACCCCCTGTCCTCAGCCCCGGGGTCGAGAGGATAGGCTCTGTGCTGCCTGACGGAATCTCACTAGTCATCTCAGGACTCGAGCAGCTGCAGAGCCCCGCCCCTCAGGGTCTCTGGGTGGACCCTGGCTCCCTAACTATCATGGCATCAGCTGCAGGGGTAAAACCCCGCATATGTTCAGATGTAACGCCGAGGACAGACAGACCTAGCCATGTTGCTCAGCGAGTCCACAGCACAAAGTTGGTGCCCAGCAAACAGACATTGGAGGCAGAGTCAACAGCTTAGTATGATTGCGTGACCTTGCAGGTCAGGGGAGGTTGGGCAGACCCAGGAGTGAGCCGTTAGGGTCAAAACTCACCACTCTCATCCCCCAGGCGCTGGGTGAGATGGCTCAGCATTTAAAAGCACAAGCTGCCAAGCTCAATGACACGAATTCAGTCTCCGGATACACTCACATGCCTTCATACATATATACACAATGAACAAACACATGTAGAAATTAAAATAATAAATAAAAAGCAGCTGTATCCTCCTCATTTGGGCTTTGGTCCATTAGGAGTTCAGATTTGGGGACCCAAGGAGATAGCTCTGGCTTTATGTGACACAGCAGGGCCTCGTGTCCTCTTGCTGGGCCTGTCAGCATCCACTGTAATCACAAGACCCTCATAGCATAGAGTTTCAGGATATGGGGGTCTCAGGCTATGAGGGCCTCAAGCTATGGGGGTCTCAGGCTATGACACTCTCAGGCTATGAGGGTCTCAGACCGTGATGGTCTTGTGCATACAGTGCATGCTAACAGGGCCAGTAGCAGAAGTAACCAATCAAATTAGAGAGAGTCCAAGACAACCAGCCATTGAAACATGTCTGTAATCTCAACCATGGGGGGGGGGATTGAGGCAGGAGGATCAGGATCCAAGACCAGCCTGGAGTACACAGTGAATTCTAGGCTAGCTTGGGCTACAAAATGAGACCCTGGGGGTAAACATCTCTCTTTCAGGCAATACTCCAGCCATCTGGGCTCCAGGGCCTCCGCTAGGTCCTGTTGAGAACATGGTGGTAACCCACGAAGAGCGTGACCCCTACCCTCCCGATATGCATCACACAACCAAGGTGTTCACATGTATGCACACACACACACACACACACACACACACACACACACACATGTTCTCTGGCCTCACTGCACAATGCCTATATAGGATTTTCTCTCTCTCATCCTGGTAGGACCCTGTATAGTTTGCCATTCCTAGGACAGCAGCCCAAGTGGCCGACACCAGGAGCAGGGCCTGCTGAGGCCCCATCACTTAGGCCAGCATATAGACATGGGTAACAGCCATGTGAGCACATGACTGGGAAGCCCGGCAGAGGCTAAGGCTAAAAGAGGCTCTGAGACTAAGCAGCGGTGGGAGAGCTGGGAAGAGCCAGTGAGTTCTGGGTGGGGGCGGCATCCTGCAGGACTAACCACGGCTTTGGAGGGTCCAGGTAGCTGTTTGGTGTCTCTTGGGCGTGGAATAAAGAGAAATTCGGGTGGTTCAAAGGAATGAAGGCTGTAGAGATGCCAGAACCACTTCAGGGAGACGTCAGAGTCCCTTGTCTCCATCCAGGGCACAGAGAGACCCTGTAGACTACTCAGTACTGGTGACTTTCCAAAGCGCCATACCACGTTGCCTTGTGCCACCAGAACCACAGACGGTGCCTCCTCAGACTGTCTCGGCCACCAGCTTGCCTATGAGGCAGGCCTGCTCACACAGTGCCTTACTTCTGGGCGACCAGGTGAGTTGGTGGAGAGGGACAGCCTTCCCTATCCTGCTGGAACCTTGAGGCTGTTGCCCTGAGGGGAAGGGGGACAAGAGAACCCTGATTTCAGAGCTGAGAGTCAAGCAGAGCCCCTGCCTACCTTGGCTGAGCTTGGGCCCTGGGTGGGTCCGTAGACTTGCGTAGAGGTGCTGCAGGCCCCGTGGTGGCTTGCAGTGGCAGGGCAGTGGTGGCAGCGTCCAGTTGCCTAGGTGATGACATTGGAGTTACGGAAGCTGGGAGGCCTGTGTGGCCAGCTCCAAGCCAGTGGGTGGAGCCTGGCTGGGAGCCCTGGGTCTGGGGACTGGCTACCAGGCTTACAGGTACTGTGCTGGCTCCTGTTCTTGATCCTACTCCTGGTGACCAACGTGGGGACAGGCTCCCATTATCTGGGAAATGTGAGCTGGGAGGTGAAATCCCAGAGGGGAGCCCTACGGTGTCTCTTCCTCCTGCTGATGGTCCCAAGCACATAAACTAAATCAGAGGATGGTACAATGGACCCCTCTACACCTCGGGCCCATCTTTCTCCCTGCTGTTTGTCCTCCCCTGGACAATTCAGAACAAACCCTGTGTACTGTCATCTCAACAACACGGGCCTTCATTCGCTGGTGGCAGCTGAGAACCTGTCTTTTAAGTGTTAGGGAATCAGTTTGTCCTGTTCACATCACACCAAACCCCAGTTGCTGTGGACCCAGACTGCTAAATTCAGAATTTCTACCCCATATTCTCAACCATTAGTTTACAGGTTTTGAGGGTACTCTACTATATTCCTGTTGTAATACACCTTGCAGAAGCAGATTCTGAGAGTGGGAAGGCTCCCCCTGACTCCCCAAAACCCTTTGTCTTGGTACAGGCTGATCCCCATCCCTATAACAAGAACAGCCCGCAGTTAAGAGCATCAAAAGCATCCCCCTTGCTGGTAGTATGGTGGTGCACGTTGTTAACCTCAGCACTGGGGAAGCAGAGGCAGGCAGATCTCTGCGAGTTTGAGGCCAGCCTGGTCTACAGAGTGAGTTCCGGGACAGACAAGGTCTGTATCGACCCTGTCCCTATAAGGCAAACTGTTTCCAGCAGACATTCCAATTGCTCAGTTCATGAGGTCATCGAATCAGAAGCTTACAACATCCAGTAGAGACATCTGGACTAGTAGCCTGGCTGGTGGAGCAAAGGTTAACATCATCAGATTTGGGGTCTACAAACACTGAGCAAAAACCGGCCAGGGAAGCGGAGCCAGCCGCTCATAATTCCTGAGCTTCCCTTCTATGAATGAATTTCCAGGCCTGAACCTCCCAGCTTCCCATCCACCTCAGCCATTTTTAAGGTTAAAAGGTAATAATTGTGAGTGTATGTGCATGTGAGTGTAAATCCCATTGGAGGCTGGCGTGTCAGGTCCCTTGGAACTGGAGTTGTGGGTGGTTTTTGAGCTGCCCAATGTAGGTACCAAACTCAGGTCCCTCTGGAGAACAGTATGCACTCTTAACGGCTAAGCGGTCTCTCCAATGCCCGCTGCAGACATTTTTATATCATGGGATTTCCCCCGATGCTCACGAGGGAAATCTGCCCTGTTCACACCTAGCCATTTCAGGGAGAGTGACCTCACACGTCTGACCTTTAGGGAGGCAGGGAGACTGCAGAGCATAGGTATGAAGAACTTAAGTGTGGGAGTGTTGAGGGTGGAGAGGCTTGGGTAAAGGGGGGGAGGGTGGGAAGGGATAGGGAGGACTAACTGGATAAAGGGAATACAAAGGAAAAAACAAACATTTGGAAAGTAATGTGACACGGACAACGATAGCTTAAAGTGACGGGACGGTAGCTGACCCCAGCACCGGGCAGGGAATCTGCATCTCCCTCAAATGAGGCCAAGGTTGGAGGTCTGCTCTCACTGTACATCGGGCCCAAGATGGTGTCCAGGTGCAGACTCTGAAGAGACCCTCTGTGTATTTCCATGGAAAGTGGAGAGAGCTTGTGAACACACACACACACACACACACACACACACACACACACACACAAGTGATCTTGAGTACAAAGCTGTGGGGACTCTTCATGGCATCAGACCACACAGGTGGGGGCGAGGGGGGACAGAGCTAAACTGGTCCAAATGAAGGTGTGAGAGCGTGGGTTCCCCTCATTCCTCAGAGGCTGCTGGGGGGACTGGCTTCTATTCCTCTCAGCGTCTGCAAGCACCCAGTTCTCCCATCTTAGAAATGCCTGTGTAGTCACCGAGTGTGGCGGCCCTGGGGTGCCTGGTTAATTTCGCAGGGTGATGGGGTGGTCCCATCCCTGAAGCAGGAGGAAGAGCTCCAGGGAGTGGGGGTGGGTGGGGTTAGGGATCAGGTTTGCCAGACCAGCTCAGTCCTCGGCCACTCTGAGCTTCCAATAGAGATATCCACATCATGCTTAAGTGGCAACGGTCAGGGCCCCCAAAGCCCTAGCGTCAATATTTACTCATTTCTGAGACTGAAGGGCTGCCTTTGTGGGCCCAACTCCTGGTCAGAGAAACAGGACACGCCCTTCAAAGGTCAGAGGCTGCCCTGGCTGACAGTCGAGGCCAGGGAGGTAGGCAGACGGAGGCCCAGTTAAGACTCCCCGCCCTTCCTACCTGTTTGACACTGCCAGAGCACCCACCCTTCCCTTGTCTCATCTGACTCTTCGGTCGGTCGGTCCGGGCTGGAGTTCTGAGAGCGCGTAGGAGTCGCACAGAGATTGTGAGGGACCACCCTAGCTGACGCTGCTCACTCAGTATGAATGTCAGCGCTCCCACCTATCCATAGTGCAGCTGTTAGTTACACTGGTACCATGAGAAGAGTTACTCCCTCTGCTTCCCGATGAGGAAACTGATGGGTCGATTTATCGAACACATGACTGGAACATATGGTGCCCACCTCATCTGCCCCGATGGAGCATCCACCCAGCTTCCCTGCGGCGTCTCTTTTCACTCCTTGCAGTGCTTCACGGACGCCTGACCTGGATCCTAAGCACCATTTGCCTTTGTGCCTTTTGCTGCATTGAGATGTATCCTCTCCTGTCTTCCCGAAGTTAAAGGGAGAGGCCTAGGGCATCACTGGAAGCCGCCCTGCTTGCTTGCTGATGGTCCCTCAAGATTCAGATCCAACATGGCTCCTCCTGAACAGCAGAAGCAAAGGGTGTCCTTGGAGCACCAGCTTTCGTGCTCCGTGCGAATGACTCATGCTATGGCGTGCCCTGGGGGCCTCCAAGAGGCCTGCACTCTGCAGAATTAAAGCCTCAGCTCCAAACTGATATCACAGAATGGCCAAGGCTGGACATATAAAGTTTGACTTGTCTAGCCCTGGGTCAGGGTCTAGTACACAGCAGGTACTCAATAATGAGTTAGAGATTAATGTTTTTATAGTGGTTTCGTACATGGGTGGGTTGGGTGGATCTACAGGTGGGTAGATGGATAGACTGGATGGATGGATGGATGGATGGATGGATGGATGGACAGACGGACAGACAGATGGATGATAGATAGAGAGAAGGTGAACAGGATGTATGTATAGATGATGATGGGCGGACGGACGAACAGATGGACAGATGGACGGATGGATGGATGGATGATGAATATAGAGATATGGTGGACAGATGGGCTAATGGATAGATGGATGGATGGGTGGGTGAATGGGCAGATGGATGAATGGATGGGTGGATGGATGAATGGATGGGTGGATGGATGAATGGATGGGTGGATGGATGAATGGATGGGTGGATGGATGGATGGATGGATGGATGGATGGACGGATGGACGGGAAGATCGGTGGATGGATGGATGAATGGACAAATGGACAGATGGGTGGATGGGTAGGTGGATGGATGGATTAATGAACAGATGGGCAGATGGATGGATGGATGGATGGATGGACAGACAAATGGATGGGTAGATGGGATGGGCTTTATGGACATATGGGATGAAGAGATGGATGGATTCGTAGGTGGAAGGACAGACAAATGAGTGGATGAAGTATGGATGTATGAGAGAATGTATTGGATGGGTAGATGGAAGGTGTGGATAAATGGACAGCATGGGTAAATAAAGTCTTAAGTGAAATACTATTTTCCCCAGCTCCACATTCCTTTTTTGAATTTAGAAATTCAGGGAGCTCCTAAACCGAAGGCTTGCCCCCACTTTGGTGAAGCTGGCTGGGGGTGTGTTTATGAGCCCCTTGGTGAAATGATAACATATGGTTCGAGTATCGCCTGTGTTTATGTTGAGCCAGTAGACTTGGAGACAGGTGCAAAAATAATTCTCTTCTGCAGCCTGGGACTTATTGTTCAGTGTGTGTTTTGATCCATGTAAGAACCACGAGAACAGAGATGGTGCAGAGTAGTGATTACAGGATAAGGGTTCATCCTAAGAATAAAGACTTATTGAATTTAAAAACAAACATGGCTCAAATACTACACTACCTGTCTAAATGAATATTTTATGGAAACTATTAACTCCCCCACAGCCTAGGTGTCAGGCAGCCAAGCCTGGGAGCGAGGCCAGTAGCCCAGAGTTAATCCTGACTATATAGCATCACTGTGGCCAGGGGAAGAGGGTAGGGCACATCTGCTCTGTGAGGCCACTCAGATGCCCCACAGAAACCTGACACCTCGCTGAGATACCAGGAGAAGCAGCCGTGAACGGACCGCTCCCTGGGACGCAGGGAGACATTTTCCCTTCAGGACTTCAGCCCACCTTGCCCATTCGTTCCCACCATAATTTCTATCACCTTCTGGCAAAATGGGTATTTTTTTTTAATGCAGTTACATTAGATAGCCCTCGCATAAGTCTGGATCAAGATTCAAAGAATCCAAAGGCACTAAATAGCACTAAGAGGAATCGGAATGAGGGCCTGGAGAGATGGCTCAGCAGTTAAGAGCATGCACATGGGACCACATGCTGAACTTGGGAGCTTAGTCCTAGCCTGGGCTGCAGCTCCAAGGGAATCCAAGGTTTCTAGACTTCATGGGCACCCTTACTCACATGCACATGCCCATACATACACACATACATATAAAAAAAAAAAAAACCAAACAGAAAGAGCTTTATTACAACTGAGGAAAGAAAGGTGGTTGGCATAACTCCAAAGATGACTCAAGGCTCAGACAGTGGCAGGGCTTACAACGGCCACGCATCCCAGGTGGTTTGCGTGCATGAACGACTCCGATGTGTTTTGCCCACACAGCGGCACATTTTACTTTCAGGGGCAGACCCTGTTTGTAGCGCTTGGACTTTGAGGTTCACATCTATCACAGGGAGCCCAGGCGATGCTCCTGGAATGTCTCTGATCTCAATCTGCCTGTCGTCTTCCTCTCTGCTCTTATCCCAATCTATCACTTTCGAATTAATCCAATTAGCACCCTGTTTACCGATGCCTCGTATTTTAATTTGCAGCTTCTCTCTATAAGCTCAGGGACGCCTTTGCAACTTCATCTCTCCTCCCTCATTACCACCAAATAATTAGTCGAGGAGGTGTCCCCGATCAAAAATTAAGGACCCAGGAGCAAGCTGGAGCATGCCTTACTCCAAAAGAAAGAGTGCCAGGAGGCCTTTAATTAGGCTTGCTGATGGCGGTTGACCACGGGGAGATGGGGGACAGTGGTGGCAAGATGGAGGGGGGCCACATTGTCTAATCCATGTCTTACAGATCGGGGACCTGCTGTCTCTCACTTACATGACCATCCGGGTAGAGGCTCCTTCTCGCTAGAGAAGGAGCTGGATGTAGTCTGTACCGTGTGGTAAGGAGTCCCAGGGACCCCAGAGAATGGAGGCTTGGTAAATGAATGATGTGACATGCTGTGCTCACGGTCTGGGTGGCACAGATACCAGAAAGTTCCCACTGCCACCCGGGAACTCCTCTTTGTGGCCCTAAGGCACCTAGCAAGGGTCGGCTGTGTAATCTCTGCAAAAGTGAGAGCCCCCCTCTACTGTGAGGCCCCCCTCTGCTGCTGGCAGAGACACCCTGAAGATCCTACATGTATTCTTCCCAACCCTGGCACCTGGGATGCTCTCCTCAATCCCCACAAGGACCAAGGCTTCCCATAGGTCGGCTGAGCTGAGAGTTACCAGGGCTGTCCTTGAGTAGGGCAGTCTCTACTTGGAAGGTGGACATTAATGGGTGATCCTGGAGGTCTCAAAACCCAAGTCCACAGGTTTAGCTAGATCCAGAGGCGGTGACAACTAGAAAATCATTCCTAAGGTCCGGGATATAGTTCAGAATGGGAGAATGGACCCTCCTTACTTTCTATGAAGGACTCACTGAAAGGCATCCTGCTCCTACAAGGATGGACCGTGTGTCTAATTAGCAAGGCCTCCCCAGACACCTCTCCAGGGCTGGCAGAGACTCTGAGAAGCAGGTGAGCAATTAGAGTCCCTGCTGTCCCCATGGGAGGGATCTGGCAGCTGCCACTGGGCAGGGACATTAGAACAGCCCTTCGTAGATACAGCAACCCTGAGCAGGCTGACAGAGCCTGCCCTTGTGAGTCTCCTGCCCAGGCCCTGCCTACTCCAGGTCCTGACCCTGGCTGTCAAGATGTCCAAGGCATCTATGCTGGAGCTGGTTGGTGGGGAGGCTGTGCTAACTTTCCTGGGTACCTGGTATCCCTGCAAGGTTCCCCCCGGGGGGTCTCAGGTGTGGGCCGTGGTAGCTCAGGAAAGGTCGGGAAGGATGCAGCAGAGCCTGGTGTGGAGGCAGGAGGTGACCCACGACTCCCGGGATGGGGCTCAGAACACTCTAGCTCAGCACGTGGCACCAGGGTACTTGAGAGAGCAGTGGGGAGACTGTGCTTTCTGTCCCTCTGCCCCTTTTTCCAGCAGAAGAGAAGACCGTTGACAAATGAGGCTCTGTGAAATTCGAAAGACTTTGTGCAGAAAGGAAACAACTATCTGAGTGAAGAACAGCCCAGAGTGTGTGTGTGTGTGTGTGTGTGTGTGTGTGTGATCATTGCTGGCCATCAGTCTGACATCTGGAGTTTACAAAGAGTGTCTGGAGAGCAGCAGTTCAGCTGTTAACACTGGCTGCTCTTCTAGCGGAGCGAGATTCAATCTGTAGCACCCACGTGGTGGCTCACAACCTTTCATAGTTTTTCCTGGGGCCTAACGCTCACTTCCGGTTCTGGCCTTCATGGGCACCAGGCACACACATGGTGCACAGAAGACATACATGCAGGCAAAAACATCCCTTCCCATAAAATAATAGAAATATACAAAGAACTCAAAAAAAAAAAAAAAGCCACTAAACACAGGGTGACAGAGGTGGCTGAGCAGTCAAAAGCACTTAATGCTGTTGCATAAGACTGGGTTTGATTCCCAGAACCTTGTCAGGTGACTTACAACTGCCCGTAGCTCCAGTTCCAGGGCATCTGACACCTTCTGGTATGTTTGGGCTCCTGCAAACTTGTGTCATACGGATGGACACTCAGGGGTGGACACACACACACACACACACACACACACACACGCATAAACCTAAAGCAGATATTTAAAAAACTAAACACACGCACAAGCAACCGGGTGCTTAAGACGGAAGTGAGCAGGCAATCCTCAGAAGAGGAAGTGCGAAGAGCTAATGCATGCATTAAAAGGTGCAATCTGAGAAATGCAAATCAAACCATACTGAGATTCCCTCTCTGACACCGCTGTTGTCGGATGACAAAAGTAGCCAACGCTGGTGGGGGTGTGGACAGAAGGAAGCCCTCACAGACGGCCAGAGGCAAGTCAAACCATTTCCGCCACTACAGAAGTCAGTATGGAGGGTCTTTAGAAATAGATCTACCATGTGACCATACGACTCCTGGACACCTACCCCAACGACTCAAAGTCAACACAGCAGAGCGCTCACCACGCATCAGCGCTCAGTGCAGCACTCGTCACAAGAGCAGAGGAACAGACAGAAGCATGACAACTGTACACGGCCACACGTTTATCCAGCCCTAAAGAAGGACAAGGTTACGTCGTTTTCACGAAAATGGAAGCAACCAGACATGATTGTATTCCACCAATCAAGCCAGTCTCGGCAAGGCAAGCATCGAGTGCTTTCTCTCATATTGGGTTCCTAGATTTTTACATATGTACCTAAAATCATGTATGTATACACGAGGAGAAAGCAGAAGTGAGCTGTGTAAAGGAATAAAGGGGGCCGAGGGGAAGAAGCATGCACACTCGCTATACAACAGTTGCCTGTAGGAAAACGTCCTTATGTAACACAGTATTACATACAAGAAATACATACAATGAAACCTTAAAGAGCGAATTCTCAGCCTGACCCTGAATAGCATGAGACCTTCTGTGTCCTGTTCTTGGGGATCCCACAGGGATGCAGACTCTCCCTACTTTTAGATTGATTTATTCTTGTTCTAACCCTTGTCCTCTGACAATGGTTCAGTTGGACAGCTCCCTCCTGCATGCATGCACATATGCTTGCGTGTGTGTGTGTGCGCGCGCACACACACACACACACACACACACACACACACAAAGAGAGAGAGAGAGAGAGAGAGAGAGAGAGAGAGAGAGAGAGAGATGGGAGAAATATACTCAGGTCGCCCTCTTCTTCGGATCTTCATCTCTGAGGTCCCTAGTGTCCAATGAAGCTACAGTTGAGGGGCTGGAGAGATGGCTCAGCAGTTAAGATAGCTTGCTTCTCTAGCAGAAGACCTGAGTTCAGTTCCCAGCACCCACATAGTGGCTTCTAATTCTTTTTAACTCCAGTTCCAGGAGATCCAATACCCTTTTCTGGCCATCATGGGCATTCACACACACATACACACACACTCACTCACACACATACATGCACACATACTCACATACAATACACACACTCACACGCACATACACACACTCACACACACATACACACAAACTCACACATACATACTCACACACATGCACACATACTCACATACACACATACATACACACGCACACACACCTTCACACACACTCACACATACATGTACACACAGTCACACATACACATAAACACGCTCACACATACACACATACACTACATACATACATACATACATACATACATACATGTAAAGTCATACAATAAGCATAAAGTATAAAATCTTTCTTTACAAATTAAAAACTAGAGCTGGCTCTGTTGTGAACTTTCCTGTTGAAAATCTGTTCTTTCTCGTTGCTCTCACCACTGTACTGGCGTCAAACCCAGACGCTGGAACCCTGAAGTACCCCTCAGACTCTTTTTACTTTCCCTTTTGAACAGAGTCTCACTAAGTCAACCAGGACCGGCTTAAACTCACTTTATAGCAGAAGGTGACTTTAAGCTTTCAATCCTCCTGCCTCAGCCTCCCCAGTGGTTGGGACCACAGCCCAGGCCTGAATCTGTCTGTCTTTTATTACGGCAACTTCGCCACACTTTGTGCTGAGCCCTCGACTCCTCCTGTGACTGTAGTGACCTCCCAGCCCTCCGCCTCCCCGTCTGTAAACTGTGGAAACAAAGCCTACCTCTGCCGAGAGAACAGCGCAGCATCATGCAAATCTCATGGTTGTTACTCATCCTTTTACCCATAGCACACTGGGAAAACACAAGTACTTCCTTTGCAGAAGAGGGGTTTTTGCTGAGAACCCACAGAACGGTCTAAAACACCAGGTGTCACCACCCCAGGGCCCCTTGCACCCTTCAGCCCTTCCTGGGCCAGGGCCAGCCAGCTCCATCCTGCACTAGTTCTTTGGGTAAACTGAGTCTGCCACCATATCCCTTCTTCAGCCACAGTTCAAAGGTCTATATTGAGATTCAGGACATATAACTGCATGCATGACACATTTCTGCAGGACACTGGAACACGTGATTCCAGAACAACCTGTTGGGCACCCTGAGTGAGTCCAGGTGACACTGAGCATGGAGAAGCCACCCCGTGTAGGAGCTGGTGGTACTGCTCCAAAGAACACATACATCAGGGAAGGGGGTCCCAGCTGGACAACCATCAAACTGAAGTCATGTCTGGGGTGAGGTCAGTGACACACTTGCTGAGGGCACGAGGACCTGAGTGTTATCCCCAGAACGTGTGTTTCAAAGGTGGGGTGTGAGGGGTCACTGGGATTGGCTCAGCAGGCATGGTAGCCAAGCCCGGGATGTTGAGTTTGAAACCCAGACCCCCACATGGCAGAAGAAGAGAACCAGCCTATGTTCTCATAGTCACAGTGCTTTGAAGGCAGAGATGGCGAGATGGAGGCCCAATGGAGAGATTCAGTGTAGATGCTACCTGAGTAATAATATACACACATGTACACACACATGCATACATACATGCACACATATGCACACACAATATTGTGTCTGCATATTCCTTGCCCACATGCACACACATGCACACACATATATATACACATACAATGTTATATCTGCATATTCCTCACCCACATATGCACACATGCACACACATGCGCACACACATGTGTATACACATGCACACACTCACATAGATGCGCACATGCACATAGATGCACACACAGGCACACAATGCACACATGCACATGTGCACACACAATGCTATTCTGTGTGCATACACAAGGAATCTGCATATTCCTTGCCCACATGTACACACATGTATGCACACACATACATGTACACACATGCACACATATGCATGCACGCACAAGGCACACATATATACATACACATGCACATGTATGCATATTCCTCACCCACATGTACATATACACATGCTCACATATATGCACACACAAGCACATGCGCACACAGTTACATCTGCATATTTCTCACCCACATGCACACACACATGCACACAAACATACATACACACAATATTATACCTGCATATTTCTTACCCACTTCCCTTCACATTTCCACACAAGCCTCTTTGCCACCCAGAGCCACCTTTCCTCTCGGACTCAAGAAGAGCCACCTTTACCTGTAGGTCACCTGTGCATACGGATAGGTATAACTTTTCTCCTGTACCCTATCTGGTGATATCTTTTCCCTTATACTTCCTTATACTTTAGTGACTGGGAAGGGACCTCAGAGGCTAGAACCTGCTTTCTCTGAGACAATCATAGCAGCTGTAGGATTTGGAACCCTAACAATAGGCCAGCTTGAGGTACGAGGTCTGACTGAGGGACATTTCTACCTGGGTCTGGTGGGAATAAGGACAGAAATGGTCTTTAACTTTTCAGATTCTGCTCAGCAGAAGTAATCTAGTTCTCATTCAGAGACTCCACTGGCCTTCTGGGGAGCAGGAGATGGAGCCCGGAGCCTCTAGGCACACTGGACACCTTCCTACCACTGAGCCCTGGGCTTTTTTGGTATGAGCATGCTCATTTCTGGCTTCTCCCCCTCTGTTTTCAGGTCATTTGCAGGAAGAACAGCACCGTAGGCAGGCCAAGAATCCCAGCCCAGAAGGCTGTTGTCCACTGGCTTCTCAGGTTCACGACTCTGGGTCCTGGCTAGGCTGGTGACTGCATAGAGCAGTTTTGTTATGAGTCAAACCAGATGAGCTCCTCCCTTTAGTTTGTCCTGAGTCCTGAGCACTCTGCTCTGTGATTGGTAGGCATTCTGCTCCCTCTCTCAGCGGTGGGCACAGCGGTGGCCTGAGTCAGGCAGAGTTCAATGGCTCAACCATGGCGCCGGCTCTCAAAGATCCTTATAAAGGAGAGTCCCAGGCCTATGAGGGGCCTCTCCGTCTTCCCTCATCCTCCATGCCTGGTTAGTGCTGGTAGTGTACCTTCCCACAGGAACTTCCCTACACCCATCATGGAATAGCAAGTGGAGACTGGAGAGTCTACACGGTCTTCACCCACTTGTCTAAAAGTGAACTTGGGGGTCCCAGGGGCTGCAGGCTGCACATCCTGTTTGAATATGACTATTTTATATTCATGGTTGTCATAGAAGTCTTGCTGTTTTGGGTGTTGAGTTTCCAATGCAATGATACAAGTAAGAGAGGGTGGGAGGGAAGAGAGAGAGACAGAGAGGGAGGAGGAGGGAGAGGGGGAGAGGGAGACAGAGAGGGAGGGGAGGGGGAGGGGGGAAGAGGAGGGGATGGGGCACTGGGGAGCTACTCAGTATTTCCAGGAACAATTTGGCTGGCTAAAACCTGATAATAAAATACTTGAAAGGATTTTTTTTCACAACTCTAGTATCAGAAGTTGGCCTCATGTAGACTGAAACTGGCAGAGCTGTCTCCTGTGAGATGAAGCGATCATGAAAAGGCTTCCTAAAATTCCAAGTCGAGGCACGGCTCACTCCAGAAGCCAAGGCAGAAGAGTCAGGACCGGCAGGCCTGCCTGGGCTGCTCGCTTAAGTTTGCCGGCTTAGCTTAAATACGCAGATCTGCCCAGCCATCCACACCAAACACAAGGCAGACACACAACTGCTGCTCTCCCTGCGTTTCCTGGTCGTGTCTGCTCTAGGCCTGGGACAGCTAACCTTGCAGTGACCCAGGAACTAAGAGGCGCGCGCGCGGCAGTGTCTGCAGGTCAGCTCAACAGTAAATGAGCAAAACTAAGTGTACCTCTCTCGGGCTTTGCTTTCTGACTCTTCCTGATACGGACATGCAGAAAAATATTTAGCAGGAGGTACTGCCCGGTAACAGCTAGCTTTGTTTAAAAACAGGAAACTCTGGGGATGGAGAGATGACCCGGTGGTTAAGAGAGTTTATTGCTCTTCCAGAGGACCCAAGTTCCTAGTACCCACATCAGGCAGTGCACAGCCATCTATCTGTACCTCCGGCTCCAGAGGGTCATGATACCCTCTCTGGCTTGGAGGTACCTGCACTCCCATGCACAACTCCACAAGCAAATACTCACATGCCCATAAATAATTAAAAAAACACAAACAAAAACAAAAAACAACTAAACTTAGTCGGGTGGTGGTGGCGCACTCCTGTAATCCCAGCACTTGGGAGGCAGAGGCAGGCGGATTTCTGAGTTCAAGGCCAGCCTGGTCTACAGAGTGAGTTCCAGGACAGCCAGGGCTATACAGAGAAACCCTGTCTCGAAAAAACCAAATCCAAAAAAACAAAAAACAAAACAAAACAAAAAACCCCTAAACCTTTAAAATAAACATTTTAAAATGGGACGCTTTCATAAAATTTCTCCTGGTGTTTTCATAATTAAGGCACAGTCATTAGAAACTATAAAATTAAATAAATCTCAAAAAAAAATAAAAGCTTAAGAAGCAGAGTTGTTACAACAATTAGGAATCATAATTATGCCCACATCTTTGAAAATGTTTTTAGATTTACTTTTTTATTATTTTATGTGTATGATTGTTTTTCTGCGTATATGTATGTACAACATGTGTGCTCCTGGTGCCCAAGGAGGTTCAGAAGAGAATGTCAGATTCCCTGGGACAGACACTACTGATGATGCTGAGCCACTGCGTGCATACCAAGCTCAGACCCCAGTCTTAGCAAGAGCAGCCAGCAGAAGCATTCTGTGGCACTCGGGCATCCCCACACCTGCCGTCTGTGAGTAGACTGTGTGTGAAGCCTCGCTGTGGCTCACCTCGTGTTTTCTTCCAGGAGTTGGAATTACAGAGTTAAAATCCTTTTGTCTGTGTGCGGAAGCCATAAGAGAACCCACTCTACATGAGAAGAGGCGGGGACATTTTGTGGTAAGGAAAGTCTGAGGCAAGGTAAGGAAAGTCTGAGGTTCAAGGGAAAGAACATGTTTAGTTTGAATGTTAATTTGAAAACAGCTGTAGAAAAAAAGAAAAGAGGGAGAAGGAGGGAAGAAAGGGGAAAGGAAAGGAGAGGGTAGGGAAGGGAAGGGAAGGGGAGGGGAGGAGGGGAGGGGAGGACGGGAGGAGAGGAAGGAAGGGAAGGGGAGGGGAGGGGAGGGGAGGGGAGGGGAGGGGAGGGAAGGGAAGGGAAGGGAAGGGAAGGGAAGGGAAGGGAAGGGAAGGGAAGGGAAGGAAAGGAAAGGAAAGGAAAGGAAAGGAAAGGAAAGGAAAGGAAAGGAAAGGAAAGGAAAGGAAAGGAAAGGAAAGGAAAGGAAAGGAAAGGAGCCCAGAATGGGGGTGGGAAAGAAAGGACAAGAAGGTAGACTGTGGGAAAAAAGGAAAGACAGGAAGGCAGGCTGGGATGGCGGGGAGGAAGAAGGGTAGGAAGACAGCCTGTGGGAGAGGAGGAAGGAAAAACAAAAACTCAGCTGATATAGAAAGCTGGAAAGAGATAAGGGGCTGGGGAGATGGCTCAGTGGTGAAGAGCACTGACTGCTCTTGCAGAGGTTCTGAGTTCAATTCCCAGAAACTACACAGTGCCTCACAACCGTCTGTAATGGGATCTAATGGGATCTGATGCCCTTTTCTGGTGTGTCTGAAGACAGCAACAGTGTACTCATATACATAAGATAAACAAATCTTTGAGGGGGAGGGAGTCAGAGGAGAGGGAGAGGGAAGAGGGGGAGGGAGAGGGGGAGGGAGAGGGAGAGGGAGAGGGAGAGGGAGAGGGAGAGGGAGAGGGAGAGGGAGAGGGAGAGGGAGAGGGAGAGGGAGAGGGAGAGGGAGAGGGAGAGGGAGAGGGAGAGGGAGAGGGAGAGGGAGAGAGATAACAGAGACAAAGACTTCGGTGGTCAAGTCTTCTGTAGGTTTCTACCGCTCTGCTAAAACACCACATTCAAAAAGCAACATGGTGAGGAAAGGTCATGGGGAAAGCTGCTTACTGACTTGCTCCCCGGGGCTCTGCTTTCTTGGTCTGCTTTCTTACACCATGGGACCACCTGCACATGGGTGGCCCTGCCCCCAATGAGAAGGGCCCTTTTACATTCAATCACCAATCAAGACAGTGTCCCACAGGCAAATCCAGTGGAGTCTTTTTAAATTAAGGTTTCCTCTTCCCAAATTACTCCAACCTGTGTCAAGTTGGCATGAACTAGTCAACACACACACACACACACACACACACACACACACACCCTATGTGTGTCCCAGGCAAGTTCTAAATCTTTCTCTTCTGTCTCAGCCTCCCGTTTGCTTTAGCATCGTAGGTGCTGGGATCACAGGAATGCTCTACATTTCTGAGCTCAAATTGTCTAAAATGGGATTCATTGTAGAGACTTTTTTGTTTTTGTTTGTTTGTTTCTTTGTTTGTTTTTGGTTTTTTTTTGTTTTGTTTTGTTTTTTGTTTTTTTGAGACAGGGTTTTTCTGTGTAGTCCTGGCTGTCCTGGAACTCACTCTGTAGACCAGGCTGGCCCCGAACTTAGAAATCCGCCTGTCTCTGCCTCCCAAGTGCTGGGATTACAGGCGTGTGCCACCACGCCCGGCTTTTGGTTTTTTTTTTTTTTTTTTTTTTTGGTTTTTTTGTAAAGACTTTTTTGAGACAGAGTTTCACTATGTATCCCTGACTGACCTGTAACTTTCTATGTATCTACCTCAGCACCCTCAAACTCACAAGAGATCTCTCTGCCTCTGTCTTCTGAGTGCAGGGGTGCCTGGCGGGTAACGTCCTTTCATTAAAAAAAGTTTTAAAGCTTAATTTTATTATTTTTATGTATATGTATTTGCACAAGTGTGCAGGTTCCTGCAGAGACCGTAAGAGGGTGTCGGATCTCCGGGAGCTGGAGTTGCATGCAGGCAGCTGTGGGCCACCAGGACTGGGGCTGGGGACAGAGCTCAGGTCCTCTGGCCGAGCGTCAAGTGCTCTTCAGCACTGAGGCATGTTTCCAGCTCTTTTTAAAGAACTTTCCAATGCTAAATTCTGTATCACCTTTCTTTACTTCTGATTTCTGCTGAACTTTTGCAGATGAGCCCCACAAAACTCTCCATAAGTTCTTACTCCAGAGGCTCAGAAGCAACCCTGGAAGATCTCAAGAAGAAAAAAAAAGAAAGTTCCCTTATAATAAAGTACAAAATAAATCCTGTCATATTCGCATGAATATTTAATTAATTCTATGACACCCCAAGCAATCCAACCTCTTCTCTATAGTAGTCCTAGTTTTTCTTTTTTTAAAAAGATGTATTTTATGTTATATGTTTAAATGCTTTCTCTGTGTGTAGTATGAGAACCATGTGCCCATGGAGGTCAGAATTGGAGTCACAGAAATTGAACTCATTTCTTCTGCAAGAGCAGTTGGTGTTCTTAACCATTGAGCCTTCTTCCTTTTTCTTTCTTTCTTTCCTTCTTTCTTTCTTTCTTTCTTTCTTTCTCTTTCTTTCTTTCTTTTTTTTCTTTCTTTGTTTTTCGAGACAGGGTTTCTCTGTGTAGCCCTGGCTGCCCTGGAACTCACTCTGTAGACTAGGCTGGCCTCGAACTCAGAAATCTGCCTGCCTCTGCCCCCCCAAGTGCTACAATTAAAGGTGTGTGCTACCACTGCCCAGCTAAACTTTTCTTAAAACATTATTTTTTCTCTAATACAGAAGCACCTAGATTTTCATGTCCAGTTGCCATAAGACACCCCCCACCAGATGGTGAGCCCCACACTTAGGTCATTTCTCCAGCCACTGGCAGTTAGCCGATATCTACCCATCTCTCCTCACGGCCTCTGCCAGCAGCTTTGATCAAAGAGATTCGAGAAAGGACTCTGCCCAACACACATTTCAAAGGCAGGCCCCTTGGGCTGGGTACAAATGTCTAGAATTTTAAAGAAGCTATATATAGCTTATAGAAACCTGCTCTTTTTTTTTTTTTTTTTTTTTTTTTTTTTTTTGGTTTTTCGAGACAGGGTTTCTCTGTGTAGTCCTGGCTGGCTGTCCTGGAACTCACTCTGTAGACCAGGCTGGCCTCAAACTCAGAAATCGTATGCCACCACAGCCTGGCCCTTTTTTTTTTTTTTTTTTTTTTTTGAAACCTGCTCAATTAACCTTTGTAAACAGAGTTGAAACTGCCGGACCATGGCTGAAGGAGGAAATGATTGAGATGCTTGTTTCCATAGAAGTAGAGTTATTTGCATAAGAAAAAAACTGGCTTGGGGGGGGCCTGTGAGATGGCTCCCTGTATGAGGGTGCTTGCTACTAAGGGATCTGAGTTCCATCTATGGAATCCATATGATGGAAGGAGAGAACATTGTCTTCTGACCATCACACATGCACTGTGGCACACTCGTGCCACACAGAGATAGATAGATAGATAGATAGATACATACATACATACATACATACATACACACACAGATAGATAGATAGATAGATAGATAGATAGATAGATACATACATACATACATACATACACACACAGATAGATAGATAGATAGATAGATAGATAGATAGATAGATAGATAGATAGATAGCTGGATAGATACATACACACATAGATAGATAGATAGATAGATAGATAGATAGATAGATAGATAGATAGAATGCCTGGCTTGGTCCCTGGCTTACAAGGGCTCTATGGTCTCATAGACAGACTATAACTGACGGAGGGACCATCAACCTTAAGGATCTTAAGGATCTCTAGCGGGAGAAGCTCTGCAGATGGATTCTGATGCTGGGACCCTGACTTGGCACAGGCTTCTGAGATCTGCTCTGATACTCCTTATTTGACTAGCACAGCCACTCAGCACTTTCACCGTGCACGTGCAAATACGCAGGGCATGTTCAGTAAGACTGGGCATGTTTCTGAAAAAATAAATAGTTCACTGTGATCACCTTTGGTAGAAATGGGTTTACTGGCAAGATAGCTCAGTCAGGAAAGTGTGAAGACCCGTGTTCAGATGCCAGAACCCACATTTAAAAAAAAAAAAAAAGCAATACCAACAAACAACCCATATTAAACAACAGCAAAGGGGCTGGAGAGGAGAGGTGGCTCAGCGGCTAAGAGCTCTTGCTGCTCTTGCAGAGGACCTGGGTCCAGTTCCCAGCACCCACATGGTGGTTCAAAAATATCTGTAACTCCAGTTCCGGGGGGATCTGATGCCTTCTTCTGACCTCCACAGGCACGCCAAGCATGTGGTGCACATACATACATGCAGGCAAAACACAAATGAAAATGAAATGAATAAATATAAATTTAAAACAAAAAACAGAGCAACAAATGCCTATAGGCGTGGCGCTGGGGAGCAGAGCCCAGAGGAAGTCCAGAGTCCCCTGAGGCAGTGAGAGAGATCCTGCCTCAAAGCAGTAAGGTGGACAGGAACCGAGGAAGACATCGGACGTGACCTCTGACCTCTCCATGAGCCCTGGCACACCTACACACATGAACAAATAGATGCCTAAATTTTTTTTAAGAAGAAATGAGCCTGACTATAGAGAAGAATCATATTTTCATAGAAAACTATGTTTGTCCCTAGCATCTCCTATCTCCTGCCTTTCTGGACTACTGCACACCTACAAAATGGGCAGGATCCTGAATTAGCTAGTTAGTCCCCATACGTGGCTGTCACTGCTCAAATCCATGGTTCTAATTTCCTCTCAGGCTTCTGCTTTGGAGTGCAGAGCCTGCCCTTCTCCCTAAAGTCCTTCTGGCTGAGAATGCACATCGTAAACCTCCCCAGCTCAGGTGCGCAGGTTCCAAAAGAGGTGACAGTGGCTGCTCACACTCCTGGGGCCTCAAACTGTGCAAGAACTAGAAGGCCCAACACAGAACTCTCCATCACTGCCCGCACGGTTCACGCTGCTCTTTAACCTGTTCCAATGGTTCATTTCTGCTTTCCCTTGGGTCTGCATAAAGCCTCCTTTAGTGGGCTGTGATAGGAAATACACCCACCAATGTCTGTACTGTGAATCTGCTTTGGAAAGTGGCAAGCGGACAACTTTTGGGATTCGGGATAGGGTGTCAGCTCAGATCCAGGCTGTCGCAAGCCAGAGCCTGCCTGCCACTTTGACATACCAGTCACTGGAAGCCAAAATCTACAGAGAACAAGCAACATGTGAAAAACCTAACTCCACCCAACAGCCTAAAACAAAATGAGAAACCTCTACTTGTGCAGGAAATCAGTGTCACAGAGAAAATGTCAGAGAGAGACAGAGAGAGTCAGTGCCCAGAACAACTACTCCAAGATGGTATCCATTCCCCAACAGAGGACATCTGCATAGTGAGGAGACTGCTACCCACCACCTCTTCCTCCTCCTCCTCCTCCTCCTCCTCCTCCTCCTCCTCCTCCTCCTCCTCAGGCTCCTGAGACCTGCCTTTCTCCTGCAGAAGCCCCACACCCTCATGCCCTCAAGATTCCAAGGGATGTACCCCTTTAATCCCAGCACTCAGGAGGCAGAGAATGAGAGTTACCGAGTAGGCCAGCCTGGTCTACATAGAGAGTCCCAGGCTAGCCAGAACTACATAGCAAAAATTTAGCAATAGCAAAACTGTAGTGCTGGAGAGATGGCTCAGCGGTTAAGAGCATTGACTGCTCTCCCAGAGATCCTGAGTTCAAATCCCAACGACCACACTGTGGTGTGGCTCACAACCATCTGTAATGAGATCTTCTGGTGAGTCTGAAAATAGATACAGTGTACTTACATATAATAAATAAATTTTTTAAAAAGGAAAAGAAAAAAATTGTAACCCCTGTCAACTGGCAAAGAGACACCTTGTTGGTGATGTCACTCTTATATTAGTCAGGGGCAGAGCAGATGGACAGTCCTATGTTCATCCTAGCCGGATGCCTGGCTTGGTGCCCAAAGCTGTTTTATACCTAGAACTTATCAAATTAAATCACGTCACATCAAATCCAGGTAGCACAGCAAGGGAGGAGGAAGACAGACAGAGACCTGTGTTCCACCATGCCACACGGTTTGGGCAGGGAAAGATACCCATAGACCTGCCCTCCACCCACTGCTCAGGCAAGCCATAGACACTCACAGCTACCATGCAGCGCAGCGCAGGAAGAGGGAAAAAGACAGAGACCTGCCACGCCACCCACAGATCTGCCTCTGGAGCACAGCACAGGTAAGCTGTAGACACCCACTTGCCAAAATGCCACACAGCTTGGACCAAAGGATGTCACCCCGGGGGCCCTCCAGCAGCATGGCCACCCTGCAGTGGGAGTCTCCACAATATGTGAGTGTGTGATGGTCAGATAGGAAAGAGAGAGAAGTGGGGTAGCTTGCGCATTTTGAAGAGAGATGGAACTGGAGACTGGAGGATGGAGAGGAGGAGCTTGTTGTGAGTGGCCAGTCCCTCTACCTGGGGCCATGGTGAGGTGGCAGCCTGAGCCACCACTGAGGGCCATGTCTGGGTCCATGGTTATGCAGGGGTGGGTGTTGCTGTCCGTGGCTCACATTACCATTAGAGAACATGGGATGTCCCTTGTCAGAGCAGACGTCCAAGAGCTGGGCAGAACTGGCCCCGCCCCTCACTGGCTGCCGCCCTCTGGCCCCGCCCCTCACTGGCTGCCGCCCTCTGGAGAGCTTGCCCCCATCACTCACCAGCAGCGCTGGGGAGAGCAGGCCCTGCACCACACCCAGGCAGCACAGTGGAGTTGGCCCTGTGGGTGTGAGGTGTGGATGAGCAGGTCCTGAGAGCATGAGTGTGGAAGAGCTGAGCCTGCCACTTGTCTGCCATGGGATGGCACGGGCGCGGACATGATGCCCCTCTCCTCCACACTTCGGGTAGTTGGGAAAGCCGCCCACAGGGTCATGAGTCTGGGAGAGTTAGCCTTCCGCCTCACTGGTTACAGCATTTGGGAGAGTCTGCTCTGCACCTCACCTGGACGACAGCACAACAGAGCTGACCCTGGTGGTGGGGGCTGGAATTTGTGATGCCTCTATCCCGGCCTCTCCAGTGCTGAGATTGTAGGCGTTTGGCCCTAGTCACACACCAAGCAAAGAGACTGGGCGGGTGGAAGAAAAGAGTTTTCCTCCTTTATAGGTCACTCTCTGGGGAACCTGACTCCAGGGCCGTCAAGTGTTACATCTACTGATGTTCCTCTGTCTCCTCCAGTGCCTAGACCTGCCGTCAAAGTTCCTTCACAAACAGGGTTGTTTCTTCAGTCCTGCGACCCCGGCATCAGTGGAGATAGATGTCTTGGGATAGCATCTTCCCTTTTCTTTCTACTTCTTCTGGATGCCTCTCCTATCCCTAAAACCATGTTGATGTTGTGAAGTTCCCCTGCATCCCCTGTGAAATGGACAGATGGGGCAAGCAGAGTGCCTGGCCCTGGCAGGGCAAACCCTACGCAGGAGGAGTGTTGTAAATACATAAAATCAAATACAAGGATTCTCCCCAGAACATCAGGTGAGATACATATCTGACTACAGGCGCCCTTGAAGAAGATCAAAGAGGGTCGACTCAGAGAAGGTTAAGAGAGGGCCATGCCACACAGAGTCAGAAACTATAGACAGACCTGCAGGACAAGGAGCTGCCGGGGACCAGATCTTGGAGGAGCACAGAGGGGACTCCTACCTGAGGGGAACTAGTGTCACCCACACACTGAGGTGGTCTCTGGCCATAGAAATATATAGTGGCAAATCAAACATCTGGTTTGTGCTCATGAACTACAGCATAGTAAGGACATGAATGAAGTGGTCACAGCGTCCAAATGACATTCATCTATGATGGTTACACCCCTGGGTTTTAGGGCAAGGTCAAATCAAGCAGCAGCTGTCACAACTCAGAATTTCAGGTTGGCAACAAGAACAAAAATTTGAGCTTCCTGACAACCTGGGTCATCCAGTGAAAATACCAGTAATTGCAATGAGTGAGAAAAGTACCACGGACTGTAGAAAAATGTGCTTGTTTGTTTATATATTCATGACCGAAGATGAGAAGTTTCACTTTGGTATTAAGGCAACTAACGATGCCTCTTTTCTCCTTACATGAATTTGCATCACTGCTAATTCTAGTCACCTATCCTCAAAGAGTCCTCTCAGCAGAATGCCCCGTGCAGGGTTCTGGGGTCCTGTGGCTCTGTCTGATAGGTTATAATTATATATCCAGCACTGACTACACTGGAGAGAACCACCCAGAAGCCTCTACCCTGGACTGTTTGCCAGATCTGAGATCTCAACTCCTGCACTATGAAGACACAACTCCAGGCCCCCTTGAATCACATGCTAAAGCCTTCATCACCTCATCTGTAAATGGGCATAATTACAGTACCTACTTCAAGGGGGATGTTGGAGCATTACAAGCAAAAGTAAGATCCTAAATTATTAAGCCTAATACCAGCACACAGCCAGTATGCACCAAGTGCTAATTCCTGCAGATACTTCATAAGCAATAGTTTTGCCAAGCAATCCCTTCTCTTTGATCCTCCCCTGTGGAGCAACAAATTCGGAAAAAACAAACTGTTTTAAAGAGAAAGTGTCTGCAAAAGCAGATGGGCCATGGGGTTGTTCTGCAGAGTGGGTCCCATAGAGAGGGCCTTGCCTACCTTCAAGATGACTGTAGCTGGGCTAAATGTATCCGTTACACTCCTTGCTGCACATTCAGACAGAAACAAGAATGAGCGATCTGGGTTCCAGGAGTCTCTGCCACACTGTTACTCATCAGCAGAGTTGGTGTCAGCAACACAAAAGTATCACTCAGTCTGATGAACCGGAAACTAAAGGCTGCCTCAGAGTTCCTTCTTAGAAGGAACATAGGAGACTGTCTTGAGGATTTCTCTCTGCCCTGCCCCAACACCATCCACCATGTGCATAGTCTTTTGTACTTGCTTCTGGGAGGTAAATCACCCTTGAATTTGGTGACAGAAATGGTCTCTCATTGAGATGTATGTGGGACGTTTTAAAAATACAATGACAAAAATGACAAGAACTTTGGAGTTCTAGGAGCCTTGGTTGACTCGTCCCTGGATATCAGCAGGGTGATGAAACTTCCTCAGACCTCAGCCTTGTCTCCTTTCCTCATCTCTAGCTATGTTTCTTCCCACGTGTCAGCACTGGAAGCCCATTCCAGGGCCGGGGCTGGGCATGCTCTATAAATAAACATGAAACAGAAGCATCTTTATCACAGGACATACTCCTGACAGATGCCACAGCCTCCACCCAGGTCATAGGCAAATCCCTGCTTTACTGCCATGATATCTCTAAAACCTAGGAACTGGCCTTCTTCCCTTTGGCCCGTCCAGCCCTAGAGTCAATATCTAGGACCCAAAGCCACCACATTTGTGGACCACTTGGTGGGTATCCAAGGACTTTGGCTATAGCACCCTGGTTACTTCTCTCTCTCTCTCTCTCTCTCTCTCTCTCTCTCTCTGTGTGTGTGTGTGTGTGTGTGTGTGTGTGTGTGCCACAGTGCATGTGTGATGGTCAGAAGACAATGCTCTCTCCTTCCACCATACGGATTCCATGGATGGAACTCAGATCCCTTGGTAGCAAGCACCCTCATACACGGAGCCATCTTTCTTATACAAATAACTCTACCTCTCTGGAAACAAGCATTTCAGTTATTTCCTCCTTCAGCCATGGTCAGGCAATTCCAATTCTGTTTACAAAGGCTAATCAACCAGGTTTCTATAAGCTCTTTGAGAAAAGCACTGTTGTGACTCCATTTTGAAGATGGGTAAACAGAGGTTCTGAGGGTTTAATTAATGTGCTCAAGGTCCAAGGGCATGGAGAGTACTTGAATTCAGCACCTGACTTCTGATCCAGAATGTAGTCACATGGGGTGGCCAGCAGACTGCACAGGCCCTGCCTGCTCCACAGAGCCACCACTAGAAGGATGACAGTGCTCAGCCTCCTGAGTTACCTGTGCTTGTCAGGCAGGCCTGCCAGGAGCTCAAGGCTAGTTAGTGGGTATGGAACACCTTTGAGACCATTTACCTGATTTTTAAAATTGCATATATCATAATCTATGCAGTCGTGGTTGACAAAATTTTAAATACCTTTTGTTCACAAAGTAATGTTTTAATTTTTTTATTGAATGGATGAAAGTATGTGTGTGTGTGTGTGGGGGGGAATCAGCATTTGCAACACACCAAGGTTTCAGGATACATTTTGTCTCTGTTGAGTTTTTTCTAAAGCTAAACTGCAACACAGGCAACAACCAGGAAAATCAATCTGAGGCGGTGAAACTCAGCAGGTAGAGCTTGCTGCCTATCCTGGCTACTTGAGTTAAATCCCCAAGACTGATAAAATGGAAAATGAGAATCGACTCCTAAAGATGTCCTCTGACCAGTGTACTGGGGTGCACGCAGACACAATCTAATTTTTAAATGAAGAAAAACACCAATCTTCCCCCCAAATATTGCTGCGACCCAGGTCCCAAGTGCCCACATAATTAATAAGCAGACTTCAGCACATATAGGGAACCACTCACTGTCTTGAGGCTCAGAAGTCAGCGCTTTTTTCCTGAACACCTGTCCCCCCCCCCACACACACACACATTCAGGTGTGTATGTGGCCTTGTGCCTACAGATGTGCTCATATCTCAAGGGTGAGAAAGTAACGTCTGCCCAGTTCAGAAAGACCTGATGTGGAGCAGGAGAGAGCACGGGCAGCCCTGGGCTCTCTACCTGGAAGTCTAGGGAGGCTGGTGAGGCACCGCAGTGAACTCAACACAGAACAGCAGGAACCCACCAGGAACCCACACCTTGGGACCAACATAGAGGTGAGCTCTAGCTGGCTTTCCTCTCTCTTAGTCTGCTTCCATAGGGCGACCTCCAAGGCCTTCAGCCTTACAGAGGTCGGGATTTGCATTCCTGGTAAGGTGGGATACCCACGCACCTCCCAACTTCCCCTCGCACCAGACCGGAGCCCTAGCATCTCCGAGGATGGCCATCCCTTGCCACCTGTAATGGACGGTGTGAGCAGGAGGCAGAACTACATCTACTCCTAGACCACTCCGACCCCTCCTGCCACTGACGCGGGGTCCCTGGGGCCATTCACGCGGCTAGCACCCGGGCTGTTCACTCTGACCTCAGCCTCGAAGCCTAGTGCGAGATTGCTGGCCCTAGCTCGGGTCCCAGCGCTGCCTACCTGCTCCGGGCCGGGCGTCGGTGTCGCCGAGGGCTGGGCTGCAGCGCTGCCTCCTCGCTGCTCCTAGGCTGCGGGGTGGTGGGTTATATGAGTGCGAGGCAGGGAGGCGGTGGGGGTGGGGGGGTGGGGGCTGCCGCAGGCTTAGCGCCTTTTTAGGCGGACCGGCGGGAAGGCAGCGCGGGCACTCAGCGGTGGCGGGAGGAGGGCCGGCCACCGGGGCCCCGGGCTCCCACGCTCGCCCCGCCTCCCCAGCTGGCTCTGCCCGAGTCGGGGTCCGGGCCCGTTCCTCCCGCCTCCTTCCCGCCGCCGCTTGGCGCGCGTCGCCCAGCGAGCCCCAGCGGGGTCTCCTCCGCCGGGCCTCACTCTAGTAGCCCGAGGCTTGGGCGAAGCGGGACGGGACCGCGACCTTTGGCGGGGCTCGGGGCGCCAGGAAGGGTGCGCAGGCGCCGAGGGGGTGGACACAGGGCGCCCGACGTCCCGGACTCCCTCTGACTCTCTCCTTCGTCTTCTCCCTAGACGTCCATCTACCCCGATCCCCCTCGCTGTCCCTACTGCCCTGAGCCTGCAACCCAGGGTGGGCAGGAGTGCCCTCGGCGGGGTGGCTGCGCCTCCTCCAGGGCTCGTTCCGGCCTGAGAAAACCAAGAGGACGGACCGAAACTGAACGCTGAAGGCCCCGGAGGAGAACCGTAGTCGTTCGGCCAGCACCAGCCCGGGCTCCGTCTCTGAGAACGGCTCGAAGCTCCCCTCGATTTGCCTAGTAGAGACCCCAGGAAAGTGGGCCGAGCGCAGACCCTTTGGGTTGGACTCTTCAAACTCCAGCCAGAAGTTGCGCCTCTTGGACCCACACAATCCGGGGGCCATGGCCTGCAGTCCGGCTTTCCTAGCCCAGGGTTTCAGAGTCTTTCCTTGGGTTGCGAAGGTGCACAGAGGCGGTGTTGGTGTCCTAGGCGATCCCCAACGGATGCCCACAAAACTGTGCACACAGAGCGGCTCGGGGTTAGTCAGGGGACTTGCCTCTGGCTCGAGATGTCTACTTCACCACCGGCCATCTCCCCGCTGGGCACGTGAGCAGTCCCCCGTGCCTTCTTCATCTAGCACGCAGGCCCTTAGTCTGGCGCACGGAAGGAGTTGCGTCCTTGTGGGACCCCTTAGTGGCGCTGCGGGGTGGTCCTTGCCCAAGGTGTTCCCACAAGCCTTGGAAGTCGCTTTAGTCGCTAGTGGCCTTGAAAGGGAGGTGGGGTGGTGCAGACCGAATCTCCCTCGCGCTCGAAAGCCTGACCTGGTGCCGGGCCGATCGCTACGAGGAGTAATTATTTTCGAGCTGCAGATTAGAGGCAAAGATGAATACCAAGCAAGAGTTTGCAGGTTCACTCCGAATGGTGCAAACACCGTCATTCATTCATTCGTGGAAATTAGATGCAGCAGTGCGGAAGAGGCTCCGGAGCTATGAGCTGGACCGAGCAAAACCAGGTGAATTCGGAACTTAGCGCCAGTGGCAGCGGCTGAGTGATAAAGTGATCATCTGAAGCGCTGGGCGCAGACGGAAACATCCAATCTCCCGGATGAGATCGGAATGGGGAGCCTAGTGGGGCACAGGACGTGGGGTGCTGTGTGAGGGAGGGAGCAGAGCACTCTGGGGAGCCAGCCGGGTCTGACGCCCAGTTAGTTGGGGCTGTATCCCACACGCCCAGAGATGCTGCGGGCCCGGGTACCGCGCCACGCGTCTGAATCAAGTCCACACTCTAACCCAGTACCTCCAGGAAGGTGAGGCGACCCACATGCCTTCAAATTCGTTCAGCCACAGACCTGAGAAGCACCTGAACGTGTTGCGAGGTCACGCTGCTGGTGGTCGCTCTCGGGCAACCTCAAAGCAAACCAATATTTATACTTATACGTGGGAAATAAATTGTAATAGACAGTATGCTTTGCTTTGTTCTGCTTGAGAAAGGGTCTCACGGAACTCTGCATGGCCTCCAACTCTATAGGTAGCGGAGGATGACCCTGAACATCTACGCCTCTGGCTTCAGGCGTAGGACTTTTTTTTTTTTTTTTTTTTTTTTTTTTAAGTGTGCACCCTCGTGTGGGGTTTATGCGTTGCTGCGGACCAAAATCTAGGTTTCATTTATGCTAAGCAAGCACTCTGACAACTGAACCTCACTCCCAGCCCCTGTAACAAAAATTTTGTTATCTACTGAAGAGGTGTATCAAAATATGACTATATACTTACACATAAATACGTATTTACATGTAACTATATGTATGTTCGCAAGTACAGACGTCTAGTTACAATCTGAATTTCAGATAAGTGAGTCTTTTAGTCTAAGTATGGCCCAGGTAACATTTGGGAACATACTTATATTGTGATTTAATCGAAATCAGAAATTAGCCTTCCGTTTCGGGGCTAGCACGGAGATCCGCGACGGCTCAAAGGCTCTCAGTCCCTTTAAGACTCCAGCTCGGACTTCCCGCCCCACAATGCCGCGCAGCCGCTTGAGGCTCCCATTGGCTGCTGCTCGCTTCCGCCACTGTACTTCCGGCCGCTGCCCGCGGCGGTTGCGGGAGGTACCTCCGAGCCGGGCTGGCCCGGGCTGGCTGTGGCCATGAACTTCTCGGAGTCCTTCAAGCTCTCGGGCCTGCTCTGCAGGTTCTCCCCGGACGGCAAGTACCTGGTGAGCTGCGGCGCGCTGGACGGAACCTAAGCGTGGGCGCGCGACAAGTGCAGGGGGCCGGGGCGGGTCGAAGGGGGGCGGGAAGGGGGCCCGAGCGGGGCGGCCGGGGGGATGGGGCCGGACTTGGGAGGGTTGGGGGAGGGAGGCTGGCAGAGTGGTTTCGGCCTGGACGAGGAAGAACCAGATGATCAGGGAATACGAACCTGAAGTAAGAGAGGACCCAGGCCAGGCTGGAGGATCCTGGCAGGTGACCGGGGTGGAAAAAGGGGACGTAGAGCAGAGTGGGGATGGAGTTGGGGTTGCTACTCTGGCAGGTGGTCAGGGTTAGGAAGGAGAACCTGGAGCAGGTGGCCCGTGCTGGGTGGGTGCCAGGCTCCCGGCTCCAGTTTCCCTTCATCGAAGTTGGATAAGATGACGCTTCTCTCACACATTTGAGGTCATAGGGGAGGACAGCTCCTTGCTATTTTGTATGTTTTCTCACCCATGAGCTGGTTAAACGGAGCCCTCCTTTATGAAACTCAGGACCTCTCCTCCATCACATGCAGATGATTTAAATAACTAGCTTTCAGGGTTGGATGTTAGCTGTCCATTCTTTGGGTGACAGGATAGTGTTCAGATGAGTGTTGTACTGGAGGTTTCAAGATAGGCCAACACGACCATTGTGCACTCGCAGAAGGCAGACACCTGAGTTAGGAAGCCATCAGGAAAAACTCATGTCTTATTAAAAAACTGTGGTTCCGTGCCAGTCCGGTAGCTTGACTAGTAATGAAAGAATGGTACCTGCCACCAAGCCTGATGACTTGAGACCCGTCTCCAGGACGCACATAATGAAAGGAGAGAACTGTCTCCTGCATGTTGTCCTCTGATCTCCACAAAAGCCATAACTAGTGTCCGACGTGTCTGACCCTTCTTACATACAAATGCAATCCTAATTTTTTTTTTTTTTTTTTTTTTTGGTTTTTTGAGACAGGGTTTCTCTGTGTAGCCCTGGCTGTCCTGGAACTCACTCTGTAGACCAGGCTGGCCTCGAACTCAGAAATCCGCCTGCCTCTGCCTCCCAAGTGCTGGGATTACAGGCGTGCGCCACCACGCCCGGCTTTTGCAATCCTAATTTTTAACAAGCTTCCTCTGATTAACCCATCATTTCCCTTTTAACTGCCTGGTACCATTTATTTGTTGACAGTATTTCTCTGTAGCTCTGGCTGCCCTAGAACTCGATCCGTAGACCAGGTTGGCCTTGAACTCAGAGAAGAAGAGTAGTTGTGGAACTCTTGATAATTGTTTCTTTCAAGTCTTGCCCTAAATCCTGGACAGAGTGAGTCCATATTGCCAATGTCGGTGTCTTCAGTGGTTCCTAAGAATTCCATTGTAACAGGATTGTCACCACTCACCAAACAGTAATGTGAAAACACAAGCCCTCTGCTAGGTCCTTGTTCTGATCTGCACTTGCCCTCCTGCGCTCTTTCCACAATAGACAAATGTGACTTCATTTTTTTTTGAGTCTGTGTATGTATGCGTGCATGTGTGTGTGTGAGAGACAGACAGACAGAGACAGAGAGACACAGAGGTACTACAACACACATGTAGAGGGCAGAGGACAACCCCCAGCGTTATTCCATACCTTCCACCCTGTTTGAGACAAGGGCTCTCGCCCCTCACTGCATGCAGCAGGCTAGCTGGCCCCCATGCACCCGCCTCTGCCTCCTCATAGAAACCAGGATCATAAACAGGTTTCAGGTTTTAGGATTAACACAGATTTGTACGGCTTTTGTGCATACAAACTTGTTTCTGAGGCAAGTACTGGTTTTTGGCTTTTAGACTATAGTATAATATGCAAAGCTGGCCTCAGACTCAGAAAGTAGCTGAGCACCTCCCTAGTACAGTGATTACAACTGTGCACCATCACGCCCAAGTAGTAAAAAATGCACATACATACACACACACACACACACACACACACACACACACATGCATGCACGCGCTCTATGAGACAGAGTTTCTCTGTGTAGCCCCAGCTGTCCTGGAACTTACTCTGTAGAGTAGGCTGGCCTCAAACTCAGGGATCTGCCTCCTGAGTGCTGGGATTATAGGTGTGTGCGGCCACCACCATTAAATTTACTGTACAAATCTTTGGGTTACAGTATGATAATTTAGTTAATATATACTGTGTGGAACTTCTAAATTTTTGTATGCTCCAACTTTTATCTTTTTCTAACTCATTTTGCAATGAGCCCTGTAAGTACTGGTCCACATGAAGCTAACTGTGTCACACAGGAGTGGAGGAGACGCCTTGGCGGCAAGGCCCCCAACCCTCCCCCACTCTCACCCCCCCACCCCCACCCCCACCCCCTTACCCCACCCCACCCCCACCCCCACCCCCCCCGTAGAGCAGTCACTACCTGTGCCTTCTGCCTCACTTTCCAGGCTTCCTGTGTCCAGTACCGGTTAGTGGTCCGGGACGTGGCGACCCTGCAGATCCTCCAGTTGTATACATGCCTGGACCAGATCCAGCACATAGAGTGGTCCGCAGACTCCCTCTTCATCCTGTGCGCCATGTACCGACGGGGGATTGTGCAGGTTGGTGCTGTGCATGAGTGAGGTGGACACAGATGGGTGGTGAGTGTCTGTGGGCCTTGAGCAGGCGTGTGCCACTCACATGTGTGATGTGTGTATAGGCGGACACATACCACATATGCATAAGACTCATGCAAGTGTGTCCCATGTGTGGTGGGGCAGGTGTAACCTACTGGTCTGGTGCTGTTTCTGTAGCAGAGTCAGAATCAGGAAACATTTCCAGGAGTGTAACCTGGAAGGAGTCTGGTTTTTTGCATCCTTCTTTCAGGTTTAGGGGGAAATGCAATGAGACTCAAAGTTGCTTTCTTTTTTTATATATATTTATTTTATGTGCATTGGTGTTTTATCTGCATGTATGTCTGTGTGAGTGTGTCAGATCTGAGTTACAGACAGTTGCAAGCTACCATACAGGGGCTGGGAATTGAACCGGGTCCTCTGGAAGAGCAGTCAGTACTCTGAACTGCTGAGGCATCTCTCCAGCCCCTAGATAGGCTTTCTTTTAAAATGTAATGCTCTCTAAAAGTTTACTCCAAATACTTCTGATGTGGAAAAACAAGCAAACAAACACCAAAACAGTACGGTGTTCTTAGTCTTTGAGCATGTGTTTTTCAGAGTGGGAGGAATTTGCAATGGCAGTGGAGCAACTTGGACAGGGTTCTAGGAGGTTCTAGAAGGCAGTGTTTTGTTATTCATTAAGTGAGGTCACAGGAATGGGCACACCAGCAGACCCTTCACAGGTGCCCTGCAGTGAAGTCACCAGGAAGTATGACTTGCAGGCCCTGGACCACTGAGGTAACATGATACATCCTCTCCCTCAGAGAGGCTTCCTGCCTGCTGTAGCCGTTTTGTACACCTGTGTTTCTTTTATGAATCAAGGTCTGGTCACTAGAGCAGCCAGAGTGGCACTGCAAGATCGATGAGGGCTCTGCAGGGCTGGTCGCCTCCTGCTGGAGTCCGGATGGTCGACACATCCTGAACACCACGGAATTCCACGTAAGCCAAACATAGCCTGCTCTGTTCTCCGCCTGAAATAGCCCGGGAATGTGATCCACAGAAGACGCTCACCTGCACGCTTCCCAGAGCTCCTCCAAGGCCTCGATAGCCTCAGAGGGCACCTTTGACTGCATTGCACAAAAGCCACTTTCTCCTTTTTTGGAGAGTCTTGGGGTCCCTGATGCATATGACACTGCGCTTACAGCAGCTTGCAGATGACATCACCTGGACAGGCCCCTCCTGGCAGGCAGAGCTGCTTCTCGCCTTCCGTGTGAGGAAAGGCTCGCTGGAGCACACTCACCTGCCACCCGCTGCTGTGCATGAGCTGTGAGGCGCCCTGTGGCTCTGGCCTTTCCTGTGTAGCTCTTCTAGTGACAGGCTCCTGCGTGGCTAGTGCAGATGGGTGTGTGCAGATCCCGGGGATCTGCATCCGGACTTGAAATGACTGCCAGTCCAGGAACACTAGACACTGCATCATGGGGCTTTTGAAAATGCTAGGTGGGCATATGCTCCTGTGTGTGCACGAGCTCGCGTGCCGTGGGTGTCCGGTTTTCCTCAGTTACTCTCCAGCTTATACTTTGAGGCAGCGTCTCTCATTTGAACCCAGAGCTCTCCAGTTCTGCTAGTTGAGCTAGCTGAGATCACAGACAGGCCACCCCGGCCCTAACCCCCACTCCCGTCCCGGGCATCTGCAGGAGTGATCGGGTTCCAGACTCAGTCCTCACTTGAGCAGTGGGGTTTCCCCTGAGATTTCCCCTGCCCCACGCTAAGGGCTCAGCTGTCACCTGGTGATTGGTGGCAGTATGCTGTGGCTGCTTTGTGCAGGTGTTCGAAGTAAACTTCACATGAGTGTGCAGTGTGGGTCCATTTTTACGTATTCCAGCTTTAAGGATCGGTGTAAAGATGGGAAGCATCCTAACCCCTTCTCTCCCTTTTCCCCTGGCAGCTGCGAATCACCGTCTGGTCCCTGTGCACCAAATCTGTATCTTACATCAAGTATCCCAAAGCCTGTCAGCAGGGTGAGTCTGCCCTTCCACAGTCCTTGTAAGTGTTCTGGGAGTGTGGACTTCCGTCAGCGAGTCAGATAGAGGGGCCACAGCAGCACCCCTCCCCCAGCCTCCATCACTGTACCCCTCCCCCAGCCTCCATCACTGTACCCCTCCCCCAGCCTCCATCACTGTACCCCTCCCCCAGCCTCCATCACTCTGCACCCCTCCCCCAGCCTCCATCACTGTACCCCCCCCAGCCTCCATCACTGTACCCCTCCCCCAGTCTCCATCACTGTACCCCTCCCCCAGCCTCCATCACTCTGCACCCCTCCCCCAGCCTCCATCACTGTACCCCTCCCCCAGCCTCCATCACTGTACCCCTCCCCCAGCCTCCATCACTGTACCCCTCCCCCAGCCTCCATCACTGTACACCTCCCCCAGCCTCCATCACTGTACCCCTCCCCCAGTCTCCATCACTGTACCCTTCCCCCAGCCTCCATCACTGTACCCCTCCCCCAGCCTCCATCACTCTGCACCCCTCCCCCAGCCTCCATCACTGTACCCCTCCCCCAGCCTCCATCACTGTACCCCTCCCCCAGCCTCCATCACTGTACCCCTCCCCCAGCCTCCATCACTCTGCACCCCTCCCCCAGCCCCCATCACTCTGCACCCCTCCCCCAGCCTCCATCACTGTGCACCCCTCCCCCAGCCTCCATCACTGTGCACCCCTCCCCCAGCCTCCATCACTGTGTACCCCTCCCCCAGCCTCCATCACTGTGCACCCCTCCCCCAGCCTCCATCACTGTGCACCCCCCCAGCCTCCATCACTGTACCCCTCCCCCAGCCTCCATCACTGTGCACCCCTCCCCCAGCCTCCATCACTGTGCACCCCTCCCCCAGCCTCCATCACTGTGCCTTCCTCTGTGCCCCTCCATGCCATTTCCTTGAGGATGCTGTGGAAAGTAGACAGAATTGTCCTGGGAGGGGCCTGTACCTCCATTCACACAGGCACCCAGCTGCTCACATGAGAGTTTGGAAGGGCTTGCCTCTGGTGCCTGGCTGTCAGCTACACTTCACTAACTTTGTTTTTAGGGCGTGTGTGTATGTGGTATGTGGGTATAGGCGTGTGTGTCTGTGTGCATGTGTGCGTGTACGTGTGTGCATATGTGTGTGGTGTGTGGCATGTGAATGCAAGTTGAAGTTACTGGCGATAATGAGCTTCTTGTTGTGGGTTCTGGATCGGTTTTCTGGAAAAGCAGCACGAGTCTCTAACCAGTGAACCATCTCCAGCTCAGCTCACTAGCTCTTCTGTCAGGGGATGACATCCTGTCACCTCTGAGCCTCCCAGAACAGGGAGAGGAGAAAGGAGCCATGTCCCTTTGATCCACACTGCCCTGGGAGGAGGAGGAAGGCTGGGCGGAGTGCATGAGGTGACGAGCGGTCATGCCGCCCGCCTGCCCTGAACCTAGAGACTACCAACAGTAGAGGGGCGCACGGGGCGCACAGGGGGTGTGCTCCTGTTCGCTTTGTTGCCACAAGGAGTTTGCAGATCACACTGGACTGATTGCATTGTGGGTCTGTTGTGGGTTTGTGGTCTTAAGTGTTACTGAATCTAAAGAACAGTGTGGTTCTGGGTGTAGGTGATCCTCCAGTCTGTTCTTTGAAGTGTTCTTGTCATTCTTGAGGCCTTGACCTCAGGCCTTTTACAGCAATGCAGGACTGGAAAAAAACTGCCTAATGTCTTAAAGTAAGATTGTCCTGAATATTCATCTTAATTTCAGTTATTTGAAATGACAAGTTCAAAAGATGGCTCAGCACTTAAGAGCACGCACTGCTCTTCCAGAGGACTCTAGGTCAGTGCCCAGCACCCAGGTCAGGAGGCTCCCAACTGCCTGTAGCTTCAGCTCCAACGGAATGGCACTCTTCTGTCCTCCGCAGGCACTCCTGCAGGCTGTGCACACCTACACACAGGTGAATACACAACATGCACTGATTAAAGAGAATATAAACCTAAAAGCAAAAGCGAAATGCAGTAACAGAGCTGGCTCAGTGTATGAAGTACTTGTTGTGCAAGTATGAGGACGTGAGTTCAAATCTCCAGACCTTCGATAAGGGCCAGGTAGAGGCAGAAGTCTGTGATTGCAGCACGCCCGCATCAAGATGGGAGGTGGAGCGGATGCAGTTGCAAACAAAAGATCTGTCTCAAACAAGACGGATGGGAATATAACCGCCCCGGTTGTCCTCTCGGCCCTCATACATGCATATGCCATGGCACATGTGCCTGGACTCACACACACGTGGACCACCACCACACATGCTCACAAGCCCGCACACACACACAATTGCAACTGCAAACTGGGCTTTGACCATCAGGTGTGTCCTGTAGTTTCCTTTGTGAAACATACCCCCACTCTGTTTCACAAGGCGACACTTGTGACTTGTTAAGAATCAGGTGCTTGGGTTTGATTCTGTCTGAATCACCCACCTCCCCTGCGAGAGGGACAAGGGCTCGGCTTGTTAGGCTCCGTGTGACAGTGTCTTGCTCATGAGAAGAACACATCTGGGGAGTTCTCTTCTCTTGACCGGTCCTCTCCCTTGTCCCTTTTAAAAGGTCACTGCTGTGCTCTGGTGCCTTCCCACGCTCTGGTTCCAGTTCACCATCTCTCTCCACAGGACTGACTTTCACCAGGGATGGCCGCTACCTGGCCTTAGCGGAGAGGCGAGACTGCAGAGACTACGTGAGCATCTTCGTGTGTAGTGACTGGCAGCTCCTCCGGGTAAGGCCATCCTCTGCTGCTGGCTGGGGAAAGGAGGTAGAACCGGGTTCCTGATAATCCCAGAGGCTGTTGCAGCCCTGGGGTAGACTGAATGATGGGGTTTCCGTGGCCAGGGGGCAGGGGTCCTGTGTGTGATCCAGACCTCATGGTGCACACTTGGTGCACATTACAAGTTGGCGTGAACTTCGAACCCTCACCTTTGCCTGAGGGAATTCCTCACTGGGAAGAATGCAATTGAGTTAGCCTGGGCAAAATGCCTCAGGAGCTGTGACCCGGGGCATATGCTCTCCGTGCCCACAAGCTTCAGATGTGTGACCACGTTTCAGTGTCAGCGTGTTCGAGACACATCTGAAGGGGCACACTGGGGAAGCAGGGTGCGGGCGGCAGGGGAGGCTGGCCAGGCAAGGCTGGGTGAGAACAGTGCAGGTGCCCGTGGGGATGAGGGCGTGAGGCCTTGCCCAGAGTGGTTGGCACACTGTGCACACTCACCAGGACAGCACACAGATACTTTGTTGCTGCATATAAAATGCTACATGAGCCAAAAGCATTAGTTACAAAACAACTGCACTACTTATCTAAGGACATGTTTTCAGATGGTCATGTTTTTTTCTCATCCGGAAGCACTTTGACACAGACACCCAGGATCTCACAGGGATCGAGTGGGCCCCGAATGGCTGTGTGCTGGCAGCGTGGGACACCTGCTTGGAGGTATAGCACAGGCCAGAAGCACATTCTTTTTCAAGAGCGTTCGCCTGCAGGTACCTGTGCGCTCTCAGTGCAGCGAGCCGCTGGGTGCTGAGGTGCAGCTCGCAGAGCCTGTGACGTGTCTAAATGTCTCATCTGCAGTACAAGGTTCTGCTGTACTCCTTGGACGGCCGCCTGCTGTCAGCATACTGTGCCTACGAGTGGTCCCTGGGCATCAAGTCTGTGGCTTGGAGTCCCAGCAGTCAGTTCCTGGCCATTGGGAGCTATGATGGAAAGGTATGAAGTGGCTCAAGGCGCAGGCCAACTCCACAAGCTGCAGGACACCGAAGCCCGCGGGCTACCTGCATGTCACTCTCACGGTTCCTTCCCTAGGTGCGCCTCCTAAATCATGTGACCTGGAAGATGATAACCGAGTTCGGGCATCCTGCAACCATTAATAATCCCAAGGCAGTAAGTCTGCGTGCACCCTCACCTGAGCACCGTGGTTTCTCCGATTCAGTGAGCCACCCTTGACCCTCCTCACCTGCCGGGGTGTTGTCTTCCCTGTACTGCACCTCATTCCCTCCTGGTCAAGGGCGTGTGGAGTCCAGGCTCCTCTGGGCTGAGCCTGTCCTAGCCGATCGCTCATCACACTCTGCCCTGGGCAGATCCCTGGGAAGACTGAGCTGAGGGGTCCTGCCATGGGCCATCCTGCCAGAGCGGAGCACACAGACAAGCAGAGAGACCAGGAGAGCTGGTCTGTGGACCGCAGGTAGGGCAGCCCCAGTCTGGGAACCTGGAGGTGCAGAGTTGAAGGCACGTTCTGAGGCTCAGTGGTGTGGAGTCCTCCTGTCTTCCGTCAGTGGTGTGGACCGAGGACAGATTTCTGCTTCCCTTGGACAAGGAAGGGCCAGGGTAACAGCCCTGGGGCTCAGTTAGCTGCCCTGAAGCCTATGTCAGCAGAACCCCGTAGGAAGGAGAAGCTGTGGGGAGGCCAGGCTTTAGTCAGGCAGCTCCTCCAGTGGCAGTGGCTGGACCTGGCCAGAGCACAGGTTAGAGATGACAGTACCAGGCCAGCCATGCAGGCTGCCACGGTTTGCCTGGGGTTCACGGTCTAAGTCTCCACTACGTGTGCTATGGTAGTTTCTCTGCCCGGGACTGTGGTGTACCCCATTAACCTAGGTGTGCGAGTGAGCTTTGTGTCACTGGGCCAGGGGACCTGGGGCAGGATAAACCTAAAGTTAAAGTAGAGCAGGTTTATTTTGGCTCTTAATTTCTGAGGTGTCAGTCCATGGTCCCTTCACCTTTCGCTTTGGCCAGCACATTGTGGTGGGGACAAATGGCAGAGCAGAGCTGACCTCAAACTGCTCTGGCCAGAAAGCAGAGAGGAAGGACAGGTGAGGTCCCAACATGGCCTTTCTGGCATGCTTCCAGTGGCCTGCCCCCCCACCCCCCATACACACACATGGGCCTCTAAGATCCACACTAGCACCAAATCTGTCAGGGCAGGCCGTCTGCCATTCCATAGCCTGCTGTGGACCAACCCAGCCGTGAGTTACAACCGCGGGGAAGCAGGGTTCTTTGGTATCCAGGAAAGCACAGGTTCGGCACAAACACTGAGGTGGTTTGAATCTGATTTTTTTTTTTTTCCCAAGACAGGGTTTCTCTGTGTAGCCCTGGCTATCCTGGAACTCATTCTGTAGACCAGGCTGGCCTCGAACTCAGAAATCTGCCTGCCTCTGCCTCCCGAGTGCTGGGATTACAGGCGTGTGCCACCAAGCCTGGCCTGAATGTATTTTGTAGCTCTGAAGCCAGAGCTTTTAAGCATGAAGGGGTCAATATTTCCATTTCAAAAGATGTATCCAGTAAAGCTGGCACAAAGAACAATTAGCATAACCATTTGGCACAAGGAAATGTAAAGTCAGTCAGGTATAATGTTTCCCTGTGTAACAGATTTAGAGGGTCAATTACAGATAACACTAATCTTCCTGATACAGAATAACTTGTAGTTAACTACAAACTTTTAAAGAGACTTTAAATAATGTTTGGTCATACCCCCTAAATCTTAATGAGTTTCTCTGAGTAATCTTTACCTAACACCTAGCTTTTTGTCTTGTAAAACCTTCTTGGGATTCATTGTACTTAATCAGTGCTTTTCTTACCACAGTGTCAGAGCCACCCTCATCTACATAGCCATATAAATTTACTTCTTGTTGGGAGGTTAACGTAATTATGTAAATGACTATGGGGCAAAGCAATTATGTAAATGGCTATGAGGCAAAGTGTTGCAGTTCTTTTTTTTTTTTTTTTTTGGTCACACACCCCCCCCACCCCCACCCCCCCACCCCCACCCCACCCCCCCACCCCGCCCCGAGAGACAGGGTTTCTCTGTGTAGTCCTGGCTGTCCTGGAACTCACTCAATAGACCAGGCTGGCCTCAAACTCAGAAATCCACCTGCCTCTGCCTCCCAAGTGCTGGGATTACAGGCGTGCGCCACCACGCCCAGCTAGTTTTTTGTTTTTTTTTTAAAGTGTTGCAGTTCTAAGAAAAGAGTTTTTTGGCCAATGACTCCACTTCAGAGACCCTTTTTACGACTTACTTGCTTGGACTTTTTTTTGGCCCCGGGCTACTAGGAAGAGGGGAAACTGAAAGCAAACCAGCTGCCGTGAGGTTAGTTAGGAGAGTTCCACAGCTGTTTTCCAGGAGACTTTCCCCTCTCTGGAGTCTAACGCCTCAGTCTGTGGAACTTGTCACACAGAATCTACTGGAGTTGCTGTGACAGTAGCCTGCCGCAGTCCACTGTCCTATCTTAGTCTGCTTTTCTCCATTACGCTGACAGTGCACACACAGGCCACTGCTGCATGGCTGTGTCATGGTTTACCATGTGAACATGGTGCCCATCTCTAAGGACAGCCTGGTCAGCAGCACTGAGCTGTCCATCACTGCGAAGGCTCAGACTTGGCTGCTCCTCTTCCCAGCACCTTCCACTGGGCTCCCTGGCTCTCGTCACAGACCGGCCAGCAGCCACATTATGTTTTTCAGGTGGTGTATAAGGAAGCTGAGAAGATCCCACAGCTGGGGCTGGGCCACCTGTCCTTCCCACCTCCCCGATCAATGGCTGGTGCCCTCTCTACCTCAGAGAGCAAATGTAAGCAGATAGGGCTGTGTCTCCATGGGGGAAAGCTTGGTTTTCTGTTTTAGATGAGAATGCTCTGTCCACGTGAATCTCAGAGGCTGCTTGTTTTGGGTGGGGAGGATTGTGAGATGGGGTCTCCATCTGCAGTGTAGAGATCACAGGTGTTCTCCTGAGAAGCCTGCCTTCCCGCCCTGCTCTGGAGTCCCTGAGGGGACACTCATTGGCTGTGCAGTGCCTGCTTGGGGGGTGGCAGGCAGCCAGGCTCTAGGGTGCTCGCCGGCTTGTACTTACTTAATCATCTTCTGTTGGTTGATGGTTCTCTGATTCCCTGCTGGAAGAGGGTAACCATCTGTGCCGAGATGCTGGGAATGGATAGACCTGTCAGATGTCCAAGTAGCTGTACTAGCTCAGAAAGCAGGCCCGAGCAGGACCAAGCAGGACCAAGCAGGCCCAAGCAGGCTCACATCCTTCCTCCGGGGCTCCAGACTGCATCCTCTTATCCCCATTCGGGGTCCTGTCCCTGGGGAACTTGTGGACATGCCTCCTACCACAGCTGTCCTCATAATCCCTCCAGCCAGCAAACCCTCCTGTGCTTCTCAGCCTGTTTTCCTTCCCTCTCTGCCCTCTCCCCTTTCCCAGAGCCCTCAGCATGTCCTCACTGTCGTGTTGCAGATGAGATCGCCTCGGGACCAGTTTCCTTGCAGACTCTGAAGCCAGTAGCTGACAGAGCGAACCCCAGGATGGGTGTAGGGATGCTGGCTTTCAGCTCTGACAGCTACTTCCTGGCATCAAGAAACGGTCAGTGTCACTCATTCCTAGGCAGGGTCAGCTGCTCACCACCATTTGCCCTTTGCCCTTTGCCCTTTGCCCCAAGAGTAGCGATGGATGGAGAAGCAAAGCTCAGGGCAGCTGTGCTCTCCCCTGGCTCTCTGTGGAGGTGGGCATTCTGCACGGCAGCTCCTTGCCGTGGCCTGGCTGCCTGGCTACTCCCTCCTGTATGCCTCACTGCAGGAACAGGGTCCAGCGTTTACCTTTGGTTTTGTTTGCATTTTGGGGGTGGGGTGGGGGGACAGTACGTCTTTGTTTGTAATAGTTTATCTTTTTTATATACTTTATATCCTGACCACAGCCCCCCCCCCTTCCTCTCCTCCCAGTCCTACCCATACAAACCCCTCCCCCATGACCTCTTCCCCGTCTCCTCTGAGGAGCCCTGCCCCCCCACCCCCCCAGCGCCACCCCACCCTGGGGCATCCAGCAGGACTAGGCACATCCTCTCCCACTGAGGCCCAACTAGGCAGTCCAGGTAGGGGAGGGGATCCAGTGGCGGGGCGGGGCCTAGGCCCCCTACACATCGTAGCAAACGTGCAGCTTGGTCCTCACGTGAGCCAGCGAGTGGAGTGGGGGGGGCTGCCTTGTTTGCATTTCTTACATTTACAGATGTAAAAACCACAGGAAAAAGAGGGGTTGTGCCCCCTGGGAGGCCATGTCTCTGTTCTGTGTGCTGGTTGGTCCCTAAGAAAAGCCAGAGTTTGCTTGCAGAGGGCCAGCACTGACATGTGTCCTATCTCTGCTTCCTTGCAGACAATGTCCCCAATGCTGTCTGGATCTGGGACATCCAGAAGCTGAAGCTGTTTGTGGTACTAGAGCATATGTCTCCAGTGCGTTCATTTCAGTGGGACCCACAGCAGCCAAGGCTGGCCATCTGCACGGGAGGAAGCAAGGTGTACCTGTGGTCCCCAGCAGGCTGTGTGTCAGTGCAGGTACCCAGCGAAGGTGAGCGTAAGCTAGCCCCTGGGGACGTGGTGGCTCAACGTGTGCTGGCCTCAGACAGCTTGACCTCCGTAAACCCACTGCCATGTGTCAGGCACACGAGAAAAGTGCCCCTTCCACGTCTTGTGGACCTTGCCTAGAGTGTGTGCCTGACCGGAGCCTGCCGCCCTACGCTTTACTGGCTCCGTCTTCAGCCCTGGGGTTACCAGACTCCTCACTCGCCCACAGGCTGTCCTCCCCACGGGCCCTGGTTTCTAACCCTCTGGCCACCTGTCTCTCTAGGTGACTTTCCAGTGCTTGGACTCTGCTGGCATTTAAGTGGGGACTCCTTGGCCCTCCTTAGTAAGGATCACTTCTGTGTCTGCTTCCTGGAGACCAAGGAGAGGGTCAGCATGGCCTACGGACAGCAGGATGGCTTGCCTAGGGCCTGAGTGGAAACTGAGGCAGCACACTGCTGATCCCAACGTGAGGAACAGCTGCACAGGTTCTCCAGATGGGCGGGGCTGTTCAGCCCAGTTTTCTGTAAATATGTATAAAGTTGCTCTGTAAAATAGGTGTTTGCTAATCTAGAACAGTGGTAGTAGTTTTCTTTAAGGCCTTAGTTCACAGAGGATGAAGCATCCTGAAGTGACGACACCAACCTTCCTCATGACCCTTTGCTGTTCCCTGAGCTTTGCGGTCAGTGTGCTTTGGAACAAGGGTGGACTGATGTCGGACTGGTCAGCCCTCCTGCAGCTGGGTGTACTCAGAAGTGCTGCAAGGGCCCGGTGCCTGTGCCTGTCCCCACGTGAACTGTAAATCCCACAACGGTTGTGCAGGTCTCTGGCTTTACAAGTGAATTCTGCAGATGCCTGGGTCCCTGGGTGGAGCAGAAACGCTTAGCCCACCCAAACCTCTCTATCTTCAGTGCCTTGAAAGTAGACAGACCAGCATGTCTGCACTGGTGACCAGGAGTCCCATCAGGACTGCATGTTGGTATCTGAGTTTCTGTAAAGAGGACCATGCTAGCAAGGGTCCACAGCTAGCCAGGTGTAAGCCTCAGGCCTCAAGACAGTCTGTTGAACTCCTGATTTTGTGGCAGTAACTTCAAAAAGGAGCGACTCTATTTGGTTTTAAATGCCTTTACTAGAACAAAAGAACAGGCTGAGGACGGGTGCATCTGAGGTCACCATTCCTCCTGGACAGGCCATGGCAGTCTGTCACATCCATGCCGGCTAACTAAAGCTAGGGTTATAAAGTGACAGGCCAGCGGCTACCGTGCACTTGCAAGGCTAGAGCTACCGTGGCAGGCTGCGTGTGGCTGCCGGTCGGAGCTCAGCAGCGCTCAGTGAGCAGCTCCAGGGCGCTCGTCTGTGTACAGGCATGTTTATAGTCTGTTTCTAGGCATGCACTTTTAAAACACAACTCTTCAGCCCCTTTTAAACAGAGACAGGATGATAGAAACCCACCACCATGACTTCTGGAAGGGGCTAGATTGTGTTATAGAGTAACCTTCTGGGCCTAGGAAAACTGCTGTATCAACACAACCTGGGTTAATTTATAAAGTATGATTCTAAGTCAAACATATTCACAGAAAGGCAGGTTCACTAGGAGCTGCCAGGCAGACTGTCTTTCTTATGTGACCTGTCTGCTGGCTAACATTGTATTTGGCTTTTTAAAAAAATGGGCTGAATTTTAAAATACAGCACTTGAGAGTTACTATATAGGGAGAGTTAATATGTGTGCGTGTGCAGAAGCCACTCACTGTACTCAGCTGTATCCAACAGTCTGCACAGCACAAGTGGGCGGGTACATTGTGCTCGGCATGCTGGAGGGAGAACATGGCGTTACAGAAGAACACAGTGGTATGGGGGCAGCTGAATCTGCCTTCATAAGATCATGTCACCAGTGTCCAATATCCAACTAAATATACACAAGCCATCTGACTATCCTAACCAGACATAACGGGACAATGCCCTGGTTCCCTCCAGCCAGTAGGTGGCGTGAGGTGGCACATGGAGTCCCCACCACCTTGGTTTCCTGGGGCGCAGCTGTCTAGAAGCCGATCTTGCCCCTGGTCATGGAGTAGCCCAGCTTGGCCTCGTTGTTGATGAAGGACATGAGCCCCACGTAGGTCTCGATGAGGAGGGGGCGTTCCAGCACCAGCACGGTGTTCGCCTGCCCTGGCAGTGGGCTTTCCTTCTGGGCTTTCTTGACGGCTTGGATTAGGAGAGCCTTGAAGCTGTCCAACTTTAAAGAGAGAATACACATGGAGCCTTAACCTCACGCTAAGACAGCAGTACCCCATGGGAGACGAGGATTCTGAGAGGTCCAAATCCTTCCAAACACCACACAGTGATGTCATCACTGAGGACAGGTTGGGCCTACGAGCTGTGCCATCGGGCGGATGGTTCATCCTGTGCAAACATCATGATGGGACCCACCTTCAGTCCAACCTAGAGAGTACCAGTCTATTTCTAAAGATGCAATCAGGGCACTCGGCAGCCTGGACAAGGTGCAACCACCACAACAGGCAGTAAATCTTTTATACAGACATGCATGCTCTGAAGTAGCACCTCGCTAAGCACGTGACACTCCAACAGCACATGCAGCCTGCACTGGTGTGCTGTGCACTGACTGACAGGCAGCATCACGGATGGAGGAATCTATGAGGACTATGATGTCACCAAGTGACAGGGCTTCCTCAGCCCTACTGTAACTGTCCGGAGTGTGCAGCGTTCCCTCCGCACCTCTCCCTGGTACTTCAGAGCACCTGTGCCACCGGCAGCACCTGACAAGCCCTGCCAGTACCGTGGGTCCCACGCTCGCTCACCCACCCAATCCAGACCCAGCATCCTGCAGTGGGATGGGGACTCTGTTCTTAAACAGCGCCATCTAGTGTCCCACTGTGGAGCTGCACGACCAGGGTTCACACTTGTCTGTGGCCTACAGCCCAAGCTGCCACCGGCCTTGGTCTGCTTACATGGCACAGAGACGCGGTCTTCTCGTCCATGCCAGCCATCGGGTGCTCTATGAAGGTGGCATAGGGCATGTTTGTAGACCAGGGGTTCCATCTGTTGATGAAAGAAGGGCGGCTCTGCTTGTCCCACTGAATGCGAACCCCAAAGCCTTCTCGCCTGATGGGAGAGGGGAGAAAGCCTCGATTACCACACTTTCAAAGTGTAACAAGTATTAGTGACACCAAGCCTCGTCTACAGTCTATGAAACAGGCATACAGTCCAACCTGGCCAAATTATGGCCATGTTTGTTCTTAATGTTATCAAATGATACTTACGATGGAGCCATTAGCTTCCTGGAGTCCCTATTCAAATAATTCATTTATAGCAAGCCAACCGGCCCCTGAAGACTGGCTGTCAGATGTTTTGTGATGTATCGAATTTTTAGTACCACCTAGCAAATGCCCTGTGTCTCCCTCCTGCTGGAGGTAAAACTCCCAGACACCCTCCATAGCTTCTGACAGTGGGCTCTGCTTCCATGTATCTTAACGGTATTTAAGTGACTGGCTTTTAGTGCAGGCAGAGTGGCCGACCGTGCCAGCATCCCTTTCAAGGAGGTACTGGGCCACCCTGAAGTCACCAGCCTCTACTTTAAGGTCCTTTCCACTGATCCTTCAAGATGAGACCTTTACCTCAATACCACTTACAGGATCCGCTGGGGCCCTGACGTGTAGTGCGCTGGTGCACCTACTTGTTGAGCGACTTGGGAGGAAACTGGAATTCTCCACAGGAGATGGTGTCTACCGCGCTGAGCGCCACCCTGACCACCTGCTGGCACTGAAGGCTGATGAAGTCATATTTGCAGATGAGCAGCGACTGGTCGGTGACCAGCACCAGCCGCTCCTTCTCGTTGTTCCAGTGGTCCACCCTGGAGGGAAGAGGGGCCGCCCATCACCGTGGGTCCCGCCCATCCCCGCCCGGTGTCCCCGCGGCCCCCGCGCGCCCGCTTACTCGGTCAGCAGCCACACCCCCTGGATCTCGCCGTCCTCCACCGGCCGTACCACGGCGCGGATCTCCTCCACCGCCTGCTCGATGGTGCCGGGCCGGAACACGAAGTACTCCTTGACGCGGGCGCGGCGTGTAGGGTCGTGGACGTTCAGCGGCCACAGCGTCTGGCGCAGCGGCGTGCCTGCCCCAGGCCGGCCCACGCCCGCATCCTCGCCGGCCGCCAGCACCGCCGTGGGGCTCGTGCCCGCCGAGTCCACCGTGTCCCGCAGCTGCAGCATCGCGCCGCCACCGGCCGGCTCCACCGACGGCCGCCGCCCCGGCGTCAGCCCGGCCGCGCCCCGCCCTCCCTCGTCCGCCTTGTGATTGGCTGAGCCGATCAGGTCCCGCCTTCCCGGGCCCGCCTCTGGCTCTGTCGGCTGCGTCTCACGATTGGCTTTTCCCTAAATTATCTTCTGCGATTGGCTCTAACATGCTGCCATTCATAATTACGGCGGCCTCCCCGGGCCGGAAGCGGCTGCCACGCGCGGAGCCACTTCCTGTTTACTAAACGGGAAAGGCGAGATTAAAAAAAAAAAAAAAAAAAAAAAAGTGCAGGTCGCAGGTTCCTGGCTGAGAACAGGCAAAGGTACGCCAAGGACTCGCGCGGAAGGCGGCGCTTATGAGGCTCGCGCGAGGGGCGTTGCCCCGACAGTGTGTCCTTGCCTTGGCTCCATGCCCTTCACCTTCTTCGCTGTGGCGCTAGGCGGAGGTGTGCTGCGCGCTTAGAAGGTGTGCGTGCCTGGGGAGTTTGGAAGTGTGGGTGAACATGGGTGTGTGCGCGTATGAGGATTGTGGGCACCCTGTGTCGGGGCACCTCAGATAGAGGTTTCTCAGGAGTGTGCCGCATTCCTCGGGTGTGGGCACCTTTGGGGTGTGTGTTTATAGGGAATGTGCACACTGGAGACATGAGTGTGTGCAGGTCAGGGGTGGATGACAGACGTTCGTTCATATTGGGCATGATACGCACAGGTAAGCTACCACGTCACTGCTGTGCGGGGTTTGGAAGGAAACGCTGTTGGATGCCCTTGGGCCCCGCAGCTCCTCCTCCCCGGGAGAGAAGCCTTTCCTAGCCCACTTCCTCCATCCCAGCAGGTTCCCAGTGGGATAATGGCTCCCCTTAAGTGGATGGTGTATGTAAAGAGTTCATATTGGTCACATCCCCTGGCTTTCTCTTGACCCAGGGCACTCCATGTGTCCAGACGCTGGGCACAGTCCTGAACTCAGCTTTGCTTCTAGGAGTCCAGATGACCCATGACATGCTCCAAATCCTCATCCACAAGTGGTCACTTCTGGCTTCCCTGTTCCTGTCAAGGTCCCTCTTATCCCACCCCACACCCACACCCAGAGCCTTTTGCCTCCAGTACACTGCCTTCAGTTACGAATTCCGGGTTCAAAACACCTCCCTGAGCAAGACTTGCAGTCCACCAGGGGTCTGAGTTTGTTGCTTTCTCTACTTTGTTACAGTTCTGTGCACACCTGTCCTACTGCTCCATGAGTATCTGTGTGCACAGGTGTATATGGAAGCTGTATTCAGGAAGGTTTGTGCTTCTAGCCCCTTGCTTATGACGGGCACCTTGGGTTCAAGCGACATGTTTAGGGTGGTTCTGTGAGTGCCTGCAGCCACACAGCGCCGATAATGACCACAGCCCTTCCAGAATCTGGAGGGAAGCTCACTGACACTCAGGAAGTCCCTGAAATTGACCAGATGCAAAGCCCAGCCCCTCACAGGGGTATGTAAGCAGTAAGAACTGCTGAAGGGGAGACTCCCACAAGCCTGCTCTGCAAGCTCCAGGGTTTCAACTTTTGGAGTCCACACCCACACTAGAATGGGCTTTCGGTGGCACAGCAGCCTGTGAGTTGCCCTTTCTCTACATTACCTCTCACCCACAGCCCAACAAATCCATTGGTTCACCAAGTTGGACCTTGGTATCCTTACCGAGGTCTGTCAGCAGGTCCCCATCTCAGATGAGACATCACCGTGTCACATCAGCACGGGACTAGCTAGATCTTTGGCCCTTCTGAACTTTGGCCTGTGCTTTAGCTCCACCTTAGCCCTGGGCCTTGTTAGCTGGAGAGGAGGAAGCCAAGCTACCCCTGCCTCCACATGTTTGCAGCTGCAGTGAACACTGCTCTTTAATGTTGGGGGGGGGGCACGGGGCAGCTGCCAACCTGTCCTATACAAGGCCCCAAAAATGGCAGCCTTGAACCCAAGGTCATTGTCTAGATTCGGAGCAGGAAGGGAACCATGAGTGACTGGGTGGATGAGAACCCAGAGCTTTGGGGACCAAGGTTGTGGGATTAAGGGTAGGCAGCTCAGGCCAAGTCTGCAGGCAAGGGGTTAACAGATCCTGAGTTCCAGCCCAGCCACCCACAGACCAATGCTGGCTTTCCTGTTAGAGTGACAACAGTGAGCTCAGGCACACGCAGGACATCCCGACCCAGAGGCAGGGCTATGGTTGGCTATGGGGGGAAGATAGCCCCCTCTCCTTGGGGCAAGGTGCAGAGCAAGTAGTCAGGAGTTTGAAGTGGAGGGGAACAAGGACCATCCAAAGACCCTGCCCTGAGGGTTCCAGGAGGAACTAGAGGCTGCTAAAGATGGTTTAGAATAGCAGGGGTAAGGAAAGGATGGGGACGCTGCTTAGGGACAGTGGAGGGCAGTGAGAGGGTCATACAAGCACTAGTCAACCACCACCAGGCCCCTGGGTCAGAAGGGAAAGCCATGGGAGATGTCCCTGAGCTCCTGCTCCCATGGGGGTGCCAGCAGTGTGCCTGGGTTGGTGGGGCTAATGGACTGAGGTGACAGTGTGGCCCAAACGTCTTTTCTAAGTCACCAAGACATATGTTAGACTCAGGATGAGCTCTAGACCTGCAGCCTGTCTCGTGACAGCTGTGAGGGCTCCTCTGCCACAGTGTGGCTTCTTCAGAGAATCCAGGTCACAGCTGTGAGGGCTCCTCTGCCACAGTGTGGCTTCTTCAGAGAATCCAGGTCACAGCTTGAGGTCTCCGAGACACTGCCACAATGACATGAGTTCCCACAGGAGTCCCGAGACCTCTGTGTGTGGCGAGTGTACTGGACACCCACAGAGCCGGGAGCCGACAGAGAGGGAAGATGAACAAATAAGTGCATGTAAGACGATAAGCCGGGGCTGGAGAGATGGCTCAGCAGTTGAGAACACTGACTGCTCCTCCGGAGGACTGGGCTTCAATCCCAGCACCCACATGGCGGCTTACGACTATAACTCCAGGATCCAATACCCTTACACAGACGTACATGCAGACAAAACACCAGTGCACATGAAATAAAAAAATTTAAAAACACAATAAGCACATGTCAATTTGTGGCATGCCTGAATCCTAGGTGTAAAAGATAAACATTATCTGTTTCCAGTGTGAGGCATTCAAAGAGTCACAGCTGAGTTGCTGCTCTGTATCTGTCCGGAGCAGAGGGGACAAGCAGCTGGTGTCAGCTTGCCCAGGCACACACAGTACTTTTTAAGATTGGAATGTTAGACAATCTAATACAAAGCCCCATGTATCAGAAAAGGGGCAGAGGATCTCTGGCCCCAGGAGGACGGGGAATTTGAGGTGGGGATCATGTTAGGGGGAGAGAGAGCTGCTTTCTGTAGCAGCCTTTGAGGAAAGGGGCAGGAATCATGTTAGACTGGAGGCTTCCAAAACCACAGCTTCTCCGTGACAATCTACACACTGGCTATTTTGACCTTTTTGTCCACTCCAAAACCTGGCTTCTACACAAGTGTGAATAAATCTGTATCAATATTTACTACCCCAAGGAGTCTCCAGTATTCTCACTGTGAATAAATACCATATCTCATGTGGGGTTGCCAGGACAGATCACAAACTGGCTTGCTGGAAGCGACAGACGGGTACAGAATCTGCGTGTGTGTGTGTGTGTGTGTGTGTGTGTGTGTGTGTGTGTCCGTACTTCCCACACCTGAGAGTCCACATCTTCCTTTGCCTTCCCAGCCACACTAGATGTCCCTCAGCCTGTGGCTGCCTCTCCACGGTTGTCACTTTCTCGCTTGTAAGGATTCCTGACATTGGCACTGGCCTGCTCTAGCAGCCTCCTCTTGACCCGATCGTGTCCACAGATTCTGTTTTCCAAAGATGGCGACAGTCGGGGATACCGGTTGGGACTTGCATGTATCTTCAGCAGGTACATAATTCAGCTGGTATGGGGGGATTCATGTAGGTGCAGTCAACGAAGCATTTAGATGACCTCCACAGGTGCACGCAGGTTACGCCGGGGCAAGGAGTCGGAAGTGATGACTCTGACTAAGGAGTATGGTACTGGGGGCCCGGAGCTTGGTTGGGCTGGTCCTGAGGCCCACTAGCCTTTTCCAGGGACTTTCAAGAGGATGTTCCCAAAGTGGTCAGCAGATGGCGCAACTACCCACACTCAGCCTCCCTCCGGGAGGTCACAGCTTGGCAGGTATGGGACGTTTTTTAAAGTCTTAGATGAAGCCTTTATCTTTCTGTAGAAGACTCAGAACCTCAGCTAGAACAAGTAGTAGATTCTGATGTTTAGCATTTTCTAATTCAACGGGTCCCCACGCCTCACACATGCTCTGCCACTTGGGGTGCTTCGCCCTAAGACGGAACCCCACCTTTGACCCCTGTGAGAATCCTGAGCGTCCTGCACGGGGCTCCCCCAGAGCTGGTACCAGCCCTCCCCCCACACATGGAGGACCGTTGTGTGTGTGGTTCCTCCAGAGCCAGCTGCACTCAGGGTCACGTAGAGGGTATGTGCACCGCCAGGAGTCAGTCCTCGCACTGCCCCAAGCTCTGCGATGGCGCTTCCAGTGCTGCCCCTAGTCGCTGAGTCAGAGCATCCACAGCAGATGCAGAGGTAACTGACCACCGAGAACCCGCCCTGTTCCCAGACTGGAGAAATGGCTCGGCAGGAAAGTCTTTGCTGCCAGACCTGATGACTAGAGTTCGATTCCTGGGTCCCACATGGTGGAAGGAGAGAAATAACTCGTGCGAATTTTCCTTTGACCTCCACACACTCTCTGCGGGATGCACATACATACACACAAGTTTTTAAAACGGAGTCAAATGCACACACATGCACACGCACATAAGAGGGGTCGGGGAGAGACCAGCTCCTAACACACAAGGCTGCTAGCATAAAGACACCAGCTCTAGACAGTGTGGTCTTATCGGAAATCAGATCAGCAGCTGGCTATGGCTCCAGGTGGCCATTACAAGCCATTTCTATGGTAATTTTCCAACAGCTGTCACACCACCAGGAGGGTGGCTTCATTCCGTGCCCTACTGAGTCCAAGAGTCCGGAACCAACGAGAGCTCCCGTGTCCACTTGGTTCAGTGAGGAGGCCTGACCTTAGGCAAGGCATGTCCATAAGTAGACCCATGTGGCCTCTGAAGGAACCTCTGGTTTTCCTTTGAGCAGGCGGGGAATGGGAGGAACCTGAGCCAGGTGTTTTTATTTATTTATTTTTTAGGTTAACCCTCATGTGTCCCAGGTTTTATAGAGCGCTGGGGAGTGAACTCAGGTCTTCGTGTATAATAGGCAACCCTGCCGACTGAGCTAGAGCCAGTTCCACACTGAGACCTTGAAAGGGCCTGAGGCACTCTGAGGCACTCTCTGATTCTAACAGGCATGGCAAGCAAGGCTGAGAGTCCTAAGACATCCCTGACTGTCCGTGCATGAGTGCCCTGCGAGATACCTCTGTGCCCCCCCCCCCACGTGGCCCCAGAAGAAAGTTCTGCTGTCCCAGAGCAGGTCTTACAGAGAGGCTGAGGGGCTTGGCTGCTCCAGGACAGGCAGCCAGCGGCCCTCTGTGGGCAGCCGTATCTTCCACAGGACAGTCTGCCCAGTGTACAGTTTGCACAAGATTTCCGCTGCTGCTGTACCAGTCACCCCAGGCTAGCAGCGTGCACTGCCTAGGAGCGCTGTACCCCAGAAGCCTGAGGTGGAGCCAGGCAGACCTCTCTGCAGCCTTGGAGGCTCCATAGACCCTACCACCCAGCCCTATCTTCACGGTGGTCTCCTTGATGTCTCCGCACGCCTCCTTCTCTGTTCTCCTACAGGAACTCGTTCAGATAATCCAGGACGATCTAATCTAAGACCCCTCTCTCAGTAACTTCACCAAAGGCCCCGGTTCTAAATCAGGCCCCACGGTGGGTGGGTGGGGGGATGTGTGCACGAGGACGTGGACTTTCCTAAGGAAGCTATCCAACCCAGATGAGCCATCTCCCCCACACCTCAGCCTGTCCTGTGAACGGATGTCATTCTTGCTTGCAGTGATGGGTAAATATCCAATACGCTTGCCATCCCGGGACTTCCTCAATCCTCCCTGATGACCCTGTGGTAAAGGGTAGATTTACGGTGATGGCCAGACCAAGGCCCATGTTCAGAAACTACATGGTGGCTGGACAGTGATCTGCTGTGTAGTGTTATATCAACTTGATACTGGCTAAAGCCATTTGGCAAGAGGAAACCTCAATTGGGATATGCGCAGGGGCACCCTGGGGCAGGGAGTCCTGCGTTGTATAAGAAAGGCTGAGCAATAAAACCGGGCGTGGTGGCGCACGCCTGTAATCCCAGCACTTGGGAGGCAGAGGCAGGCGGATTTCTGAGTTTGAGGCCAGCCTGGTCTACAGAGTGAGTTCCAGGATAGCCAGGACTACACAGAGAAACCCTGTCTTGAAAAACCAAAAAAAAAAAAAAAAAAAAAAAAAAAAAAGAAAGAAAGAAAGAGAAAGAAAGAAAGAAAGAAAGAAAGAAAGAAAGAAAGGAAGAGGCTGAGCAAGCCATGGGAAGCCCATGCAGTGGTGAGCAGTCTCTCTTTGTGGCCTCTGCTTCAGTTCTTGCCTTCAGATTCCTGCCTCGAGTCCCTGGCCTGACTTCCCTCGGTGATGGACTGTGACCCGAGAATAAACCCTTCCCTCCTCGAGTCCCAAGCGTGGTGTATCATCACAGCATCAGCTAGGTACCCGCAGAAGCTGGACGGGCTGGAAGCTCTGTTACTGAGCCAGCTCCTCGGGACATCTTGATGTTTCATATCCTGCTCAAGGTCAGGAAGGCACAGAGATAGAATGAATGGGGTAGGCCAGGCCGCAGGCCGCCAGCAGGGTCAGGCCTGAGCCCTGGGCAAAATCACACGCCGTAACCCTATAGTGAGCCGCACCCACGCCAGTCAGCGTACCCAAGGGGCCTTTCACTTTGGTTTCTCTCTCACAGCAGGGTTGGAGCTTTAGAAATGGATGTGGGAATGGGCAAGCCACAGGCTTCTAAATGAGTCGTTTGGGGTTTGGATGGAGCATTACATGTGCACTTTGCTCTCAGGAGAATATCCCCATCTGTCTCCGAGTTTTGCCAAATTCTGGTTACTACTAATGATGCTGTCTGCACAGAGAGGTGACTGTGGTCAACACACTGCACCTGAGTACCTGAAGACACTTCAGGTGTCTATTTCTTTTTTGCTTTTTGAGAGAGTCTTAACATGATGCACAGGTCAGCCTCAAACTCCAATCCTCCTGTCTTGGCATCCTTGATGGAGTATTGGGATCAAAGACAGGCTTGACTGCTGGGCCATGGAGCCAACCTTTGGTATGAGTTAGGTTAGCCCCCTCCTGTTAGAAACAGCCACGAAAACTCAGACAAAACAACAGATTGTCTTCTTGGGATGGTGGCCTTTGTCTCGGCAGCTAATGTCCCTGGAGCTGCTGGGCTGCTTTGGGTTTCTGTCTGGAGGGCTTTCTCTTCCAGCTCCGAGGTACATCAGGCTGGAGAGCACAGGGCGGCCAGCGTGGTTCTGGGAAAGGAGGGAGCGGTTTGCTTTGGAAATTAGCGCTGTGGTTTGAGTCCTCTTCTTCCCCACATTATTTTTCCTCGAGCCAAAGACTATTTTAATTATTTCCAGCAGAGAATGAGACAAGGAGAGCAAAAAGTATCATCTGCTCAGGGAACAGCAGCGCAGCCGGGAGGGACAGGCAGAGCCCTGTGAATTCGAGGCCAGCCTGGTCTCTAGAGAGGAGTTCCAGGATGGCCAGGGCTACACAGAGAAACCCTGTCTCAAAAACCTGAAATGTGTGTGTGTGTGTGTGTGTGTGTGTGTGTGTGCGCATGCACACGCTAATATTTTGCTTTAATAAATATATTTGTATTCCACATGATGCCTGGTGTCCACAGAGGCTCAGAAGAGGACATTGGATCCCTAGGAATTGGAATTACAGAGCGTTGAGTGGTCATATGGGTGCTGGGAATCAAACCCAGGTCCTCTGGGAGAGCATTCAGCGCTCTCTCAAGTTTTATTTATTTTATTTTATGTATATGAGTACACTGTAGCTGTACAGATGGTCGTGAGCCTTCATGTGGTTGCTGGGAATTGAATGTAGGACCTCTGCTCGCTCCAGCCAGCCCCGCTCAGTCCCTGATCACTCTGGCCCAAAGATTTATTTATTATTATAAATAAGTACACTATAGCTGTCTTCAGGCATCAGATCTCATTACAGATGGTTGTGAGCCACCATGTGGTTGCTGGGGTTTGAACTCAGGACCTTTGGAAGAACAGTCAGTGCTCTTAACCGCTGAGCCATCTTTCCAGGGCTGTGAGGTAAGGACAGCATTCAGTTCTCTTAACCTTTGGTTTATCTTTCCAGACCCAAGGGCAAATTCTATCTTTACCCTGTGAATGGACTGCTCAGACTCTAAAGTGGAATGTGACATGTGGCCTAGTTTCAATAAAGGCTAGACCTACCTGATGGACCACCCTCCTCCTGACGACTGTGGTCGTCAATATGTCCAATGCCCACCAGAGGGCGCCATGCCAACAGTCCAGTTGCTGCAGATATCTTAACACTTTTAAGGCAGCTGCAGCTAAGTTCCAACGAAACTTGACAGGAACTGGGTAGATTAACCTCTAAATTATTTTGGAATAATGACCACAAATTACCATTATAAGACCAACAAGATGACTCAGCAGGCAAAGGTGACTATTGACGAGCCTAATGACCTCGGTTTGACACACCCACCCCCACACACCCGCCCCTGTGGGGCACACACTAGAGGAAAAGGACCAGTTCAGTCAAGTTGTCCTCTGATCCCACATGTGATACCCAATAAATGAATGAGTCCAATAAAAAATTTAAAAGTATTTGCAGTATTTTCAGGGAAAACCCAAATAATGGACTTCTCGGACCTAGGGATACAGCTATGTAAAGCCATTATTACCCAGACCTATAGATACAGTTATGTAAAGCCCTTGTTACCCAGAGCTATCCCGAGTGTCTCAGTGGCCAGCTCTTCCTCTACCTTCTTCCAGCAAGGAAGGACAACTGGTACAATAATTCTAGATGCAATCATTGGAGATACCCAGAAGCGGGCACTGTTAGTGTTGAGCTAGAAGAGAGTATGATATCAGTAGTATCCAGGGGACCGTCTAGCCGTTCATCCTCTCTCTGAATGGCTGTCATGGGGATGGGCTCCTCATGAGAGAAATAAAGATTCAACAACATGGCAAAGAGCCACCTTTCAGAGCCCAGAGCTCTATCCTCACATTCATGTTTACATAAGGGCATTATCATGCAAGTTCTTGATGGAACTCTTAACAGCTCAGCTTCACAAAGAGCCCCTCTGGGTGTGTGGTAAGTCCTGGCCTCAGAGATGCCATGTCTAGCCCTGGTCAGTCTGTCCCTAGCAGAGAAGAAAGCCACATCAAATCAAAACCAGGCTTAAAGGACAACAAATACCTGGAGCAGGGACTTGCCTCGCCTCCTTGACCCCTATGCAGGTGCCTGGTGGGACCTACACGCCCACTGCACCCCCATGCCACCGTCTCAAAGCTTTCAGCAAAGAACTGGGAATACGAAAACCCAGAGGGCAGTGAGTTACCTATAAAGTCAGTACCCAAAGGAGGTGCCCAGAGCCACTCAGAGGCTGCCCTCCCTGCTCTCCAATCCCTCCCTGCCTCTCGGGCAGCGGTGGCCAGCCTGGATGTGGGGCCAAGGGAAGGTGACTGCATCACCACCGCGAGAAGCCAAGGGTGCGCTTGCAGAGGTCTCGGATCAGGACAGAGCGATGTTTACGAGGTATGGACCACGCACACCCGACAGGATTGTTCACTGGGATGGGATCAGACCTGGAACTCTCGGTTGGAGGTGCGCAGGGAGAGGATGCGCAAGTGAAGTTGGAAAGCAGCTCAGAGGAAAGTACTGGGAAGCGAGCTTAGTCTTAATGGTTGGACTCGGAGCCAGAGAGGGGAGGGGCTGAAGCGGGGCTGGAAGTGGGCTCTCCCTATTGGGATGGTCTGGGCGGGGCCGAAGGCGGAACGGGCGTGGCCTGGGCTGGGGGTGGGGCCAAAAGGGGCGGGAGCGGGGTCCGGAGGGGGCTGGGGTCGGGACGGGGGGCGTGTGGCGAGCGGGCCTGACGTCTGGGGCGTCCCGCTCCGAGTTTGCTCTCCATCACTCCTGGCAAGTGTCTGGCCGCGCCAGCGGAGCGCGAAGGTCTCAGAGCTCCGGGCAACTGCTCCATCCGCACCTGCGGGGACCTGGAGCCCCGCACCTGGCGCGGCTGGGTTGCGGTGCTCCGCTGTCCTCCCGAGTATGGAGCGCGTGAAGACAGCGTCTACCAGCTGCAAGGGCCTCCTGTGAGTCGAAGAGCCGAGGACCGAGTGGGGAGCGCGACCGCGCGCACTATGCCTGTCCGGGTAGAGGCGAGGGCGGCTTGGCGCGTGGTGGCCCTGGCGCTGCTGTTGCTCCCCGCCGTGCCTGCAGCCTCCCAGCCTCTACCCCCGCGCCCGCTGCAGCCGAGCATGTGAGTAGCGCGAGTCGCGAGGCTCCTGGCGGCGATGCTGAACCGGACCGAGCTCGGGGCTTTGTCCCTGGGGCCACAGAACAATGGGCTCTTTGCTTTAACTGAGGAGGGGATGGTCTAGACCCGGGGTCTCGGATTGGATTTGGGGCCCTCGAATCGGCCGCAGGGCTCATAGCCTCCAGGTTCCCGCCTCTGCAGTTAGGATCCTGCAGACTTAGACGGATGCCAAACTCTGGAGAGGTGAGGAATCCAAGCCCCAGCGGCACAGGGTCCATCTGGGGAGCCGGCTTGGAAGCGGCAGAGAGGAAGCAGCCTGGTCCCACTTCCTCCCCAAGCTGGTCTCCTGGGGTCCGGGGGCCTGCGCAGGGGCGGGGGTGCCCAGAGGGGGCTGCCAGAACTGTTTTGTGTGTTAAACACGTGCGCTCTGGGGCCTCGGGAGAAGGAATTCAGTACTAGAATGGGCAGGAAGAGAGAGGGTCAGGGAGCCAGCGGGGACGGATTTAATTTTGAAAGATGATTCCCCAACAGGCCGGTTAGCGGTCTCTCTTAAACTGCAAAGCGATCCCTCTGTTGGCCTCAAAGGAAAACTGGTGCGAAGTGAGACGGAGAGTGGATGAGGTGTACAGATGAGAGGCCTGGCGCCCTCACCAGCCCTTCCCCGCAGGGTGCAAGGTGGAGCCTTGTAAACTTGGCAAGACTGCTGGGGCAGCATGGGGAGTGGATGAAGGACCCTTCAGGCCCTGCTCGGGGCTTCCACTCCGCCAGTTCAGACGCCCTTTTACCCACAGAAGAGACTTGATGCTTCTTTCTGTCCAGGGCCGGCACTGATGGATCCACCATGTAGCTGGCCGTGAGGACAGAATCGTGGTTCCCTGGAGCATGAGAGGCCAAGCTTCCTACTGGGACAGGTGCCCTCGGGACCTCCTCCCTGCGTCTGGCGTTGGTCATTGTGGCCATTACAAAGGAGAGCTGGATCTGAATTGGGGTCCTCTAGTCCATGAACAGAAGCAATCTGTGTCCCCGACTTCTGCTGCTCATTTCTCTTGACTGAGGAAGCTTCAGCCCTAGAAGGATTTTTGCAATTAGCGTGGTGGGCTAGAACTGCCAGCTAGCCCATCCCTTCTGTGGTTGAGAGGGGTTGCAGACATGGTCTTCCCGAGGTTCCGGGTGGGTGGATGCAATCTGGCACGCGTGGAAACTGTTGCTAGTCGTTTATGGGTTCCCCACCCAGCTCTGTCCACTCCTGCTGATCTCCCTGGGAGTGGAGCCAAGGGCTTGCTGCCTGTATCCTGCTCACCTGGGCCCAGGAAGCCTTTAGCTGTCGAAAAGGCTGTCGGGGTTAGCTGTGAATGGGTAGCGGGAGAGCCTGTTCCTTCTTCCTCTTGATGCAGTTTCCAGAGATGCTTTCCCTTCTTCCTGCAGAGGTGACTGCATCTCTGCAGCCTGTGCTTGCCGGCCCTTCTGTGTCCCAATAAGCCTCTGTTCTCAGATTGTCCACTTTGGGTGGGTCTGAGTTCCAGGTTGGGCAAAAACCCTGGCTGTCTCCCCCAGACCTATATCTCTTGGGCATCTGCACATGGGCTCTAGCTGGCTGGGCCAGTGAGGCAGTTTCATTTGGCCGGACCAGTGGCGACATCTCCGTGGGCTTTGTAGGAGGAACCGCTTCATTGGCGGAACACGCAGCGGGTGGGAGCCATGGGGACCGACTTTCAGAGGCGACCTTGCAAGTTTGCTCTTAGCTCTCGGAAACTCGGAGGAGAAGGTGAGAGGTGTTGGGAAGACAGCCAGGACCCTGGAAAAGAATTCTTGGCTGGTCCTCTTTGCCCTGCTGCTCTCCCCGGGAGTTCTGATGAGCTGGCAGGGCCTGGCACAGCTGCCGCACCTCTTTGGCCAGTTTTCCTGAACTGATAACCGCAGTTTTCATAATACTTTGTCATCCTGCCCATGCCCCCTACAGTCGGTGTGCAAGCCGTGGGCCTCTGTGGGCTCTAGGGGCAGGGCCACCGCTCTCACTCCCACCCCAGGTGCCCTACAGACCCTCACGGGCCTGCTGGAATAGTGCCGGTGATTCTCTGGCTGCTGCTGACCATAGGTGCTCAGAGTCAGTGGGTGGAGCGTGGCCACCTACTTGTCTTTGTCTCTAAGTGACTTTTCAGCTTGGAGGAAGTATGACTTGCCTGCTTCAGCTGGGGATGGGAATGGTTGCTGAACAGCATGGCGTTGGCATGACTGCTTAAGGGCTTCCTGCAGCCCCCGTTGAGGATGGAGAGAGGGGTTGCCCATGTCAGCTCTGCCTGAGGCTGCGCCAGCCACATATTTATACACAGCTTCAAAGCATAGGGCTTCTCCCAGTCTGGAGTCCCTTTGGGAAGCTATGCTAAGAGATCCAGTGCCAGGGCTTTGCAATCAGCTAATGATATTGACCCTCTCCTACTACCCAGGCAGACAGTAAGTCCCCCCAATTCAAATTCCATTTTGCAAGGAGCTCTTTGGGCATACTGACCCCGAGGGCTTAAACAGCCACATTCTCTGTGACTGGGGCTTCTAGTTTCTCTCTCGAGTAGCCCCTTAACGCCCCTTCTTCAGGATGTGCGGAGGCTGAGATGGTGAATGACCAGATGCCCCAGAAGGGGGAGCGGGGGTGGGTGTGGAGCAGGAGAAAGATGGTCATCTGCTGGCACTGGGTCCTCTCTTCCTAGGAGAGGCACTGGGCTCAGCATCTACCATCCCAACCCTTCATTCGTGCCAGTTAATGACCAAGTTCTTGTAAGAGCGTTGAGACCTCCAGGTTGGCCTCCTGTCTATGTGGATTCCTGCAGACCCTGGTCACGCGGTTGGAGCCAGTGACCTTCTCTACATGTCCCCGAAGCCGTGCTGCACTCTCAGGCCTCAGGTGCTGGCCAGGGATGGGAGCGAGAGAGGGTGAGGAGCTACTCTGTGGCGCGCGCTCGCGCGCGCGCGCGCACACACACACACACACACACACACACACACTCAATGAAACTTCCATATGTTCAGGGTCCCATAGAGGGCAGTCTCCTGTGGGCACACAGCAAAGTGGAGGCCCCAAGGATCAAAAGCGAGCCCAGGAGCAGAGAAGGCTGACGAGGGCTTTCCCTGTGGGGACTACCGCCCTGTGCAAAACTCTGCCCTGGCCTTGTCCCTGGATTTTAGCCTGGGCCCCTTGGCTCAAAACAGGCCCCTGGAAGTCTGGGGTCAGTATTCTTACCTGGCCATCTGAGAGGCACAGCAGAGCTCAGGAAGAGGCAGGGTCTTGGGTCTGATTGGCAACTCATTGATCTTAAAACAACTCAGGGAGTCAATGTCACCTTTTTCTGGTGGTGAAAGGGGCACCCCCTGGGGTGATGCCTAATTTTGGCAAGGCAGAGGGTGGGGGTGGGGGGTCTGTCTCCTGGGGCATTGTCTCTGTGAAGTGGCAAAAATCCCTTTCCCGTTGGGTTGTGGAATTTCACAGTCGCTCAGTTCTGTCTGGGATCCAGCCTGGCTATGGGGAATGCATCCACAGCTACGTTGCACATGTGGGGTTTAAACACCCCAGATTCCACTGCTTCATCCTGGGACCTGAGAGGCCTCGCCCTGCACTCACCCCAGACTTGGCATGGCTAGACTCTGCTCTAGATGGGAAGTTTGGGAGACTGGGGAGGTACAGTGGGGAGGGAACTGCCCTGCAGGAAGTCTATTTTTTTAAAGATGTATTTATTTATTTTATGTATATGAGTACACTATAGCTGTCTGCAGACACACCAGAAGAGGGTGTCAGATCCCATTACAGATGGTTCTGAGCCACCAGGTAGTTGCTGGGAATTGAACTCAGGACCTCTGGAAGAGCAGTCAGTGCTCTTAACCGCTGAGCCGGCTCTCCAGCCCCCACCCCCACCCCCACAGGAGGTCTTGGGACGGGTTATGGCAGCCCTGTGCCTGTGGCTATGCTGCCACTGAAGGAAGCTAGGGTTAGATGACCGGGCTCCATGCTGGGCAGGTGCAGACCTGCCTAGGGCTGGGAGCCCCCGTGTCTGTCTTGTACTTTCATCTTGTCTGCAGCTGGTCTTGCGCTTCCCTGCGGGGGTGGCTTTCTACCCAGCGGAGCCAGGGAAAGAGCAAAAATAAAGGCCTCTGGGTCAGAGCATCCGTCTGGGGGTGGCTGGTCTGGGGCCAGAGCTGCTGGTCGGGGTGGTCTGGGTCTCTTAAGTGCTGAACTTTGGAGAGCACCCAGCAGTCACTGAGAATAGTGAAGCCCTGTAGGATGTGTCTATGTCCCCTGAAGGACCGGGGACCTCAGCTAGGGTAGGAGAAATGGGTGGCCCCTGATTACTCTGTGCCCTGAGGAGGGAGAGGGAGGGGCTGTGTGCAGAGGATTGCCAGGCTTTCTCTAAGTACTCACCAGATTGGAAAGCGACTCGGGTCTGTATGAGTGTACTTGGTAGCCCTTTGTGCTGGGGACCTGGCCACTCAGGTCCAATGTTCCCTCTCGTTCCTCGGGCCATGTGGAGTACTCACCTGCTTCCCGGGCCTGGTCCAAATCGTGGGTCTTGTCTTCGGTTCCACAGCTTGCCCTGGTCCCTCAGGCTGGAGCAAGCCTGAGTTTTGTGTACATTCCCAGCTGTACATTTGCACACGGTCTCTCCACTTCAGTTCTCCTGACAGGCCAGGAGCCTTTTCTCTACCTGGTGGGCCCGGGGGGTGGGGTGTATGGGGTGGGGTGGGGCGGGCTGTCTTGGGCCACCCACCTTTGGCACTGTGCCCCCCTAGGCTGGCTTCTGGGCTGAGTGGAGGGCAGAAACGTACCAAGAATCACTGCCCCAGGTGTGGCTGGATGGTGGCCAGGTTTTTGGTTTTCTATCGACTTGCTTGTCCCCACCCCTACTCCTGGGTCACATCCACATACCCCTGTGTAGTCTGAGGACGCCAGGGAGACATTGAGGTAGCCGGAGTGAGGGAGGATGTCCTAAGGCCTGGGACTTGGGGACAAGCCTGAACCCCAACAAGGCCTGCAGGTCCCCTCTACCCTGAGTTCCTGGGCTGTCCACAGGGGACAGCAGATTCTGCCTACCTTGAAGATTCTTAGGGACAGTGCCTTGTGCAGCTCAGAGTCCTGGTGGAAGATGCCATGCGTGGCCCTCGTCCCTTCTTAGTCCCCTTAGTCCTGGCGTCCAGAGTGGAGACCCGATGGGCAGTATGCCGTGGCCTAGCATGGAGTAGTTGGATACCTAGTACAGGCGTAGAGGCATGGCTGTTGCCAGCAGAGAAGTTGAATGTCATTGTCCTTTCTTTGCAGGCCCCACGTGTGTGCAGAGCAGAAGCTGACCCTGGTGGGCCACCGCCAGCCTTGCGTGCAGGCCTTCAGCCGCCTAGTGCCTGTGTGGAGGTCAGGCTGCGGGCGGCAGGCGTGGTGTGTTGGCCAGGAGCGCAGGTACGTGGTGGAGATCCTGGCAGCTAGGACTGGGGCCTCACCTTGGTTCGACCTGATTCCCTTCACTGCAGACACGGTCCTTACCCCCAGACTCTAGCAGGCCGGGTCACTTATGACAGTGGGGAGGAGCCCCGGTGGTGTTGGTGGTCGGACCCTCAGGGGATGAGTCCTGATTGGCCAGAAGGTAGAATTCCCGCTCAGCCCAGCTGAGGTTCCAGCTGGAGATTCCTGCTCAGCCGGCTGACCCCGGGGCCTAGTGCCCAAGCCTGTGAAGATGTATTGCTCAATGGTTTATTTAGAAATCAAACTTAAGGAGTGCCTTTGCATAGCTGTCCTCTGCAGGGCCTACCTGATGGGAAGCCGGGCAGCGGGGGGGGGGGGGGGGGGGGCCGCGCAGAGTGGAATCATTGGGTGTTGAGGAAGTGGTAGAATTGGCTGCAGCCCTAGCCAGACCAAGAGAGTCTGACAAGAAAGGCGGCGTGCTCAGGATGAAGTCTCGTGCTGCTGCTCCTGTTGGGTCTGGGGTTCACAGGGCACCTCGGCCTGCTCTGCCTGACCTAGGAGCTCCAAGGGCAACTTGAGCCTTAGTGTGTGTTTGCTGTCCACTAGGGCTTGTGTAGGATAGCAATGGAAAGTCCTTGTCCAGGACACCCGTGGCAATGTCTGGAGGTGGGAATGCTGAGGAGTGGGGGACTGTAGCAGACAACCTGGGTGGGGCAGGCTGCTCCTGCCCCCATGGAGTGACAGGCTGCAGGTCAGGAGACCAAGGGGAAGGAGGGGCCTCCCATCCTCAGAGGTCAACAGTTCGTACCTCTCCTTCCAACCTTCGTGTGTGCACATATTTACGAAGCAGCGTTTGGTCCTCCAAGCTGGGTTGCCCTGCCCGGAGCTTGCAAAAGACACAGTGGCTGGAAGCCCCTGGGCTCTGTGGCTGGAGGTTCTGTGACAGTCAAGGTTTACAGGTTGGCAGGGGGTCCAAAGTGGCTGATGACCTTCTATCTAGGAGGGCCACACTTCCCTGACTTCCATGTGTGTTGGGGGCAGGGGCAGAGCCCTGGTGGGAAGGTGGCGTGGAAGATGGTTATTTGATGTAGTGTCTGTGTCCTGGATTTTCTGGATATCTCAAGATGGCTTGGGGGCTGGAGAGATGGCTCAGTGGTTAAGGGCACTGACTGCTCTTCGGAAGGTCCTGAGTTCAAATCCCAGAACCACATGGTGGCTGACAATGCATCTGTAATGAGATCTGACGCCCTCTTTTGGTGTGCCTGAAAACAGCTACAGTGTACTTACATATAATAAATGAATGGCTTGTGTCCAGGTTCTGGGGTCCCCCATCATTCTGCCCGGCTCAGGGTATCCGGTTCCCTTCACCCCACCTCTGGCGTGAATCATGGAAGCTCATCCCCAGGTGGGGGCGGGGTTCCGTGTGGCGTTTCGGGTTCTAGGCTCCGGGTAGGGGCTGGAGCTCTGACTGAGCAGCTGCCCACTACGGTTGAGGGATGCTCTTTGTGGGACACCGGCCTGTTTGCCCCCTTCACCCTTCCTACTCTGGGGTGACCCTGAGTCTTTTGCCTTTGTGCCTCTAGGGGCTGACAGGCCCAGCCATGGAGGTCAGATAGTACACATGCCCACCAGGCTCACCTCAGCTCCCGTGTACAGCAAACACGGGCGTGCTGAGGCCTCGCTGTCTTTCTTGCTGTCTTTCCTGAGCACTGGGAAGTTCCCCCAATCCTCATCTGGGACAGTTGTCCTACTGTGCTGACCCCAGTTTATCACTCTTACGCCAGCCCAAGACACCCTCCCTTCTCCAGAGCGCCTGACCCAGTGGGACATTGTTTTGTCCCACTGTGTGTGGGCCTCAGTCTCCACCCAGAGCCCTGGGGCCTTGTCTCTTTTCCTAGGTTCATGAATGGAGCCCCACATTGGGATGTACTCTGAGCTTGGCCTGAGTGACACAGGTGTTTAATAGGGAATGAAGTCAGGAAATGTGTCACCATCAAGCCTAAATGCAAGGGGGTGGGGCTAGTGGGCTCTGTTGTCACCCTTGCTGCTCCTCCTGCAGGCTGAGCACGTAACTCAGCCAAGTGCTGAATTCGGCCACCTGTGGGGTCCCCAGGGGGCTCAGGTGGTGCCCAGGCCTGAGGGACATCGCTGTACATTGCAATGTCAGGCTTTGAACATGATGTGATTGTTGTGCTGCTATAGAGGGTGTCTTAGTCAGGGTTCCTATTCTTGCACAAACATCATGACCAAGAAGCAAGTTGGGGAGGAAAGGGTTTATTCAGCTTACACTTCCACACTGCTGTTCATCACCAAAGGAAGTCAGGACTGGAACTCAAGCAGGTCAGAAGCAGGAGCTGGTGCAGAAGCCATGGAGGGATGTTCCTTACTGGCTTGCTTCCCCTGGCTTGCTCAGCCTGCTTTCTTATAGAACCCAGTACTACCACCCCACAATGGGTCCTCCCACCCTTGATCACTAATTGAGAAAATGCCCCACAGCTGGATCTCACGGAGCCCTTTCCTCACCTGAAGCTCCTTTCTCTGTGACATGACTCCAGTCTGTGTCAAGTTGACACCCAAAACCAGCCAGTACAGAGGGTTCCTCTGTTTCTGGCTTCCTCTCTCTCTTTGGGCTCTCTTACGGAGCTGAAAACTCGCTGCATGCTAGTCTGGCTGACCAGCGAGCTCCTTGGCTCAGCCCCCTCCTCCAATGCTGGGCTCACATGCATGTGTAGCCATGCTCAGCTGGTTACATGGATGTTGGGGGTTCAAACTTATGTCCTGTTGCTTTCATAGTATCTGTTCTCACCCGCTGAGCCGTTCCTCTAGCCCCTAGGTTTTTATTTTTTTTGGGGGGGGGGAACCCTCTTCTTGAGCTCTTGTGGGGCAGACATCCCAGGGCATACTGGGATCCCAGCCCCTCAGTCTGAATTTGCTTGGACAAGTTGAGAACTTTTTCTGGCCTCAGTTTCCCCATCTGTATTGACCTGGGTGAGGCTAAGGTGACTGCTTAGACCATTCCCTCATGGCCTCTGCCACCATCCTTTATGGGTGCTTGGTGCTGGAGTGTGGCCTCACGGAAGACAGGGAGGCTGTGCCAACGTCAGCCTGAGAGGCCAGAGGGCGTTCAAGGGTCTTAGAGTCTTTCCTGACAGGTCAGACTCAGACAGACATCCAGGTCGCCAGGCTGGGAACTCTCTAAGCTACATAAAGAGGTCCTTTGAGGGGCAAGGGAGGAGCCACCCGGAGAAAGGAAGGGAGGAAGAGTGGAAGGTGCCTGCACCCTTAACGCCCAGACTCGTGAGTTCTGTGACCTCCATTCTAACCTGGTCCCAGCAGCCTCAAATCTGACATGGTCCCAGCAACCTCCAGCCCCACAGGTTCAGAGCCCAAGTGAGCTGGTGCTGTCTGCAGGTGAGGCGGGTTTGGCTCTCACGGCTGCCTGGCCTCTCCAAGAATCTTTTCCTTCAGAGGCCTTGTGTCCGGGGGGAGAGCGGCACGTAGCCCAGCCCTGTCTGCATGCAGCCCAGGCAAGGGGATAAATATTTACGATGGCCAGACTCTAGTGCTCTATCGCTGCCAAATATTGTTCACGCTGTGGTCGGTTTCTGTCCGGGCAAGTGGTTTCATGTCCTGCCAAGGTGGTATTTTGTAAGGCACTCCCAGAGTTTCTGTGTGGAGAGTCTGTTCAGGAACACATGCTTCCGGGAAGTGGCCTCAGTCCTGTTTATTGGACAGAGCCTAGGGCCACATGGCTTTTGGTGCGCTGACCCTAGAAAGAACAGGCTGGTTTGTCACCTGGAGATACAGCCTGGGCCACCTGACCATTCCCCAGGACTCGAGGGCCCTTGATCTGTGGCTGCTGACCCTGAAGGCTGGAGGCTGGTGGGGCAGGTGGGAGTCACCATCTTTTCTTTTTCTACCTGCTTTTCCACCACCACCACCACCACCACCACCACCACCACCACCACCACCTCCACCGTGTTGCTGGTTCTTTGTGTCACCTTTCAGTCTGTCTCTAGAAGCATCGAGGTTTCACCATCATAGAGCCCGAGGGGCATGTATGAAGCTGTGAGATCTGTGTTCATTTCCTAAAGCTGCCATGACAAACACTGACAAATCAGGTAGCCTAAAAACAGCTCTGGGGGGAGCCTTGGGAGATGGGTCAGGTGGTGAAGTATTTGTCATGCAAGCGTTAGAAACTTGTGTTCAGATCCCCAGAACCCACATAACAAAAGCTAGGCAGGCACAGCGTCACACCCCTGCAGCCCCAGGGCTGAGGGGACAAGGCCAGCCAGGCCAGGCAATAGGTGAACTCCAGGTTCAGTGAGAGACTACTTCAAAAGGTGGAAAAAATAAGTCTGAGGAAGACACCCAACATTGTCTCCACATATATGATACATGCGTGTGCACCCACACACAAAATAAAAATTAAAAAGACAAGCCGTTTTTAAGTTGGAAGTCCTAGTATGGGGTGGAGGCTCTGAGGGAGCAGCTGTCTCCGTTCCCCACTCTGTACCCCTGGCTGTCTTGCCATGTCTATCTCGGGGTGTGAGCAGCTACCCCATCTCCACATGCGTTCCTTACATTCTCAGGGTGCCATTCACCACCCCCACGTGTCCCCATCTTAACTGATGGTGGGTTCAACAGATTTTGTTCCCTAGGCAAGTCCCATTATAGGCAGACATGGATTTTGGGGGAGCCAGTGGTCAAGCCTGGTATCAGAAGTGACAGACAAAGGGACCAGACCTTTGACCTTTGACCTTTGAGCTGATGATCAGCAACAGCAGCCATCTGTCTTGATGGTTATCGTGGAGCAGGGGAGGAGGTTGAGGCAGGCAAGGGTGGGGAGAATGGAGCCTCCAGCAGCCCTCGGGCTGTTACCAGCCACCCTGTGAAGGAGGCTGGCAAGGAGCCAGGCACTGGTATGTGGGGTCCCAGTTCCCTGGGCACCTTAGCCTGCTCACCTTGCACTCTGAGAGCTCAAACACCTATCCTCGGGGCTCTCTGAGAGCTGAAGCACTGACCCCATAATGATCAGCACGTCCCGTCTCTTCTGTTCCAGGACTGTGTACTACATGAGCTACAGACAGGTATACGCCACAGAGGCCCGCACTGTGTTCAGGTGCTGTCCCGGCTGGAGCCAGAAGCCTGGCCAGGAAGGCTGCCTCTCAGGTGAGTGTCCATCTCTTTCAACCAGTACCGGGCAGACTCTGAACAGAGGCACGTGTCACGGGGAGCGTCTGCCTCGCCTTGGCTCTCTGCGTGCTGGCCCATGGCTTCTGCACTTCTAGCCTCTGCCTTCAGCCACATGAGAGATGCCCGGGGACCTCCAGCACCACAGGTCTGCCTGTCCAAGACAGTTGGAGCAGAATTCAGAAGGAAATGGGGCAGTAAGTCCCAGCATAGTCTGGAAGAACTGGGGGAGGCAGAGCTGGCTTGGTGCTGCTGTAGGAGGGAGGAAGGCAGAACTGAGTATCTGCCCATACCAGGGACAAAGAAGCAGGCTCAGGAGCATGGCTGTGGCAGCTGCTGGAGAGGCCTTGGCCTGCGGGTATGGGATAGGTGGCTGGCAGGTGGATGTGGGGACAGGTGGCTGGCAGGTGGATGTGGGGACAGGTGGCTGGCAGATGTGAGCAGAGGTGGCTGGCAGGTGGATGTGGGAATGGGTGGTGGCTGGCAGGTGGATGTGGGGACAGGTGGCTGGCAGGTGGATGTGGGAGCAGGTGGCTGGCAGATGTGGGGACAGGTGGCTGGCAGATGTGGGCACAGGTGGCTGGCAGGTGGATGTGGGGACAGGTGGGTGGCAGATGGATGTGGGAACAGGAGGCGGCTGGCAGGTGGATGTGGGGACAGGTGGCTGGCAGATGTGGGGACAGGTGGCTGGCAGGTGGATGTGGGAGCAGGTGGCTGGCAGATGTGGGGACAGGTGGCTGGCAGATGGATGTGGGAACAGGTGGTAGCCGGTAGGTGGATGTGGGGACAGGTGGCTGACAGATGGATGTGGGAACAGGTGGTAGCCAGTAGGTGGATGTGGGGACAGGTGGCTGGCAGATGGATGTGGGAACAGGTGGTAGCCAGCAGGTGGATGTGGGAACAGGAGGCGGCTGGCAGGTGGATGTGGGAACAGCAGGCTGGCAGGCAAGCGTGGTGTTCCTGAAGTCACTGGTGTGTCTGGGAATCACACTCCTCACATTGAAGAGTAAGCGTGATAGGATTCTGGCTCCCTCATGTCCCCACCATTAGAAACTTTGCTCCTCGTCCTGAGGTGAACTCCAGTGAGAAATAGGGACCAGAGAAGGGATGCTTGCTGATTTTTTTTCCAGGAGGGAAGTGAGTCACTCTCCGGAAGGGAGCAGAGGGAAGAGGACAGGAGGCCAGGCTGGAGGTGACAAGACTGGGCCGCGGGCCAGCATTCCCTCAGGTTGGGGTGTTCTGGCCCAACACCATCTCCCTTTCTTCCATGTCTGTCTGCTTCATCCCCTGCTTCCTGTGGTTGTGTGGGGGCACAGGCATCAAAGTACCTCGAGTTTCTGCTCTGAAGAGGAGGTTCCCCTGGGCCTGACAGAGGGGGTGCCAATAATGGAATGAGACAGTAGGGGAGCACAGAGCCTGGCTGGATGGGAGGTAGGCGGGGTTCTGGGGCTTACTGGCACCAGAGGACAGGGCTAATGTACAGCTTCTGGCAGGGGTGCTCTGAGCAGGATGGTGGGGTGGGGAAGGAAAGCAGGATAGCCTATAGCCCCATGTTCCCTCCGAGTTATACCTGGGATCTGGTGAACATCCCAGGGTGAGCATGGGCAGAGGCAGGCTAAGCCAGGTTTGACCCATCCGTGCAGGCTGCCTGTCTCCCTGCAGTGTTATGGAGTTAGGATACAGGTTTTTGTAGGCAATGAGGTCATTATGACAGGGAGGTGTGTCTGTGGCCGTGACCACCTTTCTGTCCCCAGCCCAGCTGATGGAAGCACTGGGGCCTGTTCTGTCAGGTGCACTTGAATGAGCCAGATGCCAGGCCACATGTCACTCACACGTGGATGCTTAGAGAGCTCAGAGCTCAGGTGGTTTGTAACTCCTGGCCTGGGAGCAGGGTCCCCAGCACTGGTGAGGCTGTGATCTCCATGGGACACCTCCCCTGGGCAACTACCGGAGAGCAGTGGGGGTCTGGCTGTCACATGGCCTGTGAGCCACGGCAGGATCTCCACCCAGAGCCTGAGCTTTCCGTAGCTGTTTGTTTTGAAGCTTGTTTTCAACGAAGGGCTCTCTTAGTTCTGCGTCCGACCTTGTTTGTTTAATGGCCCCGGCAGAGCCTATGATCCAACATCTCTGTCTCCGGATGCGTTCCGCCTTCCTTGTTTATCACCATCTGGTTCCCATCCTTGAGGGGCTGGTGTAGGTGTCAGCCTGGGCCTGTCCCCTCCCTAGGGCCTGGAGGCCCAGCACATCCAGCGTGTTCCCAGCACAGGCTCCTTCCTTTGGCCACCATTTTCTCGGGCTGTCTCTGCTAGCTAATCAGTGCCAGTGCTTGGTGTGTGTGTGGAGGGGGATCTTAGGGACAGCGCCAGCTTTGGGGAGCCCATGGCCTGGTGAGGAGGCTGAGTAAGCAGATAACCGGTTAGTGTGGGATGGGGTGTAGAGATAGGTGAGGAGCATCCCAGGAGTGGCTGGTTAGCAGGGCCTGCAGGGGTTTGGTCATGGTCTGGGTCCCACCACCAGTTTGTGTTTTCCTCTCAAAGCTGTCCCTCTGGAGCTGGTATCCTGCTGTTGGCCACACCCTCCAGCCTCTCTGAGGGCCTGTGTGCGGAGGCTTTGGGTCAGGCAGGAATGTGGCTACTAGTGGGCTACTCTGTACAAGCCAGGCAGTGGAGGCAGGAAGCCCTGTCTTACCTGTGACCTGTGGGGTGTCAGCTCCCAAGGCCTTGGCTTGGGCAAGTGAGATCAAGCCCATCTCAGAACCGTGGATGCAATGAGTAACTTCTCGTGGAGACTGTTGGGTGATATATACAGTAGGAGGAGCTTAAGCAGTGTCCACACGCCCAGCTATTATTAAAGGAGGTCTGGATGCCCGTTAGTGGGGATGATAACACCCAGGGTCACTTTGCTGAAGGTTCGGGTGGATCTGTGTCAAGCCGTGACCTCCAGGGATGGGACCTGGGGATTAACTGCCAGAATGGCTTAGCAGTTTAGGGTAGTTCCTCCCTCCTTAGTGAGGTCTGCGGAGCTCAGATACCTACAGGGGTTCCGCTCTGCATTTCTCCATCCTGGGGACCCTGGGAAGCCTCATTCCAGCTTCTCTTCTGCTTCTCACTGTTGCAAGTGAGAGGCCAGGACAGGCGCAGGAGGAAAGGGCTTCTGCATTAGAATGTAAAACTCTGGATGCTCTCCGTGCCTGGAGCCCCGATAGGGTCCCGGTCCCCGTGGTCAGCTGTGAAGATAAGCAACTGCCCTCAGCTCCCTCCCGGTCAGCATGCTAGCTAGGAGCAGCGAGAAGCAGTGGGGTCAGAAGTCCTCCTGCAGGAGAGGTAGATTGTCACTTATTTCCAGGGCTCGGGTACCCTCCCTGGCCCTCTTATCACCTCTAGCTCCCTCCAGTGGGCAGGGCAGGGCCCTGGCTGCCAACTCCAGCCCCTCCCCAGCCATTGTGAAGTTTCCTTCTTCATGCGACCTGGAAATTGTAGGAGGACGGTGTCCGCCTGCGGGTCGTTGAGCCTCACGGCGTGGTGTTCGAGTAGGGGTGCTGGGATGACGGGGGCCAGAGAATGGCAGGAAGCTGCTAATCGGGTTGTGATTTCTCCCAGGACTGTTAATGGGACTGTGGCTGGGAGGTGACCAGAAAGAAAAAGTGCTGGGTGGGGTGTCGGGGCCAATTACCAGGCTTCCCGAGAGCCCTTGTGGCCCCATGACGTGGGTGCGGCAGGACCGCACCCCCTCCTGCTGGTCTGCCTTCTGCTTCCTGTTTCTCTGAATTCTGTTCTTATCCTAAGTAGGTGACAAGGTTTGCTCGGACCCTCCTAATATCTAAGCCGAAGCTGCCCAGGGTCCTTGCGGGGACCCCCCCTCACAGAAGGACTCTGTGCACAGCCACCAAGGTGTCAGTCCTTAGCCACTGATCTCCGTCCCGCTGTGTCCACTCCCTAAGAGACCCGCGGGGATGAAGCTCTGGCTCGGGGTCCCTCTTACATTCTCGGTGGTGCTCACCTCAGCTTGGGGAGTGTGGGCCCGCTGGGCTGGGGAGGCCAAAAGTCAGGAGCTGCCTCAGCTCCATGGGGTATAAAGGGGTGTGAAAGAACTCTGCAAGGATGTCTAATCAGCTTGTGTTCTTGCTTTCTCTGTTACCATCTCTGACTCTCTTGCCCTCTTGATGTGAGACAGAGTATTAATCTGTAGCCTTGGCTGGCCTGGAATTCACCATATAGAATAGGCTGGCTTTGAACTCACAGAGATCTACCTGCCTTTGGCTTCTGAGTGCTGGGATCAAAGTTATGCACCACCTTTCCCTGTCTCTTTTGAAGTCATGTACATCCAAGGACAGCCTCAGGCTCATGATGCAACAGAGGACGACCTTGAACTTCTGATCCCCTGCCTCTACCTACTAAATCACAGGGATGACAGGTGTGTACCACCATGCCCTGCTTCTGTGGTGTTGAAAGCCAAGCCTTGTGCATGCTAGACAAACACTGTACTAATCGAGCTATGCCTCCAGACCTGCAGCAATTAGTAGGGTGAGTATTATGGATTCCCAATTATAGCATATCCCAAACTGAAGACAAAGGCGGTCTTCAGAAAGAGAACCTGGATCAATGCAGCACAGTGCCCAGCGTGTGTATCAATGAGCACCAGTGTGAGCACGCCATTTCGCCATTTCACAGTTGCCGTAGAACAGAGGAAACAAGGGCCGGGGCACACGGTCTCCTGGGTGGGCAGGCAGTTCTCTCGAGTGAGAAGTATGTTGGCCGACCAGGGGCAGGATGAGGCTGGAGGCTGGGACAGCCCTGCCCAGGTCCATGGCAGCCTGCGTGTGCAGGTGACCTTGGGTGGACCCGGCAGGATAGCGGTATGAGGTACAGAAGCAGAGAATGAGGCTCAAGCTAACAGTGAGGTCAGGATGGTGGAGGGAGGAGACGCCAGTGGCTGTGGCCCCGGCCGACATGATCCAGACAGTTCCTCACTGAGGCTCTCTTCCCCGGGTGATTCTGGATTGCGCCAAGTTGGCATGACTAGCCGTCACAGCTGCTGGCCACGGCTCAGGGTTCACAAAGTAGCAAAGACTGGCAGCTACGAGGTGCCATTTAACCAACCACATGGTGTAAGTCCTCAGCCTCTGGGCAGAATGAAGCTAGCACAGGTCTGGGGTGAGGAAAGGCCTGGGCAGGGACCTTTTTTCCTAGCGTTGAGCTGGGATGTGGTCAGGGTAGCCAAGAGAAAGAGAGAGGGAGCTGGGCAGATGGGAACTCAGACCTGCTCTACTTCAGAGAAGCAGGACACCCAGGGTCTCTCATACCCTGGTACCTGTGTATGCGTTGTGTGTCTGCAGGAAGAGAGCTCAGCCTCTCGACTCTGACCGGGGAACTGTAGTCTGGAGGACACTGTGGTGCGACCACTCAGACTTCCTTCAGTCCTGGCCTTCCATGGCCACTGATGCTTCCTTGGTGCTAGGGAGGGTGATGTGCAAAGCTGGAAAGAGGCCAGGCGTTTTCTTAGATTCGTGGGCAGGTGAAAGCACTTGTCACTGTGGGGCCCGGGAGGCACCGAGCCTCCGCTCCTGTTCACCACCTGGGCGTCCCAGCAGCATGGCCCTTCCAGTTGGATGTCTAGGGATGAGGCCTGGGCCTGGGTGTCCAGCTGTTGCTGTGTCCGGCAGGTGGCTCCTGCAGGGTCTCCTGGACTTCCAGGTCTCTCTGGCTGGCTTGTCAGGGATATGTGGGAGGAGCTGCAGGAAGGTCACTTGGACCCCATCGCCCCTCCGCTTCCTGCCTCAGCGTCTGCTTTTCCTTTTCTGTTTCCGTTCTGGCTGCCTGCCAGCCCTGCACCCCAGTGTGGGAATTGGATATGCCAGTTCCCAGGACCTGGGCTTCTCTTCCTCCACACAGACGCTGGACCTGCTCTCAGAGCTCACGGGGAGCGATGCTGTGCCACTGTGACCTTCTCTTGTTATTTCCTTGAAGTAGCTTAGGTCAGGAGACCGCAGAGTCCCTGTTAGGATCCCGTGGTGTGATTCCCATGCATGTGTACCTGGACTGCAGTCCAGCCGGGTGAACCAGCCATATCCAGCCTCGCATAGATTCGTGCACACTGAGACGCCTCACCCACCCCTGCCTGTGTAACTGTGTGCCCACTTGTACGACGTAAGCTTACATGCATACGCGTGCTCTACCACACTCCCTGTCTTAGTCGGCATTCCAGTGCTGTGAAGAGATACCATGGGCAAACATCACTGACTGCTCTTCTGAAGGTCCTGGGTTCAAATCCCAGCAACCACATGGTGGCTCACAACCACCACCTGTAATGAGATCTGATGCCCTCTTCTGGCGTGTCTGAAGACAGCTACAGTGTACTTACATATAATAATAATAATAATAATAATAATAATAATTATATATATAAAGATTTATTTATTTAATCGAGAAATTTATGCATTTATTTTAGGTTTTATAGTTTGGTTAAATTCATATATACTTTTTTTTTTATATCCCATGTGCAGTTTCCCTTCCTTCCCCTCCCCCGAGTTTCTTCCCCCTTTCCCTTTCCCAGAGATCCGACCCCTCTCTGCTTCCCATCAGAAAAGAGCGGGACTCCCAGAGGTATCAAATAAACACGGCATCACCAGCTACAGTAAGACCACCGGCACATACAGTTGCATCAAGGCTGGATGGGGCAACCTAGTAGGAGGAAAAGGGGCATCCCTAAAGGGCTATGGGCGCTGGGAGACTTCCAAGCTGCCTGAAATCTACACGGGCATCTCTCATGGTTACCTGGGATACGGTCCTGGGGATTTCCTTGATGGCCTCAGAGTGGAGGGCCAGGGGAAGGGAGGGAGGAGTCATTTATCCACATAGTCAGGTTAGCAGTTTGCCACGCCGGGGATGGAACCTGCAGCCGTGTACACACAGGCGAGTGCTACACTGCTGAGCCACACTCACAACCCCTTCCAGGAGCTACTGATGGCCACTGTGCTTGGAGTCTGGGAATATGTCGTGACAGGGAAGATGAGCCTCACTCTGGGGTCTGCAGGCACATGGTGGGTGTCTTAGGGTTTCACTGCTGTGAACGGACACCATGACCAAGGCAAGTTTTATAAAAGACAACATTTAATTGGGGCTGGCTTACAGGCTCAGAGGTTCAGTCAACTGTCATCAAGGTGGGAGCATGGCAGCATCCAGGCAGGCATGGGGCAGGAGGAGCTGATCTTCATCTGAAGGAAACAAGGAACCGACTGGGCATCCTCAGGCAGCTAGGAGGAAGATCTCCAAGCCCGCCCCCATAGTGACACGCTTCCTCCAACAAGGCCACACCTTCTAATAGTGCCACTCCCTGGGACGAGCATATACAAACCATCACAGTGGGTACAGACCACAGGATCAGGAAGAGACACCAGCCACCTGGAGCCCAGAGTGGTGCTGAGTGTCAAATGGCGCCCTTCGTTTTTGGAAGGCCCAGGTTGTGTTACCTATGCTCTATCAACTGTTGTTGGGTAGCTGGGTGGGCTGGAGGGCTGGAGGCTTCTTCCTCATGTAGTGCGTGTCCCTGGAGCTTCCTCTCGACCTTCCCGCCGACAGAACTCAGACTCTCACGCTTGATGTGGCTGTTGGCTTTAGGCCTCACTGTGAGGGCTTTGGCAGGTGGCTTGACCCCAGGCAGAGACCAGAGCTCAGGGGGGTGCTCCCTCCTCTGTCTTCTGTGGCCTATCTGTGGTTGGGCTTGGCCCAGCACACTGGGATTCCTGCCTGGCCCTCACCTGGAGACCCAGAGCCTCAGCACACAGCACTGGCTGTCCGAAATGGGTTCCATATGTACAAGGTTCCTGGTAGAGAGGACGCTGTTGGGTGGGGCATGCGATCAAGACCAACCCCAGGAAGTTGCAGGTGTCAGCTGTCCGGATGGAGGAGTAAGCGGGGGCTGGCTGGAGATCAGGGGAAGACACAGTGGGCAGCTGGTCGCTGGCGTGTTCTCAGCTACGGGGGACTCGAAATGTCCCTCCACCTGCTTGGGCGTCAGAGGACATGGTCTTAAGGCCCTCCGTCTGACCTCGCATTTCGGGCTCTGAGGGAGTTCTGAAGGGTCTCTTCCTAGTCAGCAGCTAGGAGGAGACCCTCTAGCTGGCTTCCTGCCTCAGGCCAGCCCAGTGTTCAGCAGCTTGCTTGCTGTTTTTATAATGGTCATAACATACGACATATGTTGCTATACTTGAGGCTGTGTGTTCAGTTTCTGTACTCAGCTGTCCACTGTGCCTACCTGATGGTCCTTTCCTGCTCTGCCCATGCTGGGGACCGTATCCAGAGCCTTATGCTTTTGGAGCAAACGTTCTGTCACTGAGCTAAATCACACACACAGCACACACACATACACCATACACATATGCATACACACAGTACACATACATATACACACACCACATACATACACATACCCCACGCACATACACACACAGCATACACATATACACCATGCATACAGCACAGACACACACACACATATATACACATGCAGAGAGAGAGAGAGAGAGAGAGAGAGAGAGAGAGAGAGAGAGAGAGAGAGGGAGAGAGAGAGAAGGGGAAGGGGAGGAAGAGAAGGGGAAGGAAGAGGGAGAGAGAGAGGGGGAAGGGAGGGGGAGGGAAAGGGATGGGGAGGGAAAGGGGAAGAGGAGAGGGGGAGGGAGGGAGAGAGAGAGAGAGAGAGAGAGAGAGAGAGAGAGAGAGAGAGAGAGAACACTTGAACTTGCAGTATACTGGATAGAGGTCCCTACCTTTTATAGGTGGTGTGTTTTGGCAAGGATAGCCTAGTGATGCTCGCAGAGACAAGGCAGTGGGTCTGGTTAGAGTGTTTAGAAGCCATTTCTTTTCCTCCTTGTTCCAGAATTAGATGTTACTTTGGGCAGGGAGTGGGAAAGGCCTGGGAGGGAGACAAGGGACTCTTGAGGACACAGTCGGGGCAACAGGCCTTTATCATGGAGCCAAGCTCAGCCTGATGGAAACAGGAAGACACTACCTGCCTTAGCATTCCAGAGAGAGAGAGAGAGAGAGAGAGAGAGAGAGAGAGAGAGAGAGAGAGAGAGAGAGAGAGAGAGAGAGACACCATGCTCCCTGATACCCCTGCTCTGATACCAACTGCTGTTGGGTGCTGGCCACCGGAGCTAATGTGACAGGCCTCCCTGTCCTCTGAACAGAGACCAAGGAGTCAGGTGTCTGACTGGCACCTGTTTTCCACCCAAAGGGGTGGCCACCTTGACTCTTTTGGAATGGAGGTCTCTGAGTATTTGATGAAACGGCAAGCCCAGACTATTCCTCTAGTGTGAAGATTATGAAGCCACAGACTTTGGCTCTCTACCCCCTTCAGTACTGTTTCCCTGGTGTATGCCGGGGATCAGCCTGGGCATTCAGGTTCTGAGGTGGGACACAGTGTGGGCACAGAGGCTAGTGGCCTCTGGCCTTGTAACACTTTCTTATTATTCTGGCAATTTAACTCTTGCTATTCTGTGGCTCTAAAGCCACTGGTTTCTGGCAACTTAACTCCTGTTGACTGTAGCAGAGGCAAAAAGCTTAGTTGCTTGAGCTCCTTTCTCTTTGACTTAGGCCTCTAGTTGGTGAGAGGCTTAATGTTCCTTAATTCTTTCTTTCTTTCTTTCTTTCTCTCTTTCTTTCTCTCTCTCTCTCTCTCTCTCTCTCTCTCTCTCTCTCTCTCTTTTTCGAGACAGGGTTTCTCTGTGTAGCCCTGGCTGTCCTAGTACTCACCCTGTAGACCAGGCTGGACTTGAACTCAGAAATCCGCCTGCCTCTGCCTCCCAAGTGCTGGGATTAAAGGTGTGTGCCACCACTGCCCAGCTATCTTAACTCTTTCTGAGCCAGAGAGACTAGCGAAGAAAAGAAAGAAGGAAGGAAAGGAGAGAAAGTTCAGGCACACACAGAGACACGCATACTGGATTAAACAGAGAAGGGCTGACAGCACCTCTTTACTGCTGTTCTCAGTATTTATACTTCCTCAGGACAATTGATCCCACTTTTACCTTCATAAGTTCATAGGACGTTTAATGCGATAGTTCATGTCATAGATCGATAAGGCTTAAGGAGCTACAGCAGAATTGTTTACAGGCCTTTCCATTAAGACTGATAGCCAAGTAAATACCTGGCTAGACAGGTAACATTCGTTCTCTGTCACTAGCGTCATAAGTTCATTATAAGTTTAAAACAACAATTCTTATGTCTTAACACAGTTTTGTCAAGAGACAAATCATCTGCTTTGTGTCTCATCATTTTGAAGTCTTGTATAGATAGACTATAGATGTAGTCAATATTTTATTACTTGTCCTTGCACCTACAATAAATTGTCTACTTCCAGTTTACGGCTTTTAGTTACCAGATAGTGGACTCATGCCTAACCTAGAAGGAATGTTTTCCTTGATCATAAATTTGCTCCAAGCCTGCTTCATTTTTCTAGTTCCATTAGATTGTGACCTATGAAGGTTTAGAGAGCTCTATTTGCAGCTTTTATTCTATAGGGGGCTTGGGATTACATGTGTCAATATAGGAATTCTATAAAACCATTTTCAGGAATTATGATATCATCAATTTGTCTAAACGGCATCATTACATGAAAGTACCTCTTCATATTGATTCTCTAGGAAATCTGCCCAGTAGGGTGGGTGAATGCCCAGTAATCATTAAGCTGTGTACTAGTGATGGGAAAGGCATATTGGCAGCAAGAAGCAATCCTGGGATGAAGTCTGTAAAGTCCCTGCATTCCCAGAATGCACCTGTCGCAGGCATACAGAAGGGTGGACCATCTCCCCAAACTCACTTGCTTGTCATAGCCTTTACTGGATGGCTTCTGACAGATGTACAACCAAGGTACCCTCATGAACAAGGAGGACTTCATGTATCAATCATGGTGTCATGGCAGGTGTCTTAGTTAGGGTTTTATTGCTGTGAACAGACACTCTGACCAAGGCAACTCTTATAAGGACAACATTTAATTAGGGCTGGCTACTAGGTTCCGGTTCAGTCCATTATCAAGACAGGAACATGGCAGCATAGAGACAGGCATGATGTAGGAAGACCTGAGAGTTCTACATCTTGTTCTGAAGGCAAACAGGAGAAGGCTAGCTCCCAGGCATCTAGGATGAGGGTCTTAAAGCCCACCCCTACATCTACATCAACAGATCCACACCCCCTAATAGTGCCATGCCCTGGGTCAAGCATATATAAACCATCACAACAGGCTTTGGCTTGACTTTAGTGCCTTGTGGAAATGAGTTAGGATTTTGCTCCACCTACAGGTACTGTTTAGCTGTGATTTGGTATGGCTGTGACTTGGGGACACCTCAAGTTACAGTGTGTGACATAGGACTGGTGGGCTGACTTAGCCATAGGCCATTATAGTCTTCCAGGACTTAAAGAGTAGGGGGCTTTTCTGCATCCAGGCCCGGCCCCTCCCTTCCCATCTAGGGCTAGAGAGCAGATCATAGGCAGGCTGCGGGAGCTGGGTCTGTGCGTGAAGGGGTCTCCATGTCTGCTTCCCTCTGCATAGCCCTTCCTTTTCTCCATGGCGACATGCACCAGTGCCCTTTGTTTGGATGGTGGCTGCTGGGTGCCAGCTTGGTGACTGGAGCCCCTTTGAGGCACCAGGCACTAGCCGTGCATAGCCTGTGGGTAGGGGAACCTAGATGGGCTTCATAGAGTAGTGGCTACACGAGTAGAGGTGGATAAACTGTGGTGGATTTCCTCGCAGGGGAGAAGTAGAGGTTGCTTGTGGAGGTCTAGTGTGCAGGGTGGGGGAAGGGAGTGGTAATACAGTACGGTGTGCAGGAATGGGTATGTGGGCACAGTCTGCAGGGCTGGGTGTGTGTGCAATAGATGTGCAAGTCGGGTGCAGGTGGGGTGAGCGTGTAGAACAGGATGCAGAGTGAGTGTGCAGGGTTGGGTGTGTAGGATTGGGTTGCAGGGTTGGGTGTGCAGGACTGAGTGTGCAGGATTGGGTGTGTAGGGTTTGGTTGCGGGGTTAGACATGCAGGATTGGGTGTGCAGCATTGGGTTGCAGGATTAGGTTGCAGGGTTGGGTATGCAGGATTGAGTGTGCCAGATTGGGTGTGCAGGGTTGAGTGTGCAGAGTTGGATTGTAGACCTGGATGTGCAAGGCTGGCCATGTAGAGTGGGATGGTTGTGAACGTTCCTTCCCTGGGGAGAGATAAATAAATGCCTCTCCTCTCCTTACAGTCCCCCCTCCCCCGGTGACAAACCAAAGTATGATTCTCAAACTCAAAATGCAGCTTGGGGAGGCGCTGAACTTACTGGGCTTGGAGAGCGTGGGCGAGAGATCACGTACAGGGAGGTGGGCAGCGCCAGAGCAGCCATACTACAGAAAGCCCCCCGCCCCCCACCCCCACCCCCGGCACGAAGGACGCTTCCCTCGCGTCGCATAGGTCACTAGAGCGCCTCCACTCCCTTAGCCTTCCAGTCTGTGTATTCCTCCTGCACAGCTGAGGCCAGAGCAGCACAGATGGCAGAGAGAAGGGAGTGGCTAGACTCTCAGATGGGGATCCGGTGACCCTTCCCAGCCCTTTCCAGGAGGGGGACACCAGTAGGGCTGGAGAAGGCTGGCTGTGTAAGATAGGGCTGTGCAGAATGAGACCCGTCAGGCCCGGTGTGCCAGCTGCCGTGTGCTGCATGGACTCGGTATATATAGTCCTGGAGGTACTCAGTATAGACTGGGGCCTGTGGGGATGGGGGTTGAGCGTGCAGGCCAGGTGTGTGAGTTCTGAGCTGCTTTGGGGACAGCCTTGTACCCTGCCCAATCCCACAGTCACTGCCTGATCTCTTCCAAAGGCTGGATTTGGGCGCCACAGACCCGGACTCAAACATAGTTGGGGCTATTTAACCAACCTCTAAACTATAATTGGTTCCAGTTTTGAAAACAAAAGCTGTCTTTTTCTGGTTCCCTCAAATTCTTCTCTTCAATGAGGGGATGAAGGAAGAAGGGTCTTTGTGGTGCCCATGGGCAGTGTAAGGAGCAGGGGGCGGGGATAGGGCGGAAACGTCACCCTCTACCTCCTCCTGCCCCCCTCTTGCCATCCTCCCCACCCCCATCACAAGTCAGCCTTAGCTGCATTGTTCTACACACTGGCTGCCAGGAAGCCTGTCTGCAGAAGCCCAGGAGGCCCCTGGAACACAAAGCAGGCCTGTGGAGTTGGAGAGACAGGCCTCAGGCACAGCCTGCAGCGGAGGGACCTCCCCAGCAGACGATGGACAGTCCCTGGGCAGCAGAGGCTCTGCGTGATCATAGCTGACATCGGTGGCACAGCACTGGCCGCCTTTAGTACCCGTGTGACCAATGTCACCCAACCTTTGCGATGTCACTGACATCCTGAGGGGGCTGGTGAGCAGTCAGCACAGGAGGAGCTGGGGCCAGCCCGGGATGATCAGGAAGCAGGGTCGCTGTGAGAAGGACTTTCGCGATGGCAAAGGGTGTAAGGTTGCAGGACAGAGGGCTGGAGTGACCATACCTGCTTCCCGCTACCATCCCTCAGGAAGGAGCCCAGGACTTCTGCCCTCTTTGCCATTTTGGTCAGTCCTATCAGGAAAGCGGGGGAGGGGAGCCAGATGGTGTCCTGCCTGTGACATATAGAGCTTTAGGGCCAGTTAGAGCCTCTGTTCTACCAGACCAGCCATGCACACGCTGTCTCCCCGTCCAGTCATCACTGTGTGTGGTCTGCTCTTTGTGGGTGACTTGGCAGCACCTCCATCCACCCCAGTGTCTGCTGGCGACCTTTGCACGGCTGGCATCGGATAGGGAAACGACAAGCAAAAACTTGTGCTCAGTCTGGGAGTTGGTGGCACAGTGACAACTGTCCCTCTCCTGTATCCATCATGGCTGGCCTTATGGAACCAAGTCTTTCTTGATACCCAAGGCCAAGCTTGTTCTAGATGAATGAGCTTTTACTCCAGGGCTCCTCCTGGCCTCTGTTTCCTCTCCCGTGAGGGATGGGCTGATTCGGAGGGTCTCTGAGGTACTGGAGAGGCCAGTGGTCAGGGTGGCAACGCCGTCCAGCAGAGCTTGAATGGTCTGTAGAGCATCTACATAAAGGCGGGCCTGAGGCCTGGGAAGGTTTGGAATTGGATAGGGGTCAGGATGAGTTTCCAGAGCATGAGGGGTGGTGGCAGTGGAGCCGTGAGAGGGACTGGGGGACTGGGGTGAGATCCTCAGGAGTCAGGGGATGGGAAGCTGGTGAGTGGATGGGTGGGTGGTGGGTGGGCCGGGGTCACTTGTCTGTGGTCTCTGTAGTAGCTAATGGGGTTCTGTCATGGTGCCAGGACTGAGAGCTAGAGGGGCCATGAGGCTGTCCTGGGGTGAGGAGACTCGATGCTTAGCCGGGAAGGTCTTCGGCAGCCATTGAAGCCTGGGCTGTGGGCTGTGGCTCAAGGGCGCCTGGTTCTAAACTGGGATAATTGATAAATAGAGGGAGAGCCACCCTGCCAGATGCCCTCAATGCTGCCACTGTCTCAGGGTGGGAGACTGACCCCTCACTTCAGGTCCAGATGCCACCCAGGGCTGCTTCTGGCTACCAGCCTGACTCAGAGGCCTGGGCGTGGCTGCTCTGGGACTCTGGCTGGCAGGGAGGGTGGGAAGGGAGTGACCCTGCTTCTCTGGACAGGTCATTCCTTGTCCCTCCATCTCTTACATGCAAGTGGCCTGCCCTGGCTGTCACTGAGGCTTGTTCCGCTTAGCACGTGCCTCGGGGTCACTGTGCTGAGGCCTGAGCTGTGGTGACCCAGCGCAGGCTGTATCCTTGGAGGGGGACCCTGGGCTATAGTTCCAATTCCCTGTTCTGCTCCTCACAGTTGTCTCTGAGCTCAGCCAAACCTAGAGCTAGAGCTTGTTCAGTGGCAATGACACCTAGGGGGCGCTCTTAGTATTTGTCCCTGGACCCCAGTACTTGGGACTATCCTAGAGTGACCTGCACACCCCTGGGAGGACCTAGCTCTCCAGCCTCCAGGATGTGTGTAGTGTTTTGTGTTCTATGCCTGCCCCCTGCTCAGGGCCAGGCCTCGCAGAGCAGAGATATGTAGAGACATTTTTTTTTTATTTGTTTTTTTTTTTTTTTTTTTTTTTGAGACAGGGTTTCTCTGTATAGCTCTGGATGTCCTGGAGCTCACTCTGTAGACCAGGCTGGCCTCGAACTCAGAAATCTGCCTGCCTCTGCTTCCCAGAGTACTAGGATTAGAGGCAGACGCCACCACCGCCCGGCTTGCAGAGACATTTTTATTTCTGGACAAGTGAGCTTTGTGCTAGCTGCCTGAGAGGGGCTAACACCTTCCCCTCTGAGCCACACTGCCAATGGGCTGTCCAGGAACCTCTGACAGGTGGCTCATGTCATCGTAGAATTGAAGGAATGTGCTGGTTATCACATGAGGCTTCTGATCCCAGGTGTGGGGTGTCTGGACCCAGATGCCTCTTGGCTTCACCCTTCATTGGACCACCCTCAGATTCAGACCATTGAGGGCTGTGGATAAGAAAAACCATTCTATTCCTACAGCTGTAGTCTCCTCTCCCCATGGGGTGGCGCACAGACCCCCTTCTCTCTGCCCAGCTTGATAGAGTGGTCTGCCCTCTGTCTTCATCTGCCTGCTGGCACCCCATACCCCTCCCACAGACCACGACTCTCTGGAATTGCTGAGGCCCCAATTTCTGCAGAAGCTTTTGCTGGTGGTCTGTCATGGTCCTGTTGACTAGGCAGGTCAAGACCATCTCTGTCCCCGGTAGAGAGAGAGAGAAGTTGGTGTCTTTGACTTAGTCCACTCTGGCCTAGTTTATGGGAACAGCGGTCTAGACAGATATGGCTGCTCCAAGTCCCTCTGCTGTGCCCAGCCCCGCCACAACCTCTGCACAAGCCCTACCTTTTCCAGTGTCATCAGGGGCCAGAGCGTTCATTTTTCCCCAATGCTTCAGTGATGACCAGGCGTGCCCCCTCCTCTGCCCCTAACAAAAGCACTTCTGTCTTTGTCTGGAGTGACTGTCTCCCAGGGTTGGCTTCAAAGATGGGTGGTCTTCTGATGACATAATTACAACAGACACCATGAGAGGCCAGCTCCCAGGCATACTGCTTCTGAGCCGCCTGGCCTGGTCTGGGCATTGATGGACTGTTGGTTGGCTTCTGTTTCTGATTGTTAGTGTCCAGGTGCAGTAACAGAAGGCTCTGTCTGTCTTTAAGGATGTACGAGGTCGTTGGGTTTCAGTGCTGCCCCAGGCTTGAACCTCTATCCTGATTCTCTTGAATCATCTATCAGACTGGACACGTGGAAAGCTCTCCGTGTTTCGAATCCTTTGATTTAGTTCATCCCCTGCCTCTGCCGCAGGACCCTGTGTGAGGCACTATGGAGACACTGTCCAGATGCAGGACAGAGTCCTGGTGTGTGCCTCGGTCCTGATCACACCCTGTCTGCATGGGTGGTGGGTAGATGCTGTGTCACACACACAAGGGGTGCCTGTGTTGCTTGGGATCTGTGACGGCCGATGCTCCATCCCCATGTCTGTCTGCAAGGCTGGGGTCATGGAACCTGGATTGTGGGAGGACCCTGTGGCCAGGAGCCCTGTACAATGCACATCCCTGGGAGGCTAAGGGACCGTGCCTGTGCCTAGGCGACCGGTAAGAGGTTTCCTGGCAGCCGTTGTGTCAGGGAAGCTTCTGCCCACCTGTCAAGCTGCAGTGCCAATTGGACACCTCCCACCGGTCGTTTGGGATAAGGGTTGGAAACTTTTCTTTTGAGCAGAAGAAAGGCTGGACCATGGGCAAGAGAGATGGCTCGGCAGTTAAGAGGACTGACTGCTCTTCCAGAGGTCCTGAGTTCAATTCCCAGCAACCACATGGTGGCTCACAACCGTCTGTAATGGGATCAGATGTCCTCTTCTGGTGTGTCTGAAAACAGCTACAGTGAAATCATATGCATAAATAAATCTTAAAGAAAGAAAGAAAAGGAAGGAAGGAAGGAAGGAAGGAAGGAAGGAAGGAAGGAAGGAAGGAAGGAAGGAAGGAAGGAAGGCCAGACCAAGCTGAAGTGGGGCAGGGTTGGTTGCCCAGGCACTAGATGGGGACACCCCCACCCTCCATGGATTGTCTCTTCTCTTTCCTGAGCCTCGTGCCCTCACGACTCTGCCTTTCTTCAGCTGGTAGAGGGACACTGAGGGGCGAGCCTCCGGGAGCTTCTGGAAAGCTCAGAGGACACAGGGTCTGCCTCTGAGGTGGACATGGCCTGTGTGGGAAGCTCCCAGTCAGGAGGGATGGAAGGACTCATGTGACAGGCGCTGATGGTCACCTAGGTCAGATTACAGGAGCAGCGGGGTCATTCCGAAGAAGCCAGCCTAGGGCTGTGGTTGTAGGTTTCTCTCACTTCCAGGGTACTAAGCCGGACGGGCGGGCCTGGGGACAGCATCTTGGGATGGAGTGATGGCTCACTCTGCCCATCCTCCCTCTGTGCTCCTACTTGGTGGACTGCACTGCTGTTTCCAGAGCCTCGCCATCCTCAAGCCAAACAGGCATCACTAGAAGAAGATCACCACGAAATGCAAAGCTCAGGGTTACTAGGAGTGTGAGTCGCCCCTGGAGTGTGCAGTGCTCAACCCAGAGGCCTGAAATCCAGGCTGCTCAGCCTGCCGCTCAGACCTGAACACTGTTCTCAAGGATTCTCAGGAGCCAGTTTCAGCAAGGGGACCCTTCCTGGATGGCCCAGCCTGTGGCTGGCGCAGGAGGAAGTGGCATGTTCTGACTCTTGAGCCTGCCTGAGCGGAAACTCGGGACTCTCTGAGGCTGTTCAGCGGTAAGCCTGGACTCACCCTGTCTATTACCCGGCAGTGCACAGGAGACCCGTGAGCAGCCATGGACAGCAGCTTCCATGAATGGGGAGCTCCAGGCTAGTCTACTGATTTGGATCAGCAGAGAGCAGAGAGGGGCTTTGCACCCTGCACCCTCAGCTGTGAGCCTAAGGGCTAAGGAGAAAACTGTCTGTTCCCCTGTGTGCCACAGGGCATTGGAGCGGCCAGCTTAGAAGTCCCTGTAGTGCTCCAGGCTTCCGCCTGCCTTCCTAGGCTGTGTGTGTGTGCAGAAGATCCTTATCCACGAAGCTCGAGGACGGGCTGAGCAGTGGTCAGCGAGCATGGAGCCTGCTGTGGGAGCAGAGACAGCTAGGGTCTCTGAGAAGAAAGCCCTCGCTCCGTGGCTAGACGTGGGTGGGCCGGGGCTTTGTGGCTCTAAGGATTGAGCTCGTGCCTCTGTGGCCAGAATGTGGCAGACTGATCCACCCTGCCTCCTGTGCCTGTGGAGGGAGCTGGCTTCCCTACCTCCCTCTCCAGGCTCCACCCGGCAGGGAGTGCATGTACGTGCAGTTGCTGGAGCCTTACTGACCGCCACTGGATACAGCGAACACCAGTGCCCCTGTTGGTGTGGAGTCCCCGGTGGGTTCACTTGCTTCATATCTGACCAGAGAGTGTGGGTGGGTGGCTTCTGAGGTCAACAGAGGGGTACCACCTGCTTCCCAGCCTGGGCCGCTTGCTGAGCTCTGTGGACCCGTCTTGCAAGGTCCCCGTTATGGGGTTCTGAGGTCGCTTTCCAGATGCATTGCCTGACCTGTGGCATTGGGACCACCAACCCCTAAGCTCGGGCCTGCAGCCCAGGTATCTCCATGTCTGCTACACCTGAACCCAGGACCAGCTGATCCTGTAGGCTGGTCCGTCGTCACCAGCCCCAGGTGCTTTAAAGTGTTGGGTGGACCTGGGGGGTCTCATAGATGTGGGGTGTCTTGGGTGGGAAAGGATCTCAGAGTCTCCACAGGCAGCCAAGGGGCCCGCCTGACCTGAGATGAGGTGTGCTCAAGATTCTCTCTAGAGGCAGGAGGTTCTGGCTTCTTCCAATCAGAAGACACACGTTTCCAGGAGCATCCTGGGAGCTGGTTCCATTCCTGCTCACACAACAGAGGTTGGTTGGCGTCTTGTGCCCTCTCTACTTGGCCATGGGCACTCGCGGGCAGCCTTGTCTGGAGAGGCAGACTCTAGGAAATGTGCTGATGGCTCATCTTCAGGATTCCTGGGGAGCGTGCGTCTGTTCCTGTTCCAGCGGGATGATTAGCCAGGAATCTGCAGGTGGGGGAGCTGGCGGCTGCTTCCCGGCCAATCTGCTCTTGGGTCTCAGCCCCAGGCATTCCAGAGCAAGGCCTTGCCCTCTGTGCCCTGTGGTGCCAGGCCTGTACACCATCACGAGGATCCAGGCCCGCTGATAGCAGGACAGGTACCGTGGGAGGAGGAGGAGGAAGAGAAGGAGGAGGAGGAGGAGGAGGAGGAGGAGGAGGAGGAGGAGGAGGAGGAGGAGGCCGCTGAGGTGCTGACGGTTGCATAAATGGTCAGCATCCAATCAGGGCTGGCCGTGGGGGAGCTCCTGCCCGACCGGATCGTGCTCAGGCCAGCGTCTCTCTGGAGCCAAGAGCAGTGGGGAGGTTTTACTCCTCCATGGCGGGCTCGGGGCCCCTGAATCCGGGAGTGGGGGCCTCTAGTGGCAGACTCTGATCTCAGGAGGGAGGCTGTGTCCTTAGATAAACCTTGTGCAGCTTGCTAGGTCTCAGAAGCACCAGCCTCCAGGGCCAGGATGGAGTGATGGGGACAGTGGGTCCCAAGAACATTCTTGTTTCCTGAGTGGACACGCCCCCCCCACCCCCATCCCGGGCCAGGGATCCTCTCTCTTGAGGAACTGCCGTGCGCCTGCTACATGGGAACCCCAAGGTCCTGGGACGCCAGGGCAGAGAAGTCTGCAAGCCCACAGTCCTTCAGTTAACTGGACATTTCAGAAGACTTGTAGACAGTGGTGCTGAACCCCGATGTGGAGACAATCCAGTATGCATGTGGCAGCCCTGGGCCCAGCGTCTTTCCGCCACCCCAGCGCACACCTTCCCGGCCTGCCTTTCCTCTAGACTCCCCCGGGAAGTCCTCACTCACCCGGCAGTCTGTGTCTGACCCCCGAGGACTCTTCCCGAGTGCTGCCAAGGAAAAGGGAAAGGTGTGGTCTGGACACTGGCCAGCGAGTATGACATCATCTCCTTTCTACCCTGATGTGTTTGGAGACGCACCCCAGGACAGTCGCTTCCTCACACGGACAGGAAGTGGCGACATGTCCTAGGACACCTCCCTTTGTGTCTGGGCTGTGTCTTGGACAGACCGTGCACAGGGCAGGCAGGGTCCTTGATGTTGTCACCCACCCAGTAAAAAGGCCTGACGCACGTCCGTGACCCACTGAGGCTTTCTGCCTTCATGGTAAACTCCTGTCTCCTACAGGATTTGTGACTATGTTTTCTTGCAAGTCTGGCACCAGAGGTGGCTGTCCCTACACGAACAATGTGACCCACAGGCACCCAGGAAAGCCTCTCTGCAGCTCCTGTGGAGGAGAGAGCCCCTCACAGGGCTCAGTCCCCACTGCCTCTCTGTTGAACTCTGTGTGTGATTGCACAGAGTTGAATAGGTGTTAGGTGGCCCTGCAAAACAGGGTCAGCGTGCCAGACATCCTGGGCATACGGGTTTTCTGTAAGACTCTCCCAACCACTCTGTAGATGAAGATGATGATGTTTTCCTTAAGTTACGGCGCCGTCCAGGCACTGAGCTCTTTAGAGGACTCTGGGGTGGCCATCACCTTGTATCTGGGAAAGTGTGCAGGGCTGAGCTGCGGGGTTGGTGTGGACAGTGGGCAGGGGTTGGAAACAGGCTCCACGCTGTCTATAGCCCCCTATATTCTGTCTCCCGGCACAGCACGCATACCTGGGTCATTTGGATTCTGTGTGTGGAGAAAGTGTGTGTCCGCAGGCTTTATGGAACCTAAGGTTGGAACATCCCTTACCTCTTAGCATTTTCAACTCAGGATCTCCCCACCAGTCAGATCAGGGCCTGTCCCGGTGCTGAGGATTTGAACCTGGCCCTGGCCAGCTGCTCTTTGCTGTGAGCTTCTGGGTCTGTAAGCCAGCAGTGGAGGGATACAGGGTGCAGAGTGAGACCTAGAATTTGCTGGGCGGGGTGAGAGAGAGGTCAGGGAAGACATGTTAACCACATGCCCTCACAGTTCTGAGACTAGATAATGGGGGTGATCGTGGTTGCATGTGGCTGTGCGTGGGGACACCCAGGAATGAGGAGAGCTGTGCGATACAGGGTGGGAATACCTGTTTGGGTACTGGTGACCTACAGGGAGAGACCAAGGGATTTCTTTCTGTCACTCTGTCCAGTGGGCAGCCTCTGAAGGCCGCTCGCAAAGGACCTTGGTTAGTGTCTCCTGGGCCTGGATGCTCAGACAGCCTCACAGTGGCCAGGGACTGCACTGGACAGGACTTGGTGCCTTCTGTCTTGGTTGACGCCCTCTCAGCCTCTGGAGGAAGGGTCTAGAACTTACAGTCCAAAATCTGCCTGATCTCCTTAGAGCTTCTGGCCTCTGGTCTCTTGTCGCAAGAGCTGGGAACATAGATTTCCATCTCTTCCAGAGCTTTCCCTGGGTGGCAGGAAATCTTGAGAGAGGAGTCCTTAGACAAGCTTGGTCCAGCACTGGGCAGATTTAGAGGCTCACAGACCCTCTTTCTGGAGTAGTGCTTGCTTTGGTGCCTTGTATTTGGGGTGGTGTTATGGTGCCCCCTGGTGGCTATGAGAGGCCAATGCAGGCTCATGTCCGTCTAGGATTTAGGGTCACCAGAGCAGCCATGATCTGGACAAAGAGAGTCTGTGTCCAGCATGGTGGGGAGAGGCTGGGCATAGGTGTGTCAGGCGTAGCGTACAAATGCCTGTTTTTGAGGGCTCCCTTTGGTTTTGGGGGTCAGACGGTCCATGGAGGAGCAGGTAGAGTTACCTGGGGAAACCGTAGCTGGGCTACGGTTTGTCTATGAAGACAGTAGTCCAGGACACAGAAATAGAGCCTTGTGTGATGGCGCAGAGACAGTAAGTCCCCATTAGTGATGAGCCCTGGCTGTAGGGAGGGGCTGTAAGGGCTCTGGTGTGGGTGTGGGGGGTTTTGGAACCTTTCTCCAACCAGGGAGGGTTTGGGAAGGAACAAGCTAGTTGGGGGCCTGAGAATGGGCAAGGCAGGGAAGCACCCTGAGGAAGAGGACTCAAGCCTTTGGGGTACAAGGCACAGCAGGATGGGCAGGGCCACAGCCCTCCCTTCTCAGAGGTAGCGCGGCCTGAGCCTGCTCTGCTCAAACCCTGTCTCCAGGTGGCCTTATGAGGAACGAACAGCCCTCACCCCCAACCTTCTTACCTCTCTGTTCCTTTTTCCTCCACTTTTCCGTGTATGTGTGTGTGTGTGTGTACATGTGTGTGTACATATGCGTGTATCTATGTATGTATCTACATGTGTGTGCATGTGTGTACATGAGGGTATGTGTCTGTGTGTGTATCTGCATGTGCGTATCTCTGTGTGTCTGTGCATGTATGTGCATGTGTGCATCTATGTGTGTGCACCTGTGTGTTTGTATTTCTGTGTATCTACATGCATGTACATATGTGTCTGTTTCTGTGCACATGTGTGTCTATGTGTGTATCTGCGTGTCTGTGTGTGTCTCTGTGTGTATACATGTACTTGTGTATGCCTATCTATGTGTGTATCTGCATGTATGTGCATGTGTGCACACTTCTGTACATGTGTGCGTACATGTGTGTATGTACATATATGTGCACCTATCTGTGTGTGTGTATCTGGGTGTATGTGTCTGTATGTGTATCTGCATGCATGTGCTTATGTGTCTGTTTCTCTGTTGCATGTGTGTGTGTGCATCTGTGTATACATGTATCTCTGTGTGTATCTGTGTGTGTATGTATCTCTGTGTATATCTGCATGTATGTGTGTGTGTGTATCTGTGTGTGTATGTGCATATGTGTCTGTGTGTGGAAGGGGGTTCTAGGTTGTGCCCCTCCAGGTTCAAAGATGACTTCATAAGCCATCCTCCACCTTCCTCATTAAGGCAGGCTCTCAGCTGAATCCAGCGCTCACCAGTACGGCTTCTAGGATATCCTGCGCCTCTGTCCTCTGATGGGCTGACATGAGCACTGGAGATTTGAACTCCAGGCCTTATGCTTGCATAGGGAGCATGTTACTCATATGCCCTCCTCTTATGCCCAAACCGAATCCTGTATAAAATCCAGGTCCAGTCTCCCTGCCTTCAACAAGTATTCTCTTAAGAAGTGCTTGCTGGCCTTTGCGTGTGCCAGGCACATCAGAGGGATGGCTCTACTACAGGTGTGAGATGTGGCCTGTTCACAGGGACTTGTGTCCAGCAGGAAGGCAGATGGGACAGGCCAATCACAGAGACACTCAGCCAGCCTGGCGCCAATACTGACTATGTGATGGGGTTAGTCAGCATGCAGAGAGACAAAGGAAGGTGTGGGGACACCAGATAAGGGCAGGAAGAAGTCCCCAGGAGGGTGGGCTTCCCCACCGGGTGTGGGTGGCCTCTTTGGAGGGCCCTGGGCTCCTGGGGCTAGCCAGTGCCCTTCTCTGGAGTCAGTGCATGGGGGAGCTGCTGATCTGGCCATGCATGCTGGCTAGGGCAAGGCCGGCAGATGCCTGGCCAGCCAGAGGATTGCATGTGTGCAGCCCTCCCTCATAAACCGGGAGAGCGCAAGTGGACAGCTGGCCAGCTCTGACTACGTCTGACACCCAGCGTAGGTTCCAAGCCAGGCCCAGCTCCATCCCTGGCAGGGTGCTGAGCTCTGCTGGAGAGGGTCCTAAGAAAGTGAAGAACGCCCCAGACTCTCCAGTGCTTGGCCCAGAAACTAAGCAAGAGGCTAAGCTAGCTGGTCATAGCCGGTCACCAGACTGTGTGTGTGTGTGTGGGGGGGGGGACATGGGGTGAGGTCTCCCAAACCTGGGAGAACCACACGTCAGGGTCCCTGGCGGAGTGACAGGGGGAGATTGGGACAGACAGCGAGGTGGAGGCAGAGGCCATATAGGAAAGGGGCTCCCAGCATGCCTGGCTGGCCCCAGGGGTGCTGCTAGCTTGGTGCTGCTCTCCCCACCCCCACAGTCGGCCTTCCTGGCAGGGAAATGAAAGGTTCGGAGTCATGGCCGTGGCGGGGAGTGAAGACCTGGACGTTTGGGGGATCTGAGGAATGTTCTTGGCTTCTTCCAAACCTTTTACATCTTGTCTTGTTTTCTGAGAAACAAGCGGAAAAGAGAAAACGGATCCAAAGCCCATTCCTACACTTTTGGAGCTGGTGCATATAAACAGAGGGGACCTGACAGTTCTTGGAGGGCGAGTGGGGGTGGGAGGACCTGCCGAGGAGGCCTGTGCTCTCCCCTGGTTTGGGTCATGGTTCTGCAGCTGCAGGGCTCTGGAAGGGAGGCTCTTTTCCTATGCACTCAGGGGCATTATCTACACACCCAATGCAGAATCTAGATGCGCCTGCCCTTCCCTAGCCGCCTGGGGGGGCAGGGGCAGCCCCAATTCTGAGTGAGCATTGTGTCACCTGCTGTGAGGTGGCTTCGAGATGGTGCTGATTCCTACCGCCTCTGTCAAATGCCTGGATGACTGAGTCCTGGGCTGACGGTGGGAGGAAGCAGGAGTCTTTCTGGTCCTGTCTGGCGGCTCTACCTCCTGACCGCGAGAAGCCTTTGGGTCCTGTCCCATCCTGTCACCCGTGTGTCTGACTTTCCATGACGTCTCCCCCTCCTCCCTGGGCCTCAGCTCTTGGCTGAGAGGAAATCCCGAGTTGCTCCTCAGCTCTCAGGCTCCATTGGAGGGCAATGTGGTCCTCCCTCCTCCGCTGTCCTCCATGTTGAACTGGACGTTGGAAGCACCTTCCACGCCCTGCGGCCGGAGCCAGTGCCATTCTCCACTGCACACAGCCTCACTGTGCCCTGTGAAGTTTGCCTCTCCTGCTGGACAGGGCCCTTCCTTCTAGCAACCTCTGAGGAGATGTCACCCAGGGCCACCTTCATGCCTAGCCTAAGAGCGGGCCCTGGGGCTTTGCCCTGCCTTCCAGAGACCCTGGAACTGTGGACAGGCATGGGCATGAGGGCACTGGGGCTCGGGGAGAGAGGCCAACTGTGGAGGAGCCTTCCTGTCTCAAGCAGAGCTGCTGGCCAGCTGCTCCTGTAGCTACCACCGTGGGAGGCCTGTGACTTTTCCAAAGAGGTTGCCCAATGATCTTGGATGTTCAGGCAGGCGAGGGGGGCCTTTCTGCTATTCTGGACCACCATGTCTTGTCTCCAAGTTGCCCTGAAGTCCATGGTGGTGGTGGTGGTGGGGGTGGTGATGGTGGTGTGTGTGTGTGTGGTGCATGTGTCTGATTTGTATGTGTGTGGTATGTGTGCTATGTATGGTATGTGGTATGGTGTGTGCACATGATATATAGGTATGTGTGTATGTGTGTGATGTGTGTGGTGGTGTGTTTTTGTTTGGTGTGTGTGTGTGTGTGTGTGTGTGTGTGGTGTCCATGGTATGGTTTGTGTGTGTGGTGTGTATGTGTGGTGTATGTGGTGTTGGTGTATGGTTTGTGTGTATGTAGTGGCAGGTATGTGTGTGTATGGTGTGTATGTGTGTATGGTGTTGGTGTGTGGTATGTGTATGTGTGTTTTTGGTGTGTGTGTGTGGTGTGATATGTGTATGTGGTATGTATATGTGTGGTATGTGTGCGTGTGTGCTTTAGTCCTGAGGTATTGTGGGAACAAAAGTTGTGTGTGTGTGTTGGTATGTGTGTGTTGTTGTTGTTGTAGTGTGTGTGTGTGTTGCATGTGTCTGATTTGTATGTGTATGGTATATGTGTGGTATGTATGCTGTGTATGGTATGTAGTATGGTGTGTGCATGTGATATGTAGGTATGTGTGTATGTGTATGATGGTGTACTTACGTGTGATGTGTGTGTGTGTGTGTGTGTGGTGTGTGGTGTGTGGTGTGTGGTGTGTGGTATGTGTATGTCGTGTGTATATGTGTAGTATGTGTGTGTATGCTTTAGTCCTGAGGTATTGTGGGAACAAAAAAGTTGTGTGTGTGTGTGTGTGTGTGTGTGTGAGTGTGTGTGTGTGGTGTGTGTGTGAGTGTGTGTGTGTGGTGTGTGCGCACGTGCACTCGGATGCATGCTGGCTCCCAGCCTTCTTTCCATCCCAGCTTCCTGTTGGAAAGTATCGCATTAAGCCCCGGCTCGTCCACTGTGCATGGTTCACTGAAGTGAACTGAGCTGGCTCCATCCTTGTGCTAACGACTTCTGACATTCTGGAAGGGGGGAGGTTAAATCAGCCAGAGCTTGGGCAGGTGATGACCTGAATTCCATCCCCGGAGGGAGCCACGTGGTGACAGGAGAGACCAGAGTCCCACAAGCTGTCCTTCCACGAGCATTGCGGCACGAGTGTTCACACACAGGCACGCACATGACATAAACAGCATCGTAATGTGAGAAGGTGACAATTTCTGGGGACCAGGGAGCGGAGGGCTGGAGGGGGTTGGAGGCGGGAGATGTGGCAGGCACAGTCTGCTTCATCACCTCCATGTTCAACGCTCTGGAATGTGGGGCACCCAGTGCGAGTCCTGCTATAGACCATGAGCTTGGGGTCACAGTGGCATGCTGCCCTCTGCACAGATGCCTCCCAATGCGACATTAATAAGGAATGGGTAGAGCCGGAGAGCCGCCGGCTCGGCGTCTAACAGCCCAGCAGCTCTCCCAGAGGAGCCAACTCTAATTCTCAGCACCCACATGGTGACTCCGCCCCAGGGTATCCAGCATCCTTTTCTGACCTCTGCGGGCATGAGGCACTCGTGTGTTGCACAGGCATGCATGCACCCTACTACCTAGAAGCATACAATGGTGGTAATTCTCAAAAATGAGAAAGGAATCACGGGGAGCTGGGTAAGGAGACACAAAGGGACCTGGTACTTCCTGAGTTTTTCTGCAAACCCCAAACTGTTCCAACAAAAGAAAAAAGTAAAAACAGAAAGAGAAAGAATCTGGGCGTTGGTGGTGCACGCCTTTAATTCCAGCACTTGAGAGGCAGAGGCAGATGGATCTCTGAGTTCGAGGCCAGAGTGAGTTCCAGGACAGTCAGGGATACACAGAGAAACCCTGTCTCGAAAAAGAAAAAACAAAAACAAAAACAAAAACAAAAACAAAAACAAAAAAAAGAAAGAAAGAAAGAGAAAGAAAGTAAACAGGACCGTCAGATGGATGAAAGGGTCCACGCTCGTCACCACGGCAAAAACTTGATTTCATCCCTAGATGAATATAACAGGAGGGAACGGATCACTGACACTTGTCCTGTGACTTCCACACACACGCTGTGGCATTCACTCATGTATGTGTGCATGCACATGTGCACACACACACACACACACACACACACACACACCACAGTCGTTGCCTTTTCTTGGGGCTAGAGTTACAAATGGCTGTGAGCTCCTTACTGTCGGTGCTGGGAATCGAACTCTGGTCCTCTGAGAGTGCCCCCCACCCCCACACATGTAAAGGGCCTTTCTGTGCTTTTCTTCTTGTTGCTTAGGGCGTTGCCTATTGCTTGTGTTCTCCGAGGATGGACAGGACCGATTTGGTCTCTGCCTGTCTCCACGCTTCCACAAGCTGTTTGGATTGTAGCTGTGGGCATCACAGATGCTTGCATGTTTATGAAGAAGGGCCACATGCTGAGCTACCAGTAGCATCATTGCTGTATCTGAGCAGACAATGGTGGTGAGGCTGGTCGTCTGCTGCAGAGCTACCAAGGGTGAGCGGGCTTCCTAAGTGGCTTCTCTGCCCTCTGAAGCTTATTTTAGGACAGCCTGGGCATCCCTGCCTTATGCACACATGCTGCTAGGGTCTGAAACTTTTCTTCTGCTGGGTCTCAAGCGTCACCATTGCATGAGATGAGTTATGACACCCATGTGTAGAAGTGATTGGGGTGGGGTCCTCCAAGGTATTCAGAAAGGAGTGTCTCTGGCACAGGCTCAGGTGAAAGGCGGGAAGCTGAGCAGGCTGGCACTGCCACCAGGTGGTACTGTGATGTTAGAGAGCTGGGTTGCTACCCGGTGAGGTCGCATGCACACTTGCATCCATGCATACACACACACACACACACACACACACACACACACATGCACATACATGCACACATACACATACACACATGCACATACACGCACCCCCCACATGCACACATGCGCACACACATGCACGCACACACACATATACACATAACACACATGTACACACACGCATGCATGCACACACAACTTTTGTTCCCACAATGCCTCAGGACTAATGCAGAGGATCTTAGCAAATGTAGACAGCGGATCCCACCTATCCAAACCAGCACTTAGGGAAGAAACCCAGTCACACGATAGAATCACTGCTCCTACACAGAAGGGGTCTTTGGCTATTTCTGAGAGAGCAGGAGGCTCACTCATGTACACAGAGACAGTCACTGGGTCACCCTGGAGCTGGTGCCCTGTGCTTGGGACAGCTGCCTGAGCTGGTTTCTTCTGAGCTGCTTCTACTCTAAGGATGCTCCTTCCAGAAAACCTTCCCTGATACGCTCCCCTTGGCTCTTCCCTTTGAGTCCCTTCTCGCCATCCCATGATTCTTTGCTGATCTCACCTCGCTCCCCTGGCACCGGGCATCTCAGCACTTGCTCTGGATAAAGTGAATGGCAGGGACGGCCTCTCCTCCCACTAGTTTGCGCTAAGGTGGGGCAGGGTCTGGTGGGAATCAGCCTGGAATGTTCTAGCTGTCCCAGGCTGGCAAGACTCCTGAACATCGATAACGACCCTGGCAGGTATGCAGATGGTGGAAACCAGGCTTGCTATAACAGCGGCTCTGCTGGGCACTGTTCCCTCCCCTGGTCTCAGAGCCAAGGGCGAGCTCCAGCCCAGAGCAGAAGCTTCTCCAGTGCTGGCTTGTTCTTCCATTTTAAAAGGCAATCCACATCTACGAACAGCGTTAGCTTTTCTGTTACCGTTCAGACTGGCATAAGTGTGTGTGAGTGTGTGTGTGTGTGTGTGTGTGTGTGTGTGTGTGTGTGTAGGGGTGGGGTTGGAGGTTTTACTTCGAGGTTTCCTCACCGAATCTGAGAGCCAGCCTGGAGGCGTTGGAGGAGTCACACCCAGGCCTTGTGTAGCTTTCCAGGGTCACCCATACATCACTCTGCAGCCCCTTTGTCTGCCCTCAGACTCGGGGGACCACACCTGGCTCTAACCTCCCTCCTGTCCCACTCACGGGGCCTCTCGGGGTCACAGTGGACATCCCCAGGTGACCTGGAGGCTAGCCCGTTTCACTTCAGTTGTTCTTGCAGCCCAGCCCTGCCTAGACGAGACAGCATCGTGTTTATAGGCCTCGGGGATGGGAGGCCAGCGTCTCGGGGGCCAGCGCTGAAGTAACGAATACTGGAGAACACAACAAGGAGAGCACTTGTGTATAATGCTCTGCCTGTATGCCGAGCCCAGGACATTAACATTTTTGGAGCCCCGTACTTACCCATCAGCCTGGCTCTATCTTGACTCGCACCTCCTGTTCTTCAGAACCCTCATTTGTGTGCGGTACCCCACCCAAGCACCCAAGCAGGTGAAGGCTGGCTCCTTGGGCCCTTGCTCAGTGTTTCTTGCTGGACCCACAGGCTGTTCCAGGACCCAAGGGCTGCCCTTCCAGGGCTTCGCTGTTGGGACATCAGGCAGGAGGCTGGGGTGGGACTACATAGGTGGGGGTGGGGCAGCGGGCAGGCTGCCTTGTTTTGCAGACCCTCCCCCGCCTGTGAGTGCACTTCAGCTCTGGGCGGGCTTACGGGACGCTGCGTTCCGTCCTGCGAAGTCTTGGACGTAGCAGTGCTTCATAAAACCGGAGTGGCACTTCCTGCCTCCAGGGAGGGAGCTCAGGGGGACTCTTTGGGTCAAGGTTATGGGTCTCACGTAAGGCTCTGGTTATACGGGACAGGGCACTCTAACCTCTTCTCGGCTAGAATTTGGAAAGGCAGAGACAGGCTGTCAGCCTGTACATAGAGCCAAAATCTCTCTGTGTCTTGGTCACCTGTGACAGGCTGGGCCTGGCTGGACTTGGAGAGAGGCCTCTGCTGGTTAAGACTTTGGTCTATCTGGTTCTAGGATTGTGGGTCAATCCTAGAGGGCTAGTGTGTCAACTGCAGACTTGGATGCGCCAGACTCTTCCCCAGGTGGTGATGGGAACACTTCAGTCGAGTTTCCTGTGAGCAGCGTGCACCCACACTTGGTGACTACTGTCTCCTTGGCAGAGGTATCGGGAGGCTTGTCCTGTCCCCTGTCACTCCACCTAGCAGACACTTCCCTGGGAGTCACGCTGCATAGCTTTGAATTCCCTGGGGGAACTGAGGCACAAGCCAAGGCAGGTGTCTGGCCTGAGAGCCAGGGTGTTGAGATGGCTCTAGTCAGCCCTGTGAGGGCCCCAACTTTTCCTAAGAGGCATCTCCACAGTTCTCAGGTCCACTTGCTGCCAGGTATGATGTTCTGAGTCTTGTTTCTGTCTTGGGCCTGGGTCAGGTAGGACCGTGGGGCTGCGATGGCTCCTGATTTTGGTCTGTATAGATTTACTCAAGTGGTCCATCCAGGCCTTCTTGTTCCGTGCTCCTGTATCTTGAGATGAGGTAATGAAGGACCCTGGAGATTTGAGGAGCACCATTGTTAGCATTCCATCTAAACTCCACCTCCACAGTTACCTGACAACAGCCAGGTGGGCATGGCCCACTACGGAAGGGGCCGCTTGCCCCTCCTCTCTCTATTACTCTCCTCTCTCCTCTCTCTCTCTCTCTCTCTCTCTCTCTCTCTCTCGCCCTCTTGCCCCCACTCCCTCCCCATTCCCTTTCCCCCTCTCTCCACATGGTCTTGGCCGGCCTCTACTTTTCTACTCTCTCTCCCTCTCTCTCTCCCTCTACTACCCTCTTTTTTTTTTTTTAAGATTTATTTATTATATGTAAGTACACTGTCCCTGTCTTCAGACACTCCAGAAGAGGGAGTCAGATTTCATTAGAGATGGTTGTGAACCACCATGTGGTTGCTGGGGTTTGAACTCAGGACCTTCAGAAGAGCAGTCCGTGCTCTTAACTGCTAAGACATCTCTCCAGCCCCTCTACTGCCCTCTTAACTCCCCTCCCCACGCCCTGAGTAAGCTCTATTCTATACTATACTGTCATGTGGCTGGTTCCTTGGGGGAAGGGATACCTTGGCATGGGCCCGCTGAGGCACCCCTTCCCCTATACCTTACCACCACCCCTATAGAATATATAGAGGTATATTCTTATACCTCTTTACCTTTTTATAAACACATCAACCATAATCCCCCTGGAACTCAAGCCTGCTCAGAACTCTTGTCCCGGGGACCCATGCCCAGCTTTTCAGTACCTGATGAAGAACCATCCTTGGTGTAAAGTGCCCAAGGTTCAAAGAGCACTTGGCCCGGTGTATATAGGTGTTTGGGTGTCCAGGACCCTGCCAGCGCTGTCCTTCATGTGGGTACAAGCAGTTGGCCTTGGCTCCAGGGAACCACAGTGGCTGCTTCCCACAGGTCCTGGATTCAGGTGGGGGTGGGGCGGGGGTGGGGGGGAGGGTGTGTGTGTGTGGGCGGCGGGGGGGTGGGGGGGGGACGGACAAGCTGAGTGGTAGCTTAGTAGCTAGCCAAGCAGGTAGGCGATTGTAGCAACAATTCTGGAATTTTGGTTTATAAAAACACAGAAATAGTATAAGAATATGTTTTTGTTTTAATCCCAGGTGTGGGATATGAGGCTGCTGCTTCAGTTTGCCCATAGCGGCTGATTGTGATTTGCCTCGTGCTCTAGCAGGGGTATGATTTTGCCAGCTGCAGATGGTTTCTGTGTTTGTGTGACATTTGGAATTCTGGAGACTTTTCAAAGGGTATATAAATGCTAGCCGCCGCCCACCCCCCCTCCCGGAGAGACTGTGGGTGGTTGGTAGTTGTTGTTTGCGGTTTGTTAAGTAGTTGTACACAGAGAAGAAACAAGAAGAAAGTAGATATCCTGACCGCAAAGATCAAACTTGCGCCAAGGAACTCAATACCCCTGGTCCTCAGGAAACAATGTAACAATAATGTATCTCCTTTCAGATCCTTGACCTTTTTCAGGGATCTCTTCCCTTTCTTCTTTTCTTCTCTCTTTTCTAGTGTTGGGGATTGAAAGGGTAGGAAAAGGAGTGGAGAAGGGTAGAAGAAAGAAGCCACAAAGTAGCAAAAGACAGCTACAGGTGATGTCTTTTGTGTGTCCCTAGGTGAGTGAATGTCCCATTGCTGTGCCTTGGCTATGGGTCTGAGAAGTGGCCCCTGGTCCCTCCTGCTTTTGAAGGAGTAGATAGGATAGGCCCAGGAGAGTTTGGGGGGGGGTTCTGCCTATCCTATCTGGGCTCTGAGGAAGCAGGAACAAGCCAAGGGGGTATGGACCTGCAGCCTCCAAGCCAATGAACTGGTCCCTGGTGTTCCTAGTTGGAGTCCTGGCTTTAGGGCAGAGGTTTGGAAGATGTAATCAGTTTCAATCTTGAGAGGGAGAGACTGTCCAGGATTCCCCAAGGGGCCTGTGTGCCATTATGTGGATCCTCAATGGAGGGATGGAGATTAGGCTCGGTGGGGATGTAGTGTGGCCTGGGAGGCAGAGGCTGGGGGTGATGTGGCAGGAATAGGAGCCGGGAAGAACCTACCTGAGACTAGCAGAAGTGTGATGCTTGCCCAGGCCCTGATTTGCCCAAGGAATGGGGTGTAGGGTCCCTGACTGTTAGAGCCGAGAGGAAACAGGATCATGGCTTGTGCTACCTGGTTAGGGGTATTTTGAAAAGAAATTCAAGTTTTATTTATATGAGTGTTTTACCCACATTGTATGTGTGTGCCTCGTATCTGCAGAGGGCAGAAGAGGGTGTTGTGTTCTCCAGAACTGGAGTTATGGGGGACCATGTTGGCACTGAGAACCAACCTGGGTGCTCTGAGAGAGCAGTCAGTGCTCTTAACCACTGACCCACCTCCAGGTGGTGCTTTGTGAAGGCAGCAATGGGAACTGCCCCTCTAATTCCAGGGTACCTTGAAGCCCCCACCTGACCCCGTGTGGATCATTATCAACCTCTGGTCCAGACTGCCTCAGCTTCTGCCTGCTGGCATTTGCCAGGCATATCCCTTCCAATCTGGCTGGACTAACTCCCCAGACCCTTCCTCATCTTCTGATGTCTTATCATCCACAGATGGCCACCCCCGAGAGCAGCCCTTTCTTGTCACCAGCTGAGCAGGGTTGCTAACAACACAGTCCCTGTCATTTCCTGTATCCCCAAGGCTGGTACAGATTCCCCCACTGTCTTCCTAAAAAGATCTGTTTCTCTGTCCCTGAGGCCAGACACCTGCTGTAGCATTTGGCAGGGTACCAGGAAGGAGGCACGGTGACTTCCTGGGGATGGGAGTGGGGGTTTGGGGGGTACAGGGGTGCTCAGCCCCACCCAGGCAACACCCCTGAGCTTGTTCAGCCCAGAGAGTTGAGCGGGCATGTCGGCCCTGCAGAGCAAGCTTACACAGAGGTTCCCAATTGTCCCGCTGCCCCGAGGGAAGGGGGGGCCCATCCAGGCTCCGAGGTGGAACATTCCTGGGGAGGAACATTCCTGGGGAGGTAGGAAAGAGGCCCAGCTAATGCATCCTGCTTAGATCAGAGCCTCCTGGAGTGTCGTTGGCCGAGGGGATGTCCTTGGGATTGTTTCTCTGTCTGGCGCAGCAGAGGGAGAGGCTGCCCACCCCTCCCAGGGGAGGTGCTTTTCCAGGCCTCCCAGGCTTAGGTTCTTTCTGAAGCCCCTTGTGCCTGCAGCCCCTCGTCTTCCCTCCAGAGCTCTGGGTAGCTGACTCTAGTCCAGCTGGCTTGCCTCAGCTCTTGGCGAAGACTCAGGGAGCAGCCCCGGCCTGTCTGGGTGACACCTGGCTATAGGAAGAGGGGATTATTGGCCTCATGAACAGGCAGGGCCTCATAAATCCTGGCTCCTGACAGGCAGCCTGAGGCTTCAGGTGGGCAGATGGAATCAGGTATTATGATTGTCCCCACAGGCTCACAAGCTGAGGCCCTGGCTGTCTCCCCTATCCAGTGGGCGTGGGCAGCCCCTTTGGGTGTCCCAGCCCATGTTCTGTATAACAAGGCCTTCTGATCTGGAAAGCTCTTCTTCTCAGGCCAGGGTGTGTGTGTGTGTGTGTGTGTGTGTGTGTGTGTTGGAGGGGGGCATCCTTTGTCTGAGCCCTTTCTGCTCCTCCTGAAGATTTCTAGAATGGGTATATTGATATGCTAAGAGTGAGGTCATCAGGTCTTTTACAGTGGCCTGAGTGAGAGCAGCCAGGGGCAGGCTAAGCCTAGACAGGAAGATCCTATAGGCTATGAGTCCCTTGGTCAAGGCATGTCTCTCTCTCTCTCTCTCTCTCTCTCTCTCTCTCTCTCTCTGTGTGTGTGTGTGTGTGTGTGTGTGTGTGTGTGTGTGTAAGGGGGGGCATGGGGGGGTAACCCTGGTCTCAAGGCCCTGAGAGTCCAGCAGGGGGCATGTGTTCCCTCCTGTGTACCTTTGGACGGGACTGTGTCCTCTAGCCCCACATGCCCATTAGGTGGGCCTTGCTGCTAGTCTTCAGGGCTGGCTAGACACCAGTCCTTGGACCAAGCCTGAGCTGTGGGGAGGGCTTGGGCTTGGGCTCCACCCACTGTCTGGACCTTAAGGGGAGTGGCTCCACTGGTGGTGGTGGTGGGGAGGTGTTGAATGCTGCCTGGCTTCGGGTGCACCAAAGCTGTGGGGTCTCTGGGGAGCAGGGCTAGATGGATGAGGCACATTGCCTACCATCAAGCTACTCTCCTAGACTGAGGCTCCTATTTTCCCAGGAGTCTCTCTGGTCGCTTTTTCAGGTTCCCCTACTCCATCTGGGCGCTATTCTGGACTGCGGTTGCATCAGGCATCAGGCCCAGCCCTGGGTACTTTAATGCCGTCTTGTTCCCATAGGTGTCTGGGTCTTGCTCACTAGGTATCTCTCCCCTTAGAGCCTGGAGCCTGGAGAAGACAGCTGCCTGGGGTGGGGCAGGGACGAATGAGCCCCGAGCATAGGCACCTTTGCAAGCATGCTTGGATTTGTGTCTCTCACCCTGCCTGTGACTGGGGGCGAGGTGCTACGGAGGCCATGTCCCCACTGGTAAAGTGGGGTGCCCAGGACCGAGTCACGGTACTATGGTGCAGAGGAAGTTTTTTGGGTTGTAACCTTGTGGTGATGTCCAGCTTGGAGCCCAGTACAGACCGGTGGCACATGGCCCGCCCCAGCACTTAGCTCTCAGGATCCACATCCATTTCAGAGGGGAGGATCGACCTTATAGGCCACAGTTCCCAGGTAGTGACTCTGGGCAGGGACTGTGTCCACACAGCTGCTTCCCCTGTGTGGGGAAGCGACAGCCTCCCCGTCTCTCCAGTTTCTAGCCCCTGTCCCCAACCAACTCTTCCGAGCTGTTCTTGGTCTTCTGTACAGGACGGACATTGTGCAAAAGTTGTCTTTATCCCGTGGGGCCGGGAAATGTGCCAGGGAGGAGAAGCTGCAGTCTCCTGTCCAACATGTGCGGTTTACTGAGGGAAGGCTCTTGGGGGCTGGCATGAAAGGTTGCGAACTGGACAGAGGAAAGGAGGGCTGGGCATGGGGGTGTACACCCCCGCGGAGAATTCCAAGCCGAAACTGTGTTTAGTGTTTTTGGTAGAACTTCTCCAGGGGGAGGGGAGCTCACACCTCCTGCTGGCCCCGTCACTCCCAACCTAGATGATTAATGATGGCCGAGCGCGCCAAGCACGCAGTCCGTCCCCTGGGGTCTGAACTGGCCTTGGCTGTTTGTCTGTGCTCCGTGCTTCCTAGACACGTGCTTTCCTCCCCAACGGGTCCCTGTAGAAGCTCCGCTGCATCTCACGATCCTAGGCGGCTGTGCCGGCTGGTTCTGTGTGTCAACGTGACACAGGCCGGAGTTATCCCAGGGAAAGGAGCTTCAGGTGAGGAAGTGCCTCCATGAGATCCAGCTGTGGGGCATTTTCTCAATTAGTGATGGGGGGGGGCTTGTGGGTGGTGCCATCCCTGGGCTGGTGGTCCTGGGTTATAAGAGAGCAGGCTGAGCAAGCCAGGGGAATCAAGCCAGTTCCCTCCATGGCCTCTGCATCAGCTCCTGCTTCCTGACCTGCTTGAGTTCCAGTCCTGACTTCCTTCGGTGATGAACAGCAACGGGGAAGTGTAAGCTGAATAAACCCTTTCCTCCCCATCTTGCTTCTTGGTCATGATGTTTGTGCAGGAGGAGAAACCCTGTCTAAGACATGGGCTGTGCCCAGGCTTGGCAGGCCTGAGTCTGCTGGGCACCTGTCACAGCCTTGGCTCTGCTTGGTGAAGCCCTGCACAGGTACATCTGTGTCTCACCTGAGGTCTGGACGGACCTCTCAGATCCTGGTCCTGGCAGCCAGTCGGAGAACCTCACCACCACTGTACCCATGAACATCCTGTGGTGACAGATGGGCAGGTGAAGGTGTGCCAGCCTCTTCAGGCCGAGCACCCAGATGCTAAGGTGTCTTCATGGCTGGTATTCATTCCTGGAGTCTCTGTAGAGGGGCTGGAGCTACAGAGGGGCCGGGCCCCACTTTTCCCTTTGAGAATCCCTGCAGTAGTGGGGGCACCCCCCAGTATGAAGATCATTTCTGCTTCCGTTTAAACCGAGATTACCTTCACATGATGAAAATCACCATCTATCACTAGGAAAGTTACATCGGGTACAAGATCCACCCGGTTTATGGGCGGTGCCACTCCAGGACGACGGGAAGGTTTTCCAGTTTCTTAATGCAGAACTCCAGTCCCCATTCCTTTCCCAAAGGAATCCTCGGCAGATAAACCAGACTTCCCTCTACAGAAGGAGACACGAGAAAGGGCAGTTGCAAGAAATTCAGGAGAAAAGGACCCACCGTGCTGTCGAATCCCAGCGAGCCGTCATTGACACCTCTTGCTGATATAATGGCCAAGGGGACTTAGAAACCAGGAGTTACCAAAGCTCAGAAAGAGCAGGCTCTCAGGGCTGCCAAGGGGGCAGAGAGAGAGAGAGAGAGAGAGAGAGAGAGAGAGAGAGAGACAGAGAGACAGAGAGAGACAGAGAGAGAGAGACAGAGAGAGAAAGAAAGAAAAAAAGAAAGAAAGAAATCACCTCTTTGGGCTCAGGCTTCAGTGGCACCTGGCGTATTCCAGAGCTGTGACGGCACCACCTCTCACCCTATGGTGCGTCTGTCCCCAGCTCCAGCTTGCGTCTCTTTTCTGGGTGTGATTGTCTCATGCTAATAGAGAGGCACAGTGTGTAGCCTCTGGGGCTGGCTTCCCAGGAACCCTTAGGTGGGCAGACATTGACATGCTGACAGCCAGACATTGCAAAGAGGAGTATGAAGGTCTCCCCTGGGGGCGTCCTGGTGAACCATTGCAGGAACATCCTGGTAAGCCGTGGCATGTCCTAGTGAACCATGGAGGTGTCTTAAAGAGCCATCAGCGTAGGGGGAACGTCCTTGTGAACTGTGGGGGCATCCTAGTGAGCCTGCAGTGGACTCAGTACCAAGGCCCAGAGGAACTTTAAAAAAAAAAAGACACACAGTGGTTGCATATATGGTCTTGAAATAATGATCTTTAGCCCCCAAGATCAACATCGGGGTGATGCCAGCCCGGACTGCAAGGGCAGCTACTTGGTCGATGTCTGTGCTAGGCTCTAGCCTACCTCCAGTGGATTCAGCTGTGCGGGTTCTTGCTCCAGGCCACCATGTATGTCACATGAACGTTACAGCCTCCCAGCTGAACTGACTTGAGAAGGTTTCACAAAGGCTCCTTCCCAAAGCTCGGGAATCCTGCCTTTGTACGCCAGCACCCCCAGGTGTTAATCAGAAGTGCCCACAGGCGCTGTGCGCACAGGGGAGAGCTTTAATGTGTGCAGGGGTAAGGCAGATTACACACAGTGCGAGGCTGTCTCTACTGAGCAGTTCACTGAACTCCAGATGGCATGTGGGGACCTTCCTTGGCCATCCCTGCCTCTGAAATGTCTCCATCACTGCCCAGATGGCCGACTGGCCCTGGCTGTGTGCATAGAAGGGCGCTCAGCTGGGAACCTGCCCACGCTGCCCTGCTCCAGCAGTTTCTGGTTGTAACAGCCTGGGAGGGAGAGTAGGGGTGAGTTCTGGCTTCTGCTCTGGAGCTCTTGTTGTTTGGGTGTTCTGTTTTCATTTTGCTTTGTTTTGTTTTTCAAGGCAGTGTTTCTCTGTGTGGCCCGGGCCTCTATGGAACTCACAGAGATCCTTCCGCCTCTGCCTAATACCTCAGTTCTGGTATTAAAGGCGACCACACCAGGCAGTCCTGAAGCTCTTATGTGTGGAATTTGGATAGCATTTGCTATTTCCCACAGCCCCTGTGGGCCTGGGCTGGAGACAGAAACCCTGAGATGGGTAGAAATCACATCTTCTGAGGTTTATATATCCAGATGTGGACAATTCCCTAGTGCAGATGATAAGAGTTGTGGAAACTCAGTAGGGCTTAGGCTAGCCCAGGAATGAAGGGAGCTAGCTACTCAGGGGTGCTCAGGATGGGTGGGGGTGGGGCTAGCAGCTGCCCCTGTGGTGACAGGGCAGCAAGTGTCTATCCTGGGTACCAGGCACTGTGACCAAGGTCAAGGGCTTCTCCTGTAGACGTGGGGTTCTGAGGTTCTGAGCTGTAGTGGGCTTTCTTACTCTGGTGCCAGCTTGGCTAACATGGTTTTGTGAGGTTTTCCTAACCTGGATCCATCCTATGAGAGAACCTTCTTTGTCTGTGGCCCTGATCCTCAAGTTCCCCCCTCCCCCAGCTTCCCTTCCAGTTTCCCACACAGCAGTCTGAATGACAGGATAGGCCTAAGCTGGGTTGTGTCTCCTACCCTGGCCCGCCAGCCTGGCTTTTGTGCTGTCTCCTCAGGCCGGCAGACAGGGAACCCTAGGCACCCCAGCCATGACCTCTGCTGAGACTCTCTAACTCCCCAGGAATTCCCAGGAAATTCCCGCCGCTGGCTTTGCAGGGCTAGACTGGTGGCCGAGTTCCAAGAATCCAGAGGCAGTAGGCCAGTGTCCTTTGGCCACCACGGTCCTCACGCGACTGTCAGTGTCTGTAAGGCTCTTAGCTTAGCTGTGAGAGGTTCTTCTCGGAACCCTTCTGAGGAGATGTGAGAGAGACTGGGACCACCGAGAGTGCCCGCACCTGGTTCTGTCAACTTCCCATGTGTAGCTGGTAAGGTTTCTCCCCTAGCAACAGCACACATCAGGTAGAATAAAGACTTATCTATGTGTACCTGTGACATGTTGGGATTCCCCTTGCCCTGAACCTGCCTTGAAGTTGGCTGTGTTTGGGGACACTGGAGGGCCAGCTTCCCTGGACTCAGATGAGGCGGGATGACCAGGTGTGTGGACAGAGGCAAAAATACTGACTCAACGCATGATGAGTCTACACATTTGTAAGGCCCCTGCAGTCCCAGGCTGGCCAGACTGGGTGGCGATTGAAGTGCTGTTTCTCCCGTGTAAGGCTGAGCTCGGGTAGGGGTCCTGCTAGCCAGCTGCCTGCTCAGAGTGGTCATCTGTGTTCTGTATCCGTAAGAGCTGGTCGGAGAAAAAGGAGCAGTGTGGGGGCTCAGGCCGCGGCAGAAGGGCCCAGCAGCTCTGCTGTGTGTTCACTGCTTTCCCTAACCTGACACCGCTCCACCTGATCCTAAGAGCATAAAAGGGAGGCTGGTTTCTTTGGAAGACCTAATGCTGCACAGGTGGTCTTCTCAGAGCCTACAGGGTGCTCTGGGGCCAACACCGTTGGTTTTAGCCGCTTTTTAAAGGTGAAATCCCCTTTGATGAGCTGCTCAGATACTGTCCCGAAGACCTGTTGTACTGCGCGCTAGGAGAGCTGCTTCCCAGGGTGCTTGGTGGAGGATAGGGGATGGCTCTGGGTCTGTTCATTTCAGTCTATGGGGCCTGTCCTGTTGGCAGATGCCCCTCCCCATCCCGCGGGGACACCAAGCGCTTACCTGCGTCTCTCCCCACAGATGTGGATGAATGTGCCAGTGCCAACGGGGGCTGTGAGGGCCCGTGCTGCAACACCGTGGGTGGCTTTTACTGCCGCTGCCCACCCGGCTACCAGCTGCAGGGTGATGGCAAAACCTGCCAAGGTAGGACCTGTCTGGTACTCTGCCCTGGGGTGGGGAGGGGCAGAGACAGAGGGTGGGTGGTGGGGGCAGGGGCAAGCTCAAGCTAGGACTGGGAGCTAAGACCCTCTGGGGGAAGGGCCCACATCCCTGTGACACTGATAGGAACCTCGCCTGTCAAAGACTGTCAGAGGCCTGGGGCTGGAAGCGGCTTGCCAGCTCTGAACGGGCCTCTGCGACTCCGCCTCACTGCTGCCTGGCCTTCAGCAAAATCAAGACCAGACAGAAGTAGATCCTGGAGAGACTCGGGGAACTGAGGAGGGGGTGGGGGAACAGGCTGAGGAGGCCCTGCTGTCCCCAGCCCCTGAGTCTCCCCTCCCCTTTTTTGCATTCTCTGGCTGCCTTCACATCTGAGCCCAGGGCTGGTTTGAACAGCTGAGTTCCTTGGAGCGTTTGGGGCCATCAGTGTCCAGGGTTCTGGGCCTGGGTCAAGAGGCTGTCTCTGCTCTCTGTATCAGATGGTCACTGTCTGTGTCTTAGACTGTCCTCAGTTAAATGTCACCCCATCTCCAGCTGTTCATTTGCCCATCTGTGAAACATCTGCCTACAAGTCGGGGCCTGGCCTGTTGGACTTGGGGTCTGGAGAGGCACTGAGGCGGGGGTGTCTGCTCTGCGTGAGACAGTCTAGAAGAATGGATTCCCATGTTCTCCTTTCTAACTCGTTCCTGTAGCCAGCAGGAGGTTGGAGGTGGGGAATGCTGCTGTAACACTAGGGTCATGCCCCAGCTGTGGGGCAGCCGGAGGCCTGTCCCTCCACGTGTCTAGCCTAAAGGAGGTTGGGGAGGTGAGTGTTTAATGATTCTTGTGTCTGTGTTTCTGTGCCTGTGCAGCCGGTCTCTGCAGACGCCCTCAGAGCCCAGCCCTCTGCTTGCAGGTCGTCTTGCCGGCAGAGATTCGGGTTTTGGGTTGACCAAGCATAAAAGATGGCTCATGATTTGAACTGGCTTAGTAAGTCAGCTCTGGGGAGCAGCTTGCACCCCCCATTCTTGTGTCTGTGACAAGGCTGTGCACTGTGAGTGCTCAAGACCTTTGTGAGCTCGTCTCCCACGGTGTCCTGTGGATGTCCTAGGGAGACTGACTGGCCCCCATGTCACAGAGCCCAGGTCACCTCCCTTATCACTGTAAGACTGAGGTATATCCCTGGTTTAAGGAACAAACTGAAAGACGTGATTCAGCCTGGCTCTGGGCCATGCCCCTCGAGCCAGTTCATCTAACCAAGCGTTGGTTATTTCCTGCTCCGGGTGCCACCTGCTTGCTAGGGAGGAGCTGGTCTGGGGTGGCTGTCCGCTGTTCCCAGAGCCTCACCGTATCTGAACTCTGGGAGTCTGGAAATCCCCATTCTTCAGTGGCCTACAGAAAACCATGCCAAGGGCTCTGCTGGGCAACGCAGATTCCCAGCATTCCTCTGGTCTCCTGGCTGGATCCGTCAATCACCCCTGCTGATGTCTGTGTCTGTCTGATGGCAATGACCCAAAGGAACATACCCAGAGTACCTGCTGCCTCTGGGGCCGGGCAGTGAGGTGCCATGCCTAGGGTCTCTCCAGAGCCTGCAGGGAAGGCTCACCCCAGCCATGACATCATCTCAGAAGCCCTCATGTGGGCCCTCAGCACTTAGTGTCAGGATGCCACGGTGCTCGGGGTAGGCAGGTGCTTCCTGCTACCCAGGGGTCTCTCTGTCTAATATTCCCAACTCTGGTCAGTTGCTTTGGTCTGACCCTGCAGAGGGTGAGAACCTGGCTCTGCTGACCCCCCCCCCCCATATTTCTTACAGCCCAGGAGAGTGGAGTGGGAGCTCTGAATGGTGGGGTTCTAGACAGATATTGTTAAGACATGGGAAAGGGTGACCCCTAAAGAGCTACGGAGCCCCGGAGAAGGAGTTGCTGTCTTCCCAGCCCATTTACATCCACATTCACATACAGAGATGCAATGATGTACAGTCTAAGCCATTCATCTACAGGGAATGCTGAACTTGGGCCTGGGAGAAGGATGCTCTTGGGTGTTATTAGAGGGCGTGCCCCATCACCTTCCTCCCAGATGTCGGAGTTTGTAGCGTGTGCTCTGGACCTGCTGTGCTGTGTGATGCCCATTCCAAGTGGGACACGGACAGATGGGAGCTGAGCACGGCGCCAGCAAGCTAATCAGACCGGCTTCCGCCTGCAGGCCCCCAGGCATGGGGTAGACAGAAGGCAGGGAGGGGCGATGATGTAAGGTCTAAGTTGTTCATCCACAGGGGATGCCGAACTCGGGCCTTGCTCGTGCCAGGACAGCTCTCCACTGCTAAGCCTTACCCACAGCCGCCTTTGAGACAGGGTCTGACTGGATTCCTCTTGATTTTGCTCTGTGGCCCAGGCGGGCCTCGAACTTGGGATCTTCCTGCCTCAGCCTCCTTAGAAGCTGGAATTGCAGGTCTGGGGCACTTGGGCCTGCTTCTGTGTTACTGTCTGAGGCGGCATTGGAGTCTCCGTTTAGGGTCTCTAAGGGTGGACCAGATCTTTGCAATCTGGCAGAGGTGGGTAGAGGCAGGGGCATGGCCAGAGAAGCAAGTCTTAGGCAGAGGCGGAATGGTGTCTCAGACCTCGCATTCCAGCGGCATCTGCCTGCTCTCCTCTTCCTGCCTCTCCCCCCGCCAACCCCCCACCTCGGTTCATGCCCCAGCTCTGCGAGTTTGAGATGATTGGAGGTCTAAGTCACCTCATGGCCAAGGGGCTGCTGAGAGCCAGGAGCCTGCTGAGCTCTTTCTGTGTCCCCTGCCAGCCCAGCCTCCTCTGGCAAACGTGAAGCGGTACAGCTCGCGGGGTGCGGGCTTGCCTGCGCGTGTGAGCACGGGCTGTCGGAAATGAGGATGTCCCAGGAGGGGAGACTGCCTTGCTTGCTCGTGCAGGGAGGTGTGAGCCCAGAAACCACCGAGAGTGATGAATAGTCACCGTGAAACAGAACTGGCGAGGGAGTCTGGCCGGAGGTGTCTTGGCCCAGGCCCTGAGAGCTGGTCCAGGCTGGTATATGTCATGTTCTGGGAGGCTCTGCTGAAGCTGGGGCCAAATCCACTCAGCTGGATTGGGTGGCCATAGTGACACTAGCCACTGCCTCTGCGTCGCTGGGTGGGATCTAGTCTCTGCCCTGGACCAGTCCTTCTGAACAGGTGGGCCCAGGCCCGTGTGTAGCAGACCTATCAGGCTTTTCAATGATACTTATTTTGTTCGTTTGGTTTGTGTGCACGTGTGCGTGTGCGTGTGCGTGTGCGTGTGTGTGTGTGTGTGTGTTTGCATGTGTGTATGTTTTCATGTGTGGGTGTTTTCATGTGTGTTTGTGTTTGCATGTGTATATGTGTTGCATGTATGTTTTTGTGCGTGTTTGTATGTGTGTGTTTGCGTGTGTGTTTGCATATGTTTGCATGTGTGTGTTTTTGCATGTGTATTTGCATGTGTGTGTTTGCATGTGTGTATGTGTTTGCATGTGTGTGTGTTTGCATGTGTGTGTTTGCATGTGTGTATGTATTTGCATGTGTGTGTGTGTATGTTGTGTGTGTGCATCCTGTGGTGTTTTCTGTAGATGCTTTTCCACTTTCTTTTTGACACAGGGTTTCTCACTGGTCTGGAATTCACCAAGTAGGCTAGCAGCCAGCGAGACCCAGGAGTCTCCTCATGTCCCCCTTCTCAGATCTGGGACTACACATGGAGGCCACCCTGCCTGGCCTTCCTGCCGATGAGGCAAACACGTCTGAACCGTCATCTTCCCAGACCCAACGAGGCTCCTTTCTGATTGCTCAGTCATCTCCACCCTGCATTGGCAAAGCCACTCCAGGGCTCGCCTTTGGTGCCCGTGAGGGTTGAGCATCTCCTTAGGCCCTCGCAAAGGTGTGTGTCTGAACCCAGGCCTCTGCCAGTAAACCATGACAAACAGGACTCTCAGCTCTGACATTGTTAGAGGATTCGGGAGATGCTCAGAGGCTGAGGCCAGCATCATGCTTGCCAACTGCTTTAGAGGCTAGGTGGAGAGGTAGATAGCCTGCAGAGGGCTAGCCTGTGCCCTGAGTGATCATTCTCCTCTACCTTCTTGTTACCTAGGTTCTAATGGGGGCAGGTCTCTCTCTCTCTCATCAGGCTCCTGGCAAGTTCAGACAAGCTTCGAGGTCACACATAGTTTCCCTTACCTTGCTCCGGCCTCTGCTGCCCTCTGGCTTGGAGTTCATTTCTAAAACATTCCCATGTTTTAGAAGATGGGTCCAGCCCTTACACTAAACTGAGTGCCCCAAAGGCTCTTGTGATGTTGTAACGAGAATTATTATTATTGAAAATGGTAAATTATTCTGTCTTACTCAGTGCTGTCAGGATGGTGGCCAGAGCTGCTCATGGGGCTGGGGGGGGGGACAGGACGAGGAGGGGTGAGGCTTGGCAGCCCTTCCTGATTCAGGTCTCCAGGCCTGCCTTCCCATGGAGTGAAGGACTCTGTAAGAGATGACCCCAGAGCAGGGAGGCTCAGCCTGATGACCCAGGCTCCTGCCATCCCCTCCCCCCTCTCCTCCCCCCCCCCCCGTAGGAGTTTAAGAGCAGAGTTGAGCCGAGGTTGTCTTGGAATGTTCGTGAGAAGCTCACGGGCTCCGGCTCTTCATGGGCACTATGTCATTGTCCCCAAGGAGGCTCCCCCAAATCAGGGTTCCCAAGGAGCTTGTCTCACCCGCTCTCAGCTGTCACAGTGGCTCCAGTCCCATGTCTGTCACACCCACGGATGCACGACTGTTGCCTGAGAGCTGGGCCGGGTCCTCCCCATCTCTAGGGAGAGGAAGGAACGTGGGAAGTGAATTGGAGCTCTGATTACGAAGGCTGACAGCCACTGACCCAGGCCAGCTGTAGTGATCCGTAAGGAAGGGCCAGTGGTGTTCCTCTAGACCCCGACCCTTGTGCCTGGCCCCTGGGGTGGCTGTGTATCTGCATCCCCTTTTGAATTAGAGCCTTCTCTGACTTTCTCGCAGTATCTGGACCCCAGGAAGTAGTGCTCCTAAGGAGCTTCCCTGAGTCTTTTATTTTTTAAAAATTTATTTATTTATTTATTTATTTATTTATTTATTTAATGTATATGAGTACACTATAGCTGTACAGATGGTTGTGAGCCTTCATGTGGTTGTTGGGAATGGAATTTAGGACCTCTGCTCGCTCCGGTCAACCCCGCTCGCTCTGGCCCAAAGAATAGCTGGGCAGTGGTGGCACATGCCTTTAATCCTAGCACTTGAGAGGCAGAGGCAGGTGGATTTCTGAGTTCAAGGCCAGCCTGGACTACAGGGTGAGTTCCAGGACAGCCAGGGCTACACAGCAAAACCATGTCTTTAAAATAACCCTCCCCCCCCACCAAAAAAAAAAAAACCCTGAAAAAAAAATACACTGTAGCTGTCTTCAGACACACCAGAAGAGAGTGTCAGATCCCATTACAGATGGTTGTGAGCCACCATGTGGTTGCTGGGATTTGAACTCAGGACCTTTGGAAGAGCAGTCAGTGCTCTTAACCACTGAGCTAGCAAGGCTGCCCCCTTACCCGCCCCAAGTCTTTATGTACCTGTAGATTTTGTACTTCCTGGTGTGGCCCCGCCTCAGCGGACAGGGGAACAGTGACTGAAGCGCCTTACTGTGCTCTTAGCACTCACAGTGCTGGGTCACTGCTGGCACCACGTGGTCGTCCCCAAGGAGGCAGATGTGCCACATGGAAAAGGCCTCCCAAGCTTCACACACTGTTAAAGAACTGAGCTGGAGGACAGAGAGGCTCAGTAGTGGCTACTGAGTCCCAAGCAGGGGTGGTGACCCCAGAGCTGGCTGGTGACCTCAGGGCCCTGTTTTCGGCCGCTCGCATGGCCCCTGCTCCCCCTGGAATCCCTCCATTCTCTCAGGGCCTTTGGGAACAGGAGAGAGGTGTATTCCTTCCCTGTCTTTCCGGTCAGCAGTACCTGCACACAGCTGGTGTTTGTGTCTACCCATGTCCTCTGTGAACTCGGATGCTCCAGGGTCTGCAGCGTGGTAACGTGAAGAGAGGCGAGCCTGAAGCGTGGTAACGTGAAGAGAGGCGATTATAAGAAAGCTTAAAGCCCATAGCCCCGTCCACCCTCTAGGGAGGACCCGAGTGCCCATCAGTGAGGAACAGGCCTCACCAGATGCCAGTTCTGCTGGCCTCTGTCCTGGCTTGACATCTAACGCTGTGATTAGTCAGTTCCTACTGTTGCCCGCGCATCAAATGAGGAACGGAGGCGAGAGTGGCCGGCCGCACGGACAGGGATCGAGGCTGGGGGATGTGGCCGCACACCTGTAGGCTCTGGAGTCAGGCATGAACCCTGCCTTCCGGCCACAGAGGCACACCCTTCTTCATTGCCAGTGCCAGGGCTGGGGCTTTCCCAGTCCAGTGTCCTCTGGATTTGGCGAGGAAACCCAATTACAAATGCGATCCTTCCAGGCCAAGCAGCAGGTTTTCCAGAGATGCCCGTGGCCAGGGCCTTCCTCCACCAGAGGTGCTGAGAGTTGAAAGCTCTCACTTCCCATTGCTGGCTCACGCCCATTCCTCTAGCGAGCGAACTGGAAGATGAAACCCTGGTTGGGGCCAAGGCAGGAAAATAATAGCCTTTAAGGTCAGCGTGTTGCCAGCCCGATGGTAACAGAGTGAGAGGCCTGTCCCATCTTCCCAAAGTCAAAGGCTCTGGGGCATCTCTGGAGGGTGCCAGCACAGGGAGCCGGGAGCCTCCCGTAAATACCAACCCGCTTCTTGGCTTAAGTCCTTGTGGACTCAAGCAGACCTTCAGGGAAGATCTAGACATAGGGGTCATGAATGTTTGAGTCCCTGAGTGCTGACTTAGGACAGCAATGACCAGGGGTCCCCCCATCCCAGGGCTGGGGCTAAGAGTGCTTGTCTAACATGCACAGAGCCTTGGGTTCAATCCCCAGGGCCGCACAGACTTCATGGATGTTTGTACCTACCATCTCAGACTCGGAAGGAATGCAGGAAGAGGATCAGAAGTTCAGGGTCACCTTCCTGTACTTTTGGGGCCAGCTTGGGGACTATAGGGACCGTCTCCAAAAACAGCTCCCCCTCCCCCATTACAAGAAGCTGCGTTTTCAAACCAAGCGTAAGGAAAAGGAGCAGACAGTCGAAGGGAGGGCCTCAAGGTGCTGTAGGGATGCTGGCCAGTACCCCACGGGACGCTAAGTCCTTGAGCTGAGAAAACAGCCATTAGAGGACATAGGGAATCTTTCCCCGGCTCTGGAAGCTTCTACACAGGGACAAGGAGGCTTCTGGGCTGGAGAAAGGGACGTTGTGGGTACCTCTTCTCTTCTGTCCTCCTGGTCCTCCAGCGACTTGACTCCCTAGTGGCATAAGTCTCCTTCTCAATAGCTGAGCATTTGGTGGGTAACAGAGACACTAAATCTGCCTTAAAGAGCGGTCATGTCTTGTGTGACCTAGAACAACTCATTCCCTGCTATGTCTCCTGAAGCTGACAGGCTGGCCCTCCTGGCTAGCAGACCGCAGGACATACAGGCCTGGTTACAGGACCTGCACCTTATGGCCAGTTGGGGCAGGGATGGGGTGGGGGCAGGGGTGGGGTGGTACAGAAGTGGGGACTGGGGGAGAGGAGGGAGCAGGGGCAGGGCAGTATAGGAGTGGGGTGTGGGCGTGGGTGGGGAGGGTGGTATAGGAGTAGGGCGGGGTGTGGGCGGGGTTGGGTGGGTGGTATAGTGTAGGGGCAGGACTGGGGCAGCGGTATGGGAGTGGGGGCGGGGGATGAGGAGTAAAGAGAGGCAGTACAGGAGTAGGGGCAGTTGTGGGGGTGAGGGCAGGGGAACCTATACTTAGCCTCAGCAGTGTCTTGTCTCCACTCTTGTCTCCCGGCTCTGTTTCCACACTGGACCAACCTCTAGTTGTCCCCTGGCTTCTGGACAACCTCCTACCTTGTCCCTGTGCAGCCTTGCCTTCCAGCTACTGTTTTTCTCAGTACAGTGGTTTGAATGAAGGCTGCACCTGCCACTCAGGGCCCCGTGGGATACGTTCCCTGCCCCACTCTGTCTCTTCCCTAAGGCGTCCTGGGAAGTGAGTCTTAAGCCCAGCCTTCCCACTGCTTCCCACATTTCACTGCCCCAACTTCAGACTCTGCTGTGTAGTTGGGTTCCTTCAGACGTCAGACCCTACAGCCCTTTACAGTTCTGGATAGAGTTGGTTGGGGGGAGGTCTGTGATCAGCTGCTATGAAGAGACCCATGCACCACCTCGGGTCCCGTAGGGTTTGGTAGTGGAAACCCTGTTGAGTCAGAGGTCTCTGCTGTGAGTTTACATGGATGCAGACTGTTCCTTAGCGTCTAGGCAGCATATATTCTTGAGCAAGAACGGATGGCCAAGTCGGTTCCTGTGGGTATCGTGAGGCAACAGCACTTGGGGGGCGTCCTGCAGGTGTCCAGCAGGAGCCGGCTGCCAGCCTTTGCCCTAGCATTCAACAGGTGGAGAAAGAAATGACCAGGGGGCTTCTGGGCCTTGAAGATGACAGGAAAGCATGGTCCCAGTGACAGGTTGCTAGTCCCAAGTCACAGTCAGCCGGTTCCTTCTACCCTGGGATCCAGCCATTGTCTGGGTCTCCCGCCTTGACTGCCTGGTCTCCAGGGCCCTCCTTCCTCATCGCCTAGCAACCTCCACTTAACCTCCTCACATTCTCCGAAAAGCTAGTTTTGTGGTCCTGAAAAATATCTTCTCCAAAAGTCACATCAGGCCTCCCTCCCCAGGAAGTGTCCCTCGTCACTAGAGCCAGTTTGTCCTCTTCTCTGAGTGTAACGCAAGACTCCGGTGTCCGTGGATTTGTCTTGGGGTCCCTGCTTTCCCTGGGGCCCAGGGAGATGACTGGCCTCCCCTAGGGTGGGAATGTGTCCTTGGTAGTGTGCCTGTCAGGATGTTCTGGGTTCCACACAACCCCTGGGGGTGGGGAGAGAGAGAGAGAGAGAGAGAGAGAGAGAGAGAGAGAGAGAGAGAGAGAGAGAGAGCGCCAACAGCAGGCCCCTGAGACTGATCGCATACACTGGATATACTTCATCTGCTGCTGTCCCTGTGTGGCTCTTGTCTGGCCCTTGTAGCGCCTCCTGGCATTATTATGGCTTTGGGGTCTCAGGAGCTTCTTGTGGGTCTTGTGTTCCTTGGGATGTATGACCTGTAGAGGAGGCCATGGGTCAGGACTGCCCTCCCAGGAGGCCCTCCATCTGCAAGGGTGGGGGCCCCCCTTATTTCCACCTGGCCCTGCCAGGAATGGCTGCAGCAGGAAAGGCAGCTGGATTCATTTTTCTTCCTTGGCTTGGGTGAGGAGCAGGGACTGGTAATGGATTTACCAGAAAACTCACTCAGAATGATTCCAGGAGGCTCAGCCAGACTCCGTGTGCTCTGAGGCTGGGCGGGGGCCTTGGCACACTCTTGCTCCAGAAATGACCTCCACACAGCACAGTAGGAGAGGGGTTGGGAGGAATGTCTCAGAGTCTGGGCTCTGTAGGGAAGTGGGTTGAGCTATATTTGGCCGCAGCCTGCAGACTGACCTCCTCTGGAGGTGAAGGGTCAGAAACAGCCAGCAGGTGCATGTCCGGTGTAGGAGGGGGTTCAGGGGTAAGAGGGGGTTCTTCGGCTTAGAGTTTCTCAGGTCCTCGGTCCTATGCAGGTTCCAGCCCTGTTCTGGTTTCATCTCTGCTACCCTGATAAAATATCATGATAAAAAGTAGATTTGGGGGAAAGGGTTTGTTTTAGAGACAATTCCAGGTTGCAGGCCATCATTGGGGGGAGTCCTAGTAGCAGAGGCAGCGAGGTGGCTGGTTCCAGCACATCCACAGTCAAAAGTAGAGAGAAGTAATGCTTGCAAACGCGTTCAGCTCAGCGTCTCCATTCATGGTGCCTCCCACACCAGACCGAGTCTTCCTACTGGCATTAATTCAATTAAGAAAGCCCTTCACAGACACACCCATAGGTCAGTCAACTCTGACCATCCTTCATGAAGACTCTTCTCAGATAATTCTTCCTGGTCCTTCTCCCTGTAGATGGGGGTGCAGTTAGTGTGGAGCTATTCTAGGCTGGTGGCAGCCCACCCTGCTCTGCCTGCACGGGCTGTCTACACCTTTGCTGGGCCTGGAAGACCTTCCCTTCAACTCTCTTAAGGTCCACTTGGGAGCAGACCTGGACTGGCCCAGCACAGTAGGCACATGAAGATACTTATGAATATCATACTTACCCATCCAAGTACCTCACCCATCCTGGGGTAGCTTTGGACATCAGATTTAGGAGTGACTCTAAAGGTTTCTGCATCCTCTTATATTTTATACCCTTCCCTGACTGCTGTAGACTCGGTTGCTTGGTCCTTCACCAGGTCTACACAAGCAGTTCCACCCAGAGCTGATCCTGGACGGGCGTGGTAGAGGGAGGTAGACGTGTCGCTTGGAATCATCTCTGAGTTCCTAGCATCCCTGAGGAGGTGTTAAATAGATTCCTGCTCCTTCAGCTGCCGTGCTTCTGTGCAGATCACCCAGTACCAGTCTGTGCTCAGCCTTGGGGGGACTCAAGGATGTTGCTGAGAGACAGACCCACATTGGGGTCTACTCTCTTAGGTATTGGTGGCCCTGGAAAATGCCAGTTCTGCCCCATTGCCTAGAGTCAGGGGCCTCCTAGCTCTGAAGGAAGTAGTGGTGGTGTTCGGGGAAATCAAGACAGAAGACTGGTGGCTGCTGGCTTGGGGAGGGAGCTGGGCTGGCTGGAGGTGGGAGTGGCCCCTGCTGCTGACACAGACATTCCAGTCAGAACCACAGCGGCTTTGCATTGGGAAGGCATTTCCCAAACAGTATCCAGACCCCAAAGCCCTACGTCTGGATATGTTTAATGACACCGAGGGAGATGGTGGGGACAGTAGTGTGGCTTTGCAAGTCCCTAGGCTGCGATTTGGACTAGGCTATTCCAGATGCAGGATATGGGAATGGATGGCCCCATTTGGGCTAGAGAAGCAGCTGAAGTCAGTGGCTGAGGGAGTATGGATGAGAGGCCACTGGTGGTCAGTGAACACGGGGCTACTGATGGATAGGGCCAGGTCTGGGGTCATCTCAGAGCCTGTCTGGCTGGATCCCGTGACATCATTAGGTCTGATGGGGAAGGACAGGTCCTTCAGGCACCAGCTCTGTACACTGTCATGACTTAATGTACAGCCTTAGGGTTTGGCATTATTAAAGGGTCCAAGCCTGACCTCCACACTTCACCCACAGGAGGGAGGTGCTGCCATAGTCACTCCATACCATAGAGGAGGAAACTGAGGTGTCATGGCGAGGTCAGGGCATGGGAAAGACAACTAGGCGCGGTGCTGTTGAAGCAGCTGAGAAGTTTACAGGGGACATCTCTCAAATCACTACAAACACCACAACTGAAGCAAGTTGGGGAGGAAAGGGTTTGCTTCAGCTTACAACTCTCAGGACATATTCGATGGCCAAAGGACGTCTGAGCAGGGTCTCAGGGCAGAGAATCTGGAGGCAGGAGCTGAAGCAGAGGCTGTGGAGGAGGGCTGCTGTGTGTGTGACAGGCTTCCTGAGGAGATGCAGCCTGCACAGGGTCTACTCACCCCAGATAGGGGAGTTCACAACAGACTAATGTGTGGTTGCCGTCAAGGTCCCACTCGGTAAACCGATAAGTTTTATTGGGGCTACTTACAGGGATATGGGTAGGGGATTACTTCTAGGAGCAGAAAATGACTCAAAGACAGCTGCCCCACAAAAGCCCACCCCGGCACGGGTGCCTGTTCCCAGAAGCTGGGAACCTGGAGCACACCGCACAGCCTGCAGGTGGCACAACCAGTTGGAGGATGTGCTTTGCAAGTACCTTTCCAGTCGGCCTAAGCTCCCCTTCCAGGCAGCTTGTCTGAGAGTGACTCTGGCAGTCTTGTTTATCCTTTGGAGGGAGGAGCATAGTGAATCTGATCAGTTTCAGGGACTTCCTGAAGCTCTTTTGAGTTGTTACTTTCTTCTATCCTTAAGGAGCTTCCCTGCAGGATAGATTTTTTTTCAATCTTGAGGAAACTGCTACACAACAGCGCCTTGCTGTGTTTGCCTTTTTAATCCTGCCCAGGACCACCTGCCCAGGAGTAGCACCACACATGCTGGGCTGAGCCCTCCCACATAAGTCATTAATTAAGAAAATGCCTAATTAAAGGCTTGCCTACAGGCCAATCTGGTTGAGGCATTTTCTCAATTGAAGTTCCTTTTCCCAGATGAACTATAGCTTGTTTCAAATGTACATACACACGTGTGTAGCCATGCGCATGCACATGTGTTCACATTAAAAAAAAAACAAACAAAAAACAAACAACCCATCAGGTAAGCGGTGGCCTACTTCCAGGGCCTTGAGTTTGGGAGATATCAGAGTGTGTTTTGCCTAAGTAGGAGTTCGTATCACCTTGCCTGCCATTTGGCCTAGCCTGTGACCCAAAGGGTGCCAGCAGAGGAAGCCCTGGCTCATCACTCATTGTTGAAGAGACTTGACTTGGAGAGTCCTGTTTCTCTGAGATGGATGCCTCACCCCATGCTGCTCTGATTCAGCTAGAGCTCTAACCTCCCCAGTGGGATCCAGAATACAGGTTGGGACCCTCATGTCTCCATTGGCAAATGGGGTACGTGTTGAACAGTCGCAAGCAGGGCCATACTAGGAGAGTTGCCTGCCATCCAAGCCCCACCCACACCATGCCTATTGGGGAGGTTTCTGGAAGCACCCCAAGGCTAGGGCTTGGAGTCTCTGAGGTGTGCCACTCAGGGAAGGCAGGAGAGGGGGGCTTACCCCGCAGACCAGCAGATCCCAGACAGGCATGTCTATGCTGTCATGCCCCAGCAGGTTGGTGATATGGTAGGCTGGGCCCCAGATTCCAGACAGGACAGGGCAGGTGGGATATTGTGGGCTTGCAAAGGCTGCCTCTCCCAGAGGCTCCAGATTGCTGGCCAGCAGGATCTTCTCTTTGCCTTGTGTGGAAAGGGTCAGAGGTCATGCCCCTTTCTACCCCACAGTCTGGTGACCCAGGGAGCATGAACCCACTTCCTTCTTGACAGCCATGGCTAACCCAGCCTCGTGCTCGCTGTCTGTAGTGTTCGCCGGGAGACACTGGCAGATTCCAGCAGAGCTGAGTATGCTCTTAGGATGTCACTGCTGCCTCCTTTGTGGGCTGCTATCAGGAGCTTCCTGTAAGGGCTTGGGAACATGCATGGGCAGGTGTCCTGTCCTTCCTCCGTGGTTCAGGGACTTAGCTTAGTCCCTCAGTACCTTCCCTGCAGGGATTACATGGTGACCAAGCACCCTATCTTATCCAAGTTCCAGCTTGCCGGGCACATTTCTTTAGGCAGGGTCTGGGAAGAGGGAGGCAATCCCTGAGTGAGAGGGCAGATCTGAAAAGGTACAGGCTCAAGCTGGAATCCCAGTCCTGGCTCTCATGCAAGGGGAGCTACGGGGCCCCTGGTTAAGGGTCTGAATGTGTGGCTTCTTGGAATTTGAGGAGGTATCTTCTGCGGATCCTCACCTGTGCAAAGGGCTGGTCCCCCCCCCCCAACTTTCCCCCATCCCCACCCCAGCCCGTCCCCCAAGCTTGTCTATACTGCTCTCTAGCTCTCTCTTGGAGCTGAGGGAAGCTGGGACTCTTTCCAGGCTCTCCTCATAGAGCCCAGTGAAGGATAGAAGAGCCTGGGACACTGGGCTTAGAAGTAAGGGGGATGGGGGTGGCATCTCCGCCCTAGGATTCCGGCTTTGTCCCGTGGCCTCACACTGCCCCGCCTCCTCTCACTCCCCACCAAGCCTCCTCAGCAGGGCCTCCCAGCCTTGCCAGGATGGCTTCACTCTCTGCTTTGATTTCTCTTCTTGTGTTGGCCAGGACACCGTGACTGTGTGTCCGCACACGTTTGTGTGTGCATCTCTGTCTGAAGTTGCACATCCATGTACGTCTTGTGTATGCGTTTGTATGGAGGGGGCGGGGAGCTGGGGAGCTGTATATACACATGTGTCTGTGGGTGTATGTGCCTGCGGTTTTGAGTGGATCATGATTTGATTTCGAGTGCGCCAGTAGGAATTCACGGGGCGGGCTGCCGGGGCAGTGGGACCAGCATGGCCCCCTGGGGGGGTTGGGGCGGGGCTGGGAGGGGGCGGCTCCCTCTGGAGTCTGAGGATTTGGCCTTTACCTGCAAGGGGAGGAGGGAAAGCTGAGACCATAAAGGCAAAAGGGGCGGGACGTGCCAGAACCCCGAGCTGCTGCCTGCCTGCCGGCACACAGCCTCGGTGCCTCAGAGTTGGCTTGTGTCCGACTGTCTGTGTCTGAGCTGGAAGTGCACTGGAGCCTGAAGCCGGAGCCCTGAACAAGATCCCTGAGCTCAGGCTGCCCTCTGCTTCACAGACCCAGCATGTCCCGGGGCTGGGGCGGGCTGGCAATGCTCTGGTGCCTTGGGCTTCTGGGCAGCCTGGTGGGCGTCACCAGCACTCACTACCGCTATCTGTGGAGGAACTGCTACCCGTGCCACCTGAGCCAGTCCGGCTACCCCGTGAGCACCAGTGACCAGAGGCCAGGTGGGCACCGCAGGAGCAGGGGTGGGTGGGATACCGATGTCCCTCCCTAGCACGATTCCTTTGCTTTCTCTCCTTCCCCCACCTCTCAAATTTATTTATTTGTATTTGATGTGCTTGTTTTGTCTGCATGCCTGCATGTGCACTTTGCGTATGCAGTGACCTCAGGGGCCAGAAGAGAGTGTCAGATCCCCTGCAACCTGAGTTACAGATAGTTGTGAGCCCCATGTGGGCGCTGGGGATAAAATCCTCTGGGTGAGCCGCCAGTGCTGTCAGTGCCAGGAACTGAGCACCGGGTTGGAGAGAGCAGGACCAGAAGGGCCCGGCAAGTGGTCACTGCCGCTGAGTCAGGGTCCAGATGTGTCTTGAGGAAGGAGCAGAGGGGCCCCTTGACTGGAGGGGCTCATATTCCTGCTTCCTGCTCTAAGCTTCTGATGTGCCCTTCTCTGTATCAGCAGCCACTCTGCAGTAGGGTGAGAAGGCAGGCTGGAGAGCGGTGCTAAGGGGCCATGCCTCTAGAAGCTGACCTCCTGGGGTGCCTGTCTGAGTGTGGCAGATGATGGCATTTTGCCGCATAAGCCTCTCAGTTCCAGCCGGCGGGGCCACTTAGAGGCTCTGGGCTTAAGATTCCAGTAGCCACTGGGCTGAGGATCCATTTATTCTACTTCGCCCTGAAATCGGGGCTTTGATGCACTGAGCCAGCCTCCCTCCACGTGGCTGCACAGAGCTCGGAGCTGGCACCCTCAGGAATGTGACTTGGGGCTGTGGTGTGTTGGGCTCTCGAGTGACTAGTCACTTGTAGCCCAGGGGGAGACGAGGGTTGTCCAAGACTCTTGGGAGATGTCCCTGTGGCGAGTCCCACCTAGGAAAAATCAGATGCCGCCTGCCTCCTCCGTGTCACCTGGTCCGATAGCCTCCAGTTCCAAGCAGACTCTTGCCCGGTGGTTCTTCCCAGGCTAGGCTGGTATGTCACCGCCTTGTAAGTGACACTTGGGAGCCTGTGTGGCATCAGGGGGGTCTCAGTGGGGCATGTCCAGGCTTTGGAGAGCTTGGAGCCCAGTCCCTGCTCTGAGGCTTTCGCAGGGGCAGCAGGAGGAGGAAGGCTTGTGGAGTATGACTTACAAGAGTGAGAGCCTGGTGTCTTGTTTGTGTCCACAGAAAGCTCTCACTTGGCACCTGGCAGAGTGGGCTTGCTGGCCAGGTCCTGGAGGTCCTTGTGTTTTCTGGAAGCCATGGTGAAGCTTGAGAAAGCTGCGAGGTGGTTTCCGGAGGGAGGCGGCATTTGGTGGCTGGCTACCTCTGACTGTTGTGTGCTGCCGGGCCAGGAACTGGCGGGTTGGGTACGGATTGGTGTCCCTGGTCTGTCCTGATGGCGCTCTTAGTTCCTCCCCGCAGCTCCACCAGGCTCGGCCTCAGCTAAGCAGGTACTTACAGGCTTTCCCAGCTCCCGAGAGAACTGACCCAGGTTGGTACAGCAATGCTAGCGTGTGCTGCTTATCCTGTCCTGAGGCTGCTAAGTCCCCAGTCACTGGCAACAGCAGAGGGGGAGGCAGAACTACTTAGCATGACCTTTCTTGCTCCCCCAGCTGGATGGGCCTTCTCTGGCACTCCTGGGAATTCAGTAGGCAGTGGGTTTGCCTGCTATCAGAAAGCAGCCCCTTGAACAAGCAGGTTCCATCCTGATTCCCAGGTCTGCTGCTGGACTATGCTATGCCCAGGCTCCCTCTCACTGGGCCAGCAGGAGGGTGTCCATGCTACATTGGCAGCCCAGCTATCTCTGCTCTTAGCAGGCTCTGCTGTCTGGGCGTCTCAGGATGGTTCCACCACACGGTCAGGGGACAGAAAGCTCCGGTGAGCCTGGCCATGCAGGTGACCTCCTGCAGGTACTACTGAGTCAGGCAGTCAGGCTAGGAACTGTGGTCTCACGGAACAGGAGCTCCTGAGACCTGAATCAAATGACAGTGCTGTCTGTACTGTGTGTATTTTTTTTTTTTTCATGACCACTGGTAGTTCAGTCTCTGTATGGTGCCTTAAAACAATGCAGACCCAGGCTGGGGGTGTAACTCAGTTGGGAGAATGCTTGCCTGACACGCACAAAGGCTTGCTTTCCATTCCTAGTGCTACATTAAAAACTAGATGTAGTGGCATATGTCTGTAATCCCAGTACTCAAGAGGAGGAGGCAGAAGATTAGAAGTTCAGGGCTATCCTTGGCTACATAGTGAGTGTTAGGCTAGCCTTGTCTATATGAGACCCTATCTCCTCCTCCTCCTCCTCCTCCTCCTCCTCCAACAACAACAACAACAACAACAACAACAACAACAATTAGATTACCTCCTGGCTCTGGAAATGGGAGTCCTAAGAGGCTAGAACTGATTTGTAAGCAAAGAGTAAATGTGGGCTAACCTCTGTCATCTCCAGTGTGCAGAGGTCAAGCATATCCTGGGCTCACAGCCAGTCCTCCATCCTCAATGCCAGCCAAACGTGTCTTCTAGTCTCTGACCCCTGCTCTATCCTGATAGCTCCTCCTACTCTGACCCTCCTTGCCAATTATTATTGTCCTTAATTTTTGAGACAGGCCGTTACTGTGCAGCACAGGCTGGCCTGGAACTCATGATGTTCCTGTCTCAGCCTCCTGAGTGCTGAGGCGGCAGGCCTAACCACCACTCCAGCTTGCTTTCTCTGACCGCTAGATAATCCAGAACACTCTCCCGAGTCAAGGATCTCTGCTCGGTCCTGTCTGCAGTCTTTATTTTGCTGTAAAATGTCCTGGGCGGGGCATCCTTTGGGACATTATCTAGCCTCCTAGGCTAACTTTGAGAACTGCTGAGCCTGTGGCCCCTCAGCTCATGGCCAAAGCTCCAGTTGTAGGCTCAGCAAGTACCTCAGCGGTCCCTTGCGCTGAGTACAGCTCTGCTGCCGCCATGTGGCCCGCTGTGAAGTGTGCAGGATTTAGGTCACGGGGTCCTGCCCTGCTTTCAGAGTGCCAATTCTCTCTGTAAAAGGGTTTGTCTCGCCCATCTGTCAGGGCTTCAGGGCTGTGTCAAGGACAAACCCTTCATCCTAGAATGTGCCTGCTGTGTCCGGACGCTGGCTCCAGAGGCTGGCGACGCTGAAGGTGCTGAGAGCCGTGGTGGTGCTGCAGAGCTCAGGTCTACACTGTTAAAAACTGTCACTCTCACAGAAGTACGCCCTCCGTGCCCAGGAAGCACCTTTAGGAAGGGAGTGAAGCTGGAGTCAGTATGCCAGCCTCTCCTAAGAGTCACTCAGGGAACAGCGATAAAGGCCCTATCCGTGCACGGCAGACATGTGATGGGAGTGACCAAGCACCCTTGTGGGGAGCTGGCTCCACACAGAGCGGGGCTGGTGACTGACCCCGTCTCGAAGGACGGTGGAGAGCTAGCATGCGTGAGTGACCAGGGAGACCACAGCTAGCACGCCTGGGTACGGAGGGCTTGCAGGGGGTCCTGTTGAGAAACACCTGCCTTGCGGCCAGGAGTCCTTCACAGGCGACCTTCTTTGTGGTCAGCAGGCCATGCAGCCTGGCCACTTCCCTTGGACTGGCCTGGGAGGATTTAGAATCCCTTGCCAGGGTGCTGAGGGTGACTCAGTCATCCCAAGCCTGGTCACCCCATCCTCGGTGTTGGGGCACAGGAGTGACCCCCAAGAACGCCCAGACGGTCTCGAGTTTTACGGACTAGCCGGCTAAGAGAGTCCCCGGCATTACCTCCGCTGAGCCGTGTGTGCTTCTGGGACCTGCCAGGGATTTGAGCTCAGGAGCCAGTCCTCTCCGAACCCCCTGAGATGGATGTGGTTACCCCGACTCCTCTGCGTGGGGTCTGAGACCCCCGTCATACTCTTCTGTCTCCTCAAGTATGTCAGGCCTTCGTTCTGGCATCGGCCGAGGCCCGTGTGACGGCTGCCTTGTGGAACTGGAGCAGGGGCTAGTGCCCTTCTTTCCCGCCTCCTGTGACAGGTACACAGAGCAGGACACCCTCATGTGGCTCCCGGTGAGCCCTTTGCCACCCCACCAGTCAGCTCTTCAGCACATCCCCAGTTTGACCAGAGATACCCCGTCACCATGGAACTGCAGAAATCCTCCTGGAGTGAGGGCTGCACTCCCAGCAGGCAGGTCCCAGGAAGCATTGGGAAACAGAAAGGAGGCTGCTTCCCGGACAGACAGAGAGGAGCCGCCCATGCCTGAGTCCATGTTTGATCCTCCTGGGAGCCCTCCCTGGGCTGGCCCTACCTTTGGGGTTGTGTGTACCTGGTATAAAGAAGACAATGGCCCGTGCTGAATTTTCCCCTGGCAGCTCTTCCTATCAGGGCATGCCAACCATGGAAGATGGGCACCGACTATGTCCGGGGTCATGAGGGAAATAGAGAAGGTCTGAGAAGGTCTTGAGTTCATGTGCCATCTGTCTGCTTGGTGCAGTGGGCGTGCCTGGCCTATAGTAACGCCACTCTCTCTGTCTAGATGTGGATGAATGCCGAAGCCACAATGGCGGTTGTCAACACAGGTGCGTGAACACCCCGGGCTCTTACCTCTGTGAATGCAAACCAGGCTTCCGGCTCCATACAGACGGCAGGACCTGCCTGGGTAAGTGTCACCTGCCTGGGGCTCTGAGCCTCTGGTGAAACTCACTCTCCAGAATGTACTCATGTCTGCAGAAGGGGCCCGGTTGTGTCTGAGTGGGGCTGGCACTGGGTTGTGCACGCGGTAGCTCCTTCCTGTGGAGCGTGGCTGCCTGGGAGTCCTAACTGCACCCCTTGCTGCACTCCCCAGTTTGTGTGTCCCCCAAGTTGTGCACGCTCTGCAACCAGGCAGCAGCTTGGTGAGAGATTGAGACCATCTGCAGGGAGGGGTTGGTCAATCTGTGGGGACCTGGGCTTAGCTGGGCTGCCACCAAGACATGGGGCGGAGGACTCCTTGGGTTGCTCCTGGGTGGTAGGGAAGAGGGCTGAGACTTGGCTGTGTCAACATAAAGCATTTCTTGGTCTACAGAGCAGAAATTCTCTGGAAGCCCAAGGGTGTGAACATGTGAGCTCTGTTTGCCCCTTCACACTGGTGAGGGGCAAACAGAGAACTGGCCTCTGGTTGCTGACTATGTACAGGCTCTGCTGTGAGGGAAGGGCTTAGTGGACTCTCGAGGACCCAGAGCCCCTGACAGCTCAGAGCTAAAGAAACACCCAAGTTAGACAAAGGAATCTTCTTAGTATAATCTGGGTCTGGGGACAGGCACCCAGGGTAAGACACGGCAGATCCATCCCTCTGTTTCTATGTTGTTCTGGGGGAAGGCACCCCTACTTTCTGCTTTGGAGGCCCTGAACAGCCTGGTCTTGGCTGCCATATGGCTGGTCGTGTGCCAGCCCTGGGGGGGGGGGTTGCACTCCGTACACACATGTCCCAGCCTCTGTCCTCTCCGCTCCAGGAGCCAGGCAGTTGCCTGAGTAAGAAGCAGATGCGGAAATGTTGCCATGTGTTTCGGGTGGGGTAGCTGTGATAGTAGAACCCAGTGCCCGCCTGCTGGTCCTTCTGGGAGCCTGTGGCTTGGGCTCTTTAGTCTTGGGCACCCTTGCCAGGCAGGGTACTCCTTAAAGAAAGGTGACCTTGGAGATTGGTGTGAAGGGTGACCCCTCCTGGTGGCTCCAGGACTTGTGGCCATCACTGAGAAGCCTCGAGAGGATGAGAGCCAAGATGACATGCATGGGTAACAGTCGAAGAGGAGGGATGCTTCTCAGACCCAGAGTGGCCGGAGGTACTGCTCGGAGGTACTGCGCTGCCAGTCTCGGGAAGCCCGGGAGGGATATCCGTTCACCCTGCCTTGGTCCTGTGCCCAGACCACCTATTGCTGTGCCAGAGATGGACATGGTGGATTCTGCACCCTTGGGGCACAGAAGGATGGGTTCATGGCCTGTGTTTATTATTGATGGTTTTCACTGCCCCCCCTGGCTGTCTCCCAACATTGTTTAAATGGATGGGTTCTCAGGGCTTGCACAGTTTTCTACATGCCTGTGCCTGTGCCTGTACCTGCCTCCTGACCCCGCCTACCAGAGAGCTTATCTGACTTCATGGGTATCGATTGGGTGTGGCACCTCAGAGGATCTCTCTCTCTCCCACTCAAAGATTTATTTATTTATTTTATGTATATGAGTACACCATTGCTCTCTTCAGATGAAGAGGGCATCATATCCCATTACAGATGGTTGAGAGCCACCATGTTGTTGCTGGGGATTGAACTCAGGACCTCTGGAAGAGCAGTCGGTGCTCTCAACAGCTGAGCCATCTCTCCAGCCCCCCCCCTCTCTTTTTAAACTGCAACTTTCAGCAAGGGATCTTGACACTGATGCGTCCTGAGATCATGCTTCCTGGTTTACTGTGTCTGGGGCAGTAGGATAATGGCCTGTGTCTCCATTAAGAGATGCTAGTGCAAACTCGCCACATTGGCTTCTCCAGGCACGGCGGCTTTCCTTCTCCCATGACCTCTGCCTTAGGGTCACGCCTTGCTCTCGCTGTCAGTGTCTGGTGGCATTCTGGGAACCCCTGAGCATTATGCCTGTCCCACACACTTCCCAGTGTTCCCTGAGGCTGTGGTCCCCGCTCATCCTCCATCCTTGGCCACCTGTGTTCCATCTGCGGGTGATGGATTTAGTGTGTGTGTCTAGAATGGCTAGGATGCTTCTGTGCTGAGCCTGGATGTGTCAACTGGATCCACCAGATACTCCCTTCCCTGTGGGGGCCTGAGCAATCATAGGACCTCCTGGGAGCTTACTTCAGGAGTTCCCGGGTGTCCCTCAACCCCTATCCTGAGGCCCTTCCAGTTGGTGAGGGAACTGCCTGGGCTGTGGCTGCCCTGAGATGCTGGCTTGGGAGGGATGTGGCCAAGGAGGTTACCTGAGGGAGCCAGGGTGGTGTCATTTACCTTGGGCCTTATGGGAGACCCCAAGCAGGTCATGCCATGAACTCATCTTCAAGGCCAGTAGACCAGGATAGGAAATGGGTAAGTTCTAACACTGACTCTTCCTCCCTTCCTCCCTCCCTCCCTCCCTCCCTCCTTCCCTTCCATCTATCCATCCTCCCTCTCTTCTTTCCTTCTTTGCTTCCTTCCTTTCATCCACCCACCCCCTCCTCCCACCATCTCTCTTTTCCTTCCTCCCTCCCTCCCTCCCCTCCCCTTCCATCTCCTCCCCTTCCCTCCCTCCCTCCTTTCTCCCTCCCTCCCCTTCCCTCCCTCCTTTCTCCCTCCCTCCCTTCTCCCTCCCTCCCTTCCGTTCCCCCTTCTTCCCTCTCCTCTCCCTCCCTCCCTCCCTTTCCCCCTCCCTTCCCTTCCCCTCCCCTTCCGTCTCCTCCTCTTCCCTCCCTCCCTCCCTTTCCCCCACCTTCCCTTCCCCTCCCCTTCCCTCTCCTCTCCCTCCCTCCCTTCCTTTTTCCCCCCTCCTTCTCTTCCTCCTTCCTTCCCTTCCTCCCTCCCTCCCCTCCTTTCCTCCTAAGTTGTCACCAGGCTGAGACAGGCCTGGACTTACTTTGTAGCTGGAGCTCTCACTGAACATCTGTTCCTCCAGCCTCCACCTCTCAAGTGTCAGGATCTCAGGCCTGAGCCACCACACCCTGCACCAGATACTCTAAGCTTAGAGATAAAAGGCAGAAAGATTCCCGCTCCCGCTCTCTCTTTAGATTTCATTTTATGTGTGTGGATGCTTGTATGTATGAGCAAACACTGTGTATATGCCTGGTACCCGCTCGAGGCCAGAAGAGGGGCCTGGAACCCCTAGACCTAGAGTTACAGATGTTTGTGAGCTGCCATGTGGATGCTGGGAACCAAACCCAGGTCTCTGCAAGACCAGCCAGTGCTTTGAACTGCTGAGCCCTCCCCTGCTCTTAAAAAAGAGAATTTTAAGGACTTTGCTACCAACTACTATAGCAAGAACATTGTCCCCTGTCCTGGCTCCCACTCCAATGGGAACAGAAAGGCCCCACCCATGATTTGGGACGCACTCTCCTGGGTGCTCTGTCTTCTCTCTCATTTCTGAGGTGGGGACAGGGGGACAGCCAGGCCTGGGGCTGTTCTAGCTTTTTCTGTCCTTGAGCAAGAGCCAATTGCTTCTTTCCCCAGGCATGGAAAGTAGGGCCTGCCCGGGTGGTGGTTTGGCTGATGGTCCGGGAGTGTTCCTGCTTTCCCGTGACATTTTACAGCGCTCCGGAGGGGAACAGCCTCAGGGTGTCATAAGAGCACAAGGGGAGCCCTGCTCCTCCGTGTGGCTGAGGTGCTCCTCCGTGTGGCTGAGGTGCTCCTTCGTGTGGCTGTGGTGCTCCAAGTGGCATGTGCTTGTCTTGTGGCTTTCAGTAAGACCTGGGCACTGGTCTTGTATGTGGTTGTTTCCTTGTATTCTCTGGGTTGAAGGATAAATGGAGCCAGTCTAAGGGACCATGGCTGTGGCTGGCTTAGACCCCATGGCCAAGGGGGTCTCTCTCCTCTTTATGTAACACCTGTTGGCTCAGGATGGACACCGTTGGGGAGGGCTCTGCTGCTAACACATACCCGTGGTGGTCCTGCCGCCAGACTCACACGATTGAAGGAAAACTGCCCAGCCATGCCCTGGGCCTGTTCCTACCTGTGTGTACCTGTGGTACGCAGAGACTTCACTCCCCAAGCTTTGGGACAGTAAAGGCCTTTACAGGCTCCAGTCTGTCCCCAAGGCTCCTTCCTGGTGGAGACGCCTCAAGAAAAGCTGCTTGGGCCCCGGAGGCTGCTGCTGGCAGTGTGCTTGGTCTGAGGCCAAAGCCACAGGCAGCTCAAACGCTCAGATTGCCAGGTTCCTCTGCAAAACCCATCCCCACGGAGCTGTGGATGCAGCTCTGCCCGTGGTTTCCAGTCTTTCCGAAACCTGGCAGGGGTTACAGTTGCACAAGAGGTCAGCTTCCCAGACCTGAGAAGCCCGAGGAAGAGGCCTGGCCCGAGGGAGAGGTGGGAAGAGAGAAAGCAGCTGCTGTGGTCAGTCCCTTCCTCTGTCCCATGACCCTGCCCTGGCTCTTCACAGGGCAGGGACTGCTTCCCCTTGGCCTAGAGGGACAGGCTGAGATGGAACAGGGGCTCTGAGGTTGAGTAGCCCATACTGGGTATCTCTTCCCAACCTAGCACAAACCCTGAACTGGGTGCAGAACCCAGCAGGGGATGTTAGGCTGCCACAGTGGGCACGCAGGAAGATGGCTTGCTACCAGGGTAAGGCTTGAAGAGCGTAGGGGAATTATGGGAGGGACCCGTTCCTCTGCCCTTGGGTCAGCTGCAATGACAACAAAGCCCAACATTGCTTTTGTGATAGAGTGGTCCTGCCTAAGGGATCTGCCATCTACATAACCCACCAGGTATTTTGGTAAAGGCTTGGGAGGAAGGAAGCCGGGAGTCTCTTGTGAGGCCTCTCACTGGGCCAGTGTGTTTCCCTGGACGGGTACATCGGGAGCTAAGCCTTTGAAGTAGATTGCCCAGGGCTTCGAAGAAGGACAGACTGCTCCGGTCACCAATGGAGCATAGCCCTCAGAACCTAATGGCCACACCAGTTGAGCCAGCCCCAGCCCTCCAGGAAGATCTGGAGGCTGCAATAAAGTAGCTGATGAGCGTGGCTTGCCTGGCTGGAGGCGGACCTAGTTCTTGTATAGTTCACGCATAGCGGTGAGCTTATGGTCTGGAGGCTGCAGCCCAACGCCACGCATAGGTGCCATGTGGATGTCTGGTCTTCCCACCCCACGTGCAGCCAACTGCGCGACCCTCGGGTGTTCCTGATGCAAGGCTCCGAGACCCTGGCTCAAGACCCAGGGTTGAGCCTGGAGTACAGGTGCTGCCTCCTGAGACTGGGCAAGTGCCCTTTGTTGGGGCGCCATACATCCAAGAACGTTAAACACGTTGGCACAAGCAGCCCTCTGTCCTATTGGAAAGGTATTTCTGTGAAGTCCAGGCTCTTCCTCCACAGAACCTTTCCTTCCTCAGAGTTCTGCATGGCATACCTTACCCTGAGTAGTACGACTCCTGCTGGCTGTGGGTGGACTCGCAGCCCAGCTGTGCTGGAATTCCAGCGGGCCAGTGGAGGCACATGAACTTAAAGCAGCAGGGCTTTATTTCTCTCACAGTTGCAAGTCCAAGAGCAAGGTGCCAGCCCTTCTGGTCCCTGGTACAGTCAGAGCCCCAACCTTAATCAAGGCATAAGAGCCAGCCCCTGAACCTTGTCCTATCTGAGGGCTTCAGCACTTGACTTGACAGGGCGGGGCAGAGTGGCAGTATTGTGAAGGGGGGGGAGGTGGGATGGGGCGAGGCCTGAGTCGGGCGGGGCGGAGCCAGTACCGGTTTGGGGTTGAGGGCAGAGGTCATAAGGGAATGCACAGACATTAAGACACTAATATGGAATATAACCCAAATATAGTCATTGTGTCTGATCTGGAAATGGGCAGAGACCTAAGTGAGGCCTTGGGTATTGGGGGATGGGACTATGGGCAGGACCACTGGGTCTTGCACGCTTATACACAGATCACAGACCTTGCACCGGGATGGGGATGGGGGGACCAGGCATGTTGTAGAACCAGATCTATCCGACCTTGATGCCTAGGATGACCTGGGGTTCTCTACCCTCCTGTCTCTATATCCTGTACTGTGATTTGTAAGTGTCTTACCGACTCTGGCTGAGGCATTTGCTTTTGAGTATGTGTCCATACTCCCTGTAGGGATTCCAGTCCCTGCCCTCCGCTCCAAAGGTCACTCAGTCCTTGACCTCACTCTACTCCAAAGGTCTCTCAGTCCCTGACCTCACTCTGCTCCAAAGGTCACTCAGCCCCTGACCTCTCTCTACTCCAAAGGTCTCTCAGCCCCTGACCTCACTCTGCTCCAAAGGTCCCTCAGCCTCTGGCTTCTGCTCCAAAGGTCTCTCGGCCCCTGGCTTCTCTCTACTCCAAAGGTCTCTCAGCCCCTGACCTCTTTCTGCTCTAAAGGTTGCTCAGTCCCTGACCTCTCTGCTCCTAAGGCCGCTCAGCTTTGCTTAAGTCCAACCTTGGGTCTGATTTCTAGGATCACAACCAGATGTGAGCCTCTGGCCTTGCTCTTGGCGGAGGTCCTGACTGTGTGTCCCGCAGCTGTGTCTCAGTAACTTGAGGAGCCTGGAGACACAGACCCGGCCATTCCTGGAGCTGCGAAGCCCAGCGCAGAGAAGACAAAAATCTGCCTGGCTCAGCTTTCTCGGAATCCACAAGGGATGTGCTGGGTGATGCTGGCCCGGCTCCCTGGTGTGCACAGCTTGGGAGCATCTGGGCAGACTGCAGTCCTGTGGAGTAAAGGCCTGGGATGGTTCTGCGGGTGTGAGGCGGCACTGGAATTCCAAGTCTTTAATGCCAGCCGTGGTGGGCTCATTCGGCTGCTTTGGAGATGAAGTACCTTTCCCTCCTGGTGGATGGTGCTTCTTGCTGAGATGCTGAGACATCACGGCCCCCCTGTGCCTGCCTGGGCCCTGCCAGAATGGGTTTCTGGTTCCTATTACGTGTCCCGAGTAGGGACGCAGTTGGTGTGGTGAGCCCGAGTAAACAGAGCCCCCAGGAATGTGGGGCCAGCCGAGGCCACACGCTCGGGCGCCCAGACGCCTCAGGAGGGAGGGCTGGTGGCTGAACAGCTGACTCAGGTGAGGTCAGCCAGGCCTGGGGTCAGCATGGCAGGCGCCCAGTTTGGTGAAAGGCTCAGGTTGGCAGGCTTACCTCAGTCCTGTGGGGAATTGCTGTGGCTTCTCCCTTGATGCTTCTATCAGGCCCCGGGCAGCCAGGAGATCAGTCACTGTTTCCCTGTGGCTGGCTTTACCCCCAGAGAAGGGGGCCTCCACATGCTCCTCCAGCTGTGCGTCATGTGAGGAGAGAGCTGTTGTGTGAGCAGTGTAAGCAAGCTTGCTTTGAAGGAAGCCCGGCCGTCTCAGATCCCCGAGGCATCTCATGAGGCCCATGCAGATGCCAGCATCTGGGCCACGCAGTGCTGACCCCAATGGTGCCAGGCTCCAGTTCCTAGGCAGCCATTAACCATATCTCCAAGCTAGGCCAGGGACTGCACTGCTTAAAGTCGACAGTGTTCCCACATCCCGGGCAGCCTCTTAGGGCTGAGCCTTGCTGCCCAAAGAGCTTTCGCGACCAGTCTCAGGTTTGCTGACACAGCTCTGGGCTCAGGCCCGCAGGCCTGACAGCCTTACCTCCCAGGCCAGGGGCTGCATTCTTGCAGCTTCCCTCCAGAGCTTGGGGATAACTTCCTTTAACCACAAGGCCATTGCCAGAGACTCCATTGTAACCAAATCCATACCAGGAGCTGGCTGTCACGGCTGGTGGAAACTCGCTGTCCATCCTCCATGCCTTGCAGGCACAGCATCTTCCCCTTCTCCACAGGCCAGCTGGGGTTACGAATGATCTCGCCATAGAGTGCACAGGCCCCGACAGGCCAGCCCGTCCCTTCTTCCCAGCCCCTTAGCAGAAGTCCGATCAGGAGGGTCAGGGTGCTGCCCTCTGGTACACGGTCTCACTGAGGACCTATGGATGCTGGGAAGTCTGGACACTATGGTTGGGTGTGCGGTGGGGCCTGCCTGGCCTGTGAGGTGAGGTGGCACCCATTTGAAGATGCTCCACACCTGCCCTTTCGTCCTGGCCTGAGGACGTCTTGCCACGCCTCCTAACCTGCTGTCAGGGAGTGAGCCAGCCACTTCTCAACAGCCTTCTGGGGCTTCATGTTTTGTGCTGGGGGGATGCTGGGCTTCCACAAAGGTAGGGTGATCTTGTTTCCAGCCATAAGTGGACTGGGTTTAGAGGATTCAGAGGGAGAGAGCGCCACGGTACTGTGGACCCTGTAGGTGACCGAGGAAGCAGTCAGGCTTGCTGGGAACTGAGAACAAGGCGGAGGCTGGTGAGGGTTCATGTGGGAACCCATCATCATCGGTCCTGCTGCTGTGGGACTGGGGATCCGTGCTCTTGGCCTGATTGAAGCTCTTCATGTCCTCAGCCATCAGCTCCTGCACTCTGGGAAATGGCGGCTGCCAGCATCAGTGTGTACAGCTCACCGTGACACAGCACCGCTGCCAGTGCCGGCCCCAGTACCAGCTGCAGGAGGATGGCAGGCGCTGTGTCCGTAAGTACCGTGGAGCTGGGAGAACCAGGGGGCCCAGGACCCAGGGAGGAAGCTGATGTGAGAGGATACCCGTTGGTAGGAGCGGGGCGTGGGCTGCTGGGGGCCTGAGCTGCAGACACGGTGAGAGCTACCGGATTGCAGGTCCTCCGAGCAGGAAGCTCAGGATGCAGACAGCACTCTGCCTCCCTGGATATCTGTCTGGGGTTTGGGTGGAGGGGCCAGCCAGGCCGGCGTGCTCTGGGATTTTGGGCTGCTTGTGTAGGAGAAAGACTTTGCTAAAGGAGTGTATGGGGCAGGACCAGAGTCCCCTTCCTCATATGTGGAAGTGGGACAGCAGGTGCTGAGACCCCCCAACACAGAAGGAAGTGAGTGTCAATAGAGGGGGCCGAGGCTAACCATGTGGGTGGAACGGCAGGGGGGTCTCGGGACTGGCAGATCACAGAATTAGGGGGACACAGGGCTGAATAGGTTACAGAGCTGGGCTGTTGGGATTTCAGGGGGTCACGGGACTTTGAAGGTTATGGGATGGGGGAATTGCAGAGCTGGAGCCGTGGGGCTTGGGGAGGCAAAGGTGAGCTTCACAGGTCTGAGGAGTCACAGGGTTGAGAGGGGCACAGGCCTTGTGGGGTCATAGGGCTGGCTGATCACATGGGGTCCTCGGATCAGAGGACTGGGGATCACAGGGTTTGGGGCTCCTAGCTCCAGTGTCCCTCCCTCCCACCCTCTCTCCCTCCCCCCTCTCTCTTTCTGTCTCTCTCTCTCACTCTGAGACAAGGTTTCTCTATATAGCTATCTGGCTGTCCTGGAACTCACTCTGTAGACCAGGCCGGCCTTGAACTCAGAAATCCACCTGTCTCTGCCTCCCAAGTGCTGGGATTAAAGGCATAAGCCACCACTGCCCAGCCCCAGTGTCCTTTTCAACACCCTATCTTGAAGCAAGAGATCTGGGAGGAGCAGGCCAGGCTCACAGTGAGAGCTGACCTGGGCTGGCTGCCTCCTTGCCGGAAGGCCACCTTCTTGCTAGGTCTTGCTTCCCAACAAGGCGCACACTCTTTGGGAGCCATGACACTTGAAAGTCGTGGGTTTGGGTGGGGTGCTGACTCTGTTTTAGCAGAATCTTAGGAGCCCGGACCTTGGCTATGGAGACTTTTTTGTTTGTTTTTCGAGATAGCCCTGGCTGTCCTGGAACTCATTCTGTAGACCCAGGCTGGCCTCGAACTCAGAAATCCACCTGCCTCTGCCTCCCAAGTGCTGGGATTAAAGGCGTGCGCCATCACTGCCCAGCGGCTATGGAGACTTACTGGGGGAACTCGGAGCTGCCTACAGCTGGGGGACCATGGCACAGGCTGGAGCAGAGAGGGATTCCTGCACTGAAGGGGATCCTGAGTCTGACAGACTCTCCTTCCCCATCTCTTTTCTCTGCCTCCGTCCCTCTGGGGCTGGTACCCAGGGAGAAGCCCGTGTGCGGACAGCAATGGCGGCTGTATGCATCTATGCCAGGCACTCGGCGGCCTCGCCCACTGCAGCTGCCACCCGGGTTACCAGCTTGCCGCAGACCGCAAAGCCTGTGAAGGTAGGATGCTCTGTCTAGCCCCACGTCCCTGAGTCACCTGGTGGAGGGGTCTTTGGATGATCTAGAGTGATGACTGGTCAGTCTCCTCTCCCTGGCGGTGGGTGGGAGGGAAGCACCCCAAGGAGCTGTCTATAACCCAGCCATGTTTCCGCAGGAGAAGGGAGGGGACTCGGGCTTCTGCTTTAAACACACTCCCTATATTGCCCGACTACCACCCAGTCCTTAGGGCCCAAAAGTAAGCAAGAGGGAGGGTGTCCCAGCAAGTCAGTACTGGGCTTTCTCAGGGCAGGTGGTGCTAAATGCATCACTGACGGTAGCTGGGCACTACAGGACTCATTCCTTTATCTTGCTGGTTGCTGTTATACAGCCAGGCCGAGTGTGTCTAACCATATCCATAGCTGCGTGCTGTCCCGACCTCTCTGTAGATAGCCGGTCTGGGATGAGCAGCCTTAGGGAGTCTGCCCTTTGCCCAGTGACTTCAGGGTGACTGCGGTGCTCCTGGGGCCACCTCCCAAGTGTCATGCCCGATACCCAGGAGCCCAAAGGGTGGGGGAAGCAGATAGCCACACACCCATCTCCCATCTGCACTAGGAAGTTATTACTGGTGCAACAGAAAAGACCCCCTCGGGCTGGAGGGACGGCTCAGTGGTTAAGAGCACTGACTGCTCTTCCAGAGGTCTTTAGTTCAATTCTCAACAACCTGTCTGAAGACAGCAACAGTATACTCACATACATTTAAACAGACAGACAGACAGACAGACAGACAGACAGACAGAAAAGACCCCCTCTGGGCTCAATATGAAACACAGCTTGGGTCCCCTCCGTCCCCTGTCTGTCAAGCTGTTCCTGGCAGGTATTGGGACAGCATGGTCTACACTACGCTGTCTAAGCCAGGAAGCTGTTGATGTACCCTGGGATATCAGCCATTACCACTTGCCCACTGTCGGGAGCCCCTAACTCCCCTTCCCTGTCTCTCCCTTGCAGATGTAGATGAATGTGCCATGGGGCTGGCCCAGTGTGCTCACGGCTGCCTCAACACTCAGGGGTCCTTTAAGTGCGTGTGCCACGCAGGCTATGAGCTGGGTGCCGATGGCCGTCAGTGTTACCGTGAGTCAGTAGCGAGCAGTGGACTGGGGGTGCTTGGGGCGCTAATGTGGCTCCCCATGACCCTAAAGTCCGTTTCAGTTGGGCAGCCCGGGGTGTGGGTCCCCAGGGGCTGCTGAGGGAGCGCCGACCCCTCATCCCGGCTGGGATGTCCTCACAGGGATCGAGATGGAGATTGTCAACAGCTGCGAGGCTGGCAACGGCGGCTGCTCACACGGCTGTAGTCACACCAGCACAGGGCCCCTGTGCACCTGCCCTCGTGGCTACGAGTTGGATGAAGACCAGAAGACCTGCATCGGTGCGAGCCGGTTCCTCCCAGGCTGCCCTCTCCCCCCCCTCTCTGTCTCTCTCTCTCTGTCTCTCTCTCTCTCTCTCTCTGTGCGTCTGTCTGTCTGTCTGTCGGAACCACCCTGCCAAGCCTCACCACCTAGTCCTGGGGCTCTTGCTCAGGCCAGCTCTCACTGTTGCCGCCACCGAGCCAGTCTTTCCCAGCATCCCACTCGCGTTTCCTCTCCGCCATGGACTCTGTAAACAGTGGGAGTCCCATACTTCTGCCCACCACCCACTCCTTCCAAGTATCTTCCAAGTAAAGCATGGCTCTTAAACTTGAAGAGTTAACCAAATATTTTTATGTATAGAAAACTCCCGATTGCATAATGCCAATATGCAATGATAAAGTCTATCTCAATATTTCTAACCTCTCCAAAACACCAGAAATAGGTCTGAAGCCATCTGGATATCCGCGGCTCCTCCCTGCTCTGCTCCTGTGTCATCCACCGAACCTCTCTCCCCTTAGCTGCTCCTCCTCTCCCCCCTCCAATCACTGGCCTCTCACTGCCTCAATGTGAATGGATAGGAAATATCTTGCAACATCTGTCTCTCTGTCTCTTGTCTCTCTGTCTCTTGTCTCTGTCTCTTGTCTCTCTGTCTCTTGTCTCTCTCTGTCTCTTTCTGTCTCTCTGTCTCTTGTCTCTCTGTCTCTTGTCTTTGTCTCTGTCTCTCTCTGTCTCTCTGTCTGTCTGTCTTTCTCTCGCTGCTGCTGCTCTTGACTGCCTGGGCTCAGCAGGAGCTTCAGGAGAGCTGACAAGAGTCAGCATCACAACCCAGAAGGATTCTGCGTGCTTGGGTTGTCATGGGGGGGAGGGGATGAGGACGGGAATGTCCATGGAACTGTTCCTTCCAGATGTCTGTGGTTCTGCGGCTGTATGCATGATTGTATGTAGCATGTATGTAGCATGCAGGTGACTGTGTACAGGCTCACACGTAGTCAGGGAGGATTGAGTACGGCCATGTACACGGGGTGTGCCTGAGTCGTCGCCGTGAGATCGTGGGAGGGTATGCGCGTATCCGTGGTACCAGCAGGCTCCTGTGTGTGTCCCACAGATATTGACGACTGTGCCAACTCTCCGTGCTGCCAGCAGGTGTGTGCCAACACCCCTGGTGGGTACGAGTGCAGCTGCTTCGCTGGCTACCGGCTCAGCACGGACGGCTGCGGCTGTGAGGGTGAGCGCGCCACGTGGTAGCAGCCAGGTGGTTAGGGGTCAGCCTTGGCCCTCCTGAGGTGGACATGGGATCCACCTGCTTCCTGCTCTGCGTGTGGATATTGATTAAGTGCCTGCTGTATGCTCAGTCACACCCATCCCGGCCACACATCAACTTGCTTATTATCTGACATGCTACACAGAAGCTGTACAGATAGCTGGCCGGTCTCACAGAGCCAGGAGCATACACACTTGCATACAATCATGTACTTTAAATCACACACACCACTGCCCCTCCCTCCTTCCCTCTGGCCTGTAGGCACTGGCTTCCCTCACAGAGTTGGGACATGCTCCTGCCTTTCCTTTAAATGACTCTCCTGGCAGATGTTCACTGTCGCTTCACTCTTGAGGGGAAGAGAGACTTCTAAGGCAGTCACTGTGGCTGGGGCGGGGTGGGGCGGGGTGGGGCAGGGTGGGGCAGGGTTGGGGGGATGGCGTTAGTGTTACCACCTGCTTAGGGGGATGAACAAGACTTTGTTGTTTGGGTTCAGCCAGGGCAGGAAGGGTCCTCCAGGTTTCCGACCACGGGAGCACACCCCCAACAGCCCTGTTTGTCTGCAGATGTTGACGAGTGCGCCTCTGGTCACAGCGGCTGCGAACACCACTGTTCTAACCTGCCCGGCTCCTTCCAGTGCTTCTGTGAGGCTGGTTACCGATTGGATGAGGACCGCAGGGCCTGCACGCGTGAGCCTCCCCTTAGGCACCCCTAGCTTCTGGGTGTCTGTTCCCAGTAGCCCACAGTGTCTGGCAATCTCGCTGGCTTACCCTCTTCTGGACCCCACGTGGTCCTGCTGTAGGGGCGGGGCCGGCAGGCTGGTCGGGTAAGTGATTGATAGGCTAGGGCGCGGTGGTCCCGGGGCCTTGGGCATCCTGTTTCTCTATAACGAGATGAGGGAAGAGCTGAGACCTAAGGCGGTGCTGTTGCTGAGTCACTGGGCGGCAAAGGCTGAGAGGTCTGCGTGTCCTTCCCCAGCTCTAGAAGAATCCGTGGTGGACCTGGACGGCCAGCTGCCCTTCGTGCGGCCCCTGCCCCACATCGCGGTGCTGAGGGATGAGCTGCCACAACTCTTCCAAGATGACTATGGGGCTGAGGAGGGGGAGGCGGCGGCGGCGGAGTTGCGGGGAGAGCATACGCTCACTGAGAAGTTTGGTGAGCCATGAGCCTGCCCTGGGCTGCTCCCTTGGGGAAGGCAGTTCCTGGGCTAGGCTGCCCTTCGATGCAGAGGGCTCCCAGAAGGGCCTACCCCTTACAGTGTGTAAGCTCATCCGGGGCTCAGCTGGCCCCTCTCTCCTAGGGCGGGGGATCCCGTATCTCACCTTGGAACTTAGAGGCTAGGGATACCCCTTGATCTCTCCTCTTTGACCCAAGGGCCGAAGGTTGGGGATCTAGTTCGGACATCCCTCTCCCTGTCTTCCTGTAGTCTGCTTGGATCACTCCTTCGGCCATGACTGCAGCCTAACCTGTGATGACTGCAGGAACGGGGGGACCTGCTTCCCGGGCCTGGACGGCTGCAACTGCCCAGAGGGCTGGACCGGCATCATCTGCAATGAGAGTGAGGCTGCTGGTGGGGTCTAGGCAGAGTCTGTGAACCCCAAGAGCTGTGAGCATCCATTCTGTATGGTTCCCCCTGCCTAGCTCTGGGGAGAAGAATCTGAGTATGTCCACCCAGCCCTCTGTCTGTCCATCTACCAACCTGCCCTTTTACCTACCCACCCACCTACCCATCCAACTGTCTACATACCCATCCATCTAAACACCCATGTTCCACCCATCTGTCTGTCTACTCATCTACCCATCCATCCATCTATACACCCATGTACCCATCCATCGATCTGTTTGTCTACCTACCCACCCATCCATCTCTCCATCCATCCATCTATCTACTCATCCATCTATCCATCTATTCACCTATATACTCATCTAACATCTATCTACCCACTTACCCATCTGTCTACCCACCCATCCATCCATCTATACACCCATGTACACATCTATCTGTCTACCCACCCACCCATCCATCTACACACCCGCCCATCCATCTATTTCTATATCCATCCATCCATCCATCCATCCATCCATCCATCCATCTACCCATGTGCCCATCCATCCATATACCCATGTACCCATCCATCTATCCATATATCCATGTACCCATCCGTCTGTCTACCCACCTACCCATCCATCTATCTCCACACCTACCCATCCACCCATCCACCCATCCACCCATCCACCCATCCACCCACCCATCCACCCACCCACCCACCCATCCATCCATCCATCCATCCATCCATCCATCCATCCACCCATCCACCCATCCACCCATCCTTGCCTAGGACTACACAACAAGTTAGTAGCTGAAGCACTCTGGAAATGTAGCTGTCCAGAGCCTTCCTTATCCCTTCCAAGGCCACTGGGCCCTTCAGGCTGTGAGGATCACCTGAAATGTGTTAGATGTCATGATGTAGCCATCGATTAGTGATGTCTGCCCTGAGCATGGTTGGGGTCTAGAGGCACGGATAGCATCATTTCCTATTTCACGCTATTGTTTAAAATGGCTGCCTTTAATGCCAAGAGGACCTGAGTTCTGCTGGTTGGTAATCCTGGTGTCTCCCTGTTGTCCCTTGTAGCTTGTCCTCCAGACACCTTTGGGAAGAACTGTAGCTCTTCCTGCCTCTGTCAGAATGGTGGGACCTGTGACCCCGTGTCAGGAGCCTGTCGCTGTCCCCCAGGCGTCAGTGGAGCCCACTGTGAGGATGGTGCGTGTAACCCCCTCCCCCCCCCCGAACTCTAAAGAAAGGGAGGCGATATGGAGCTTGGTGCAGACTCCTACTCTCGCTCCAGGGCTTTAGGCTGTGCCTGGGAGAGGACAAAGCGCTTTAGTGAGACGTGATGCCCATTTCATGGGACTTACATACAGAAGGTTGAGGCTCAACTCCATGGGTGGAGACATGTATGGAACGGATTCTCTGGGGAGGTGGTGAGCCCCTCGGAGCTGGGAGTATCCAAGCAGATCTGTGTGGTGGCCAGTTGGGATTTGTAGAAGGAATTCTGTCTGTGCCGGTGACTGCGTGGGGTGATGTTTAACATCCTGTCTAGTCGCTGCTTCAACACTGTGGGAGAATTACAGTCCATGGGAATAAACTTCTCAGGGGGAATGGCTTTATCTTTGGGTGTCCTGGACTTTATTCAACCATTTTAACTGCTCCTTTTAGGTCAGTGGTTCTCAACCTTCCTAATGCTGCAACCATAGAATTATCTCCATTGCTACTTCATAACTGCAATTTGCTACTGTTGCGAATCATATGTAAATATCTGATATGCCGATGACCTTCGGAGACTCCTGTGAAAGGGTCATTCAACCTCCAAAGGGCTTGTTGTAACCCACACAGGTTGAGAACCACTGCATTTGAGCGGAAGGATACAGTTGACAGAACCCAGCTGTCTCAGTGAGGGTTTTACTGCTGTGAACAGACACTATGACCAAGACAACTCTTATAAGAAAAACATTTAACTGGGGCTGGCTTATAGGTTCAGAGGTTCAGTCCATTATCATCAAGGCGGGAGCATGGCAGCATCTAGGCAGGCATGGTGCAGGAGGAGCTGAGAGTTCTACATCTTCATCTGAAAGCCTCTAGGAGAAGACTGGCTTCCAGGCAGCTAGGAGGAGGGTCTTAAAGCCCACACCCACAGTGACATACCCACTCCAACAAGGACACACCCACTCCAACAAAAACACCCACCCCAACAAGGCCACGCCCACTCCAAGGTCATGCCCACTCCAGTGAGGCCACACCTTCTAATAGTGCCAGTCCCTGGGCCAAGCGAATTCAAACCCTAACACCAGCCCACAGGTTCCAGGGTAGTCTGAGGACAATAGAGTGGCCAGGCAGCCACACAGTTCTTTGTGCTCCCCCACAACCCCCACTTGTCTCTGTTGTCCGTGTCTCACAATCCGCTATAAACGAGTGGAGACTGGAAGAGCCATAGGTATGACAGGCTCCAGGAGGCCTCGGGGACATTTGGCAGGTATAGGATCTGAATTTACATCCCTTCCCAGAGACTTTCCTTCTGCAGCCCTGGGGGAGGGCCACTAGACGCCCCAGCAGGTGAAATACACCAGTTTCATGAGTTAAAGGGAGCTTCTGGGGAGAGGCAGGCAGATTTGGGGGGTGGAGACCTCATGGGGACCTTGTGTTGGTTTCTCAGACCCTGGGTGCCCCTTGCTTCGGGGGTGCATTCTTCCCGTGTCTTCCTGTGACCGTATCTGCTCATACCTCTTCACCGCCTTCCTCTCTCTGTCTCAAGGCTGCCTGCCTGTGAGCTAATGACATTATGCGTTATTGTATTTGTGGAGCCCCTTGGGCAAGGTGGGGTGCTCTTTTCTCAGGAGCCTGGAGATTGGGATGCGGCAGCTTTTGAGGGTTCAACTATCCATATCCCTTCCAGTAGGGACATGGGGCAGGTCAGAGCCTGGAGGGACAAAGGCAGCCTTAGCCCTGAGGCTTGGGTGTGGTCCTGACAGGTGAGGCCCTTGCAGCCTTCCCTCTGGGGTGGGAGAGGTTGGGCTCAGCATTCTGTGTGGGTCAGAGGTCAGGATACTTAGAGCTTTGCGTGCGGGTGAGTGCGCACAGTGCTGCTGGCTCTGAGGGATGGGCCAGCCCAACCAACAGTCATCAGGAGGCTCAGCTTGTGTCTGTTGGGCGTGGCTGATCCCGTCTCCTGTCCTGGGTACTAGGCTTCTAAATGTGTCTTCATCTGAGGACCATGCATGGGTGGGCCAGCTTTTCAATTCTCACCAAACTGTTCCCCACAGGCTGTCCCAAGGGCTTCTATGGCAAACATTGTCGTAAGAAATGCCACTGTGCTAACCGCGGCCGGTGCCACCGCCTCTATGGGGCCTGCCTCTGTGACCCAGGGCTCTATGGCCGCTTCTGTCACCTTGGTGAGTTCTACTACATCTGTCTTACGTGAACGGGAGCACCTGCTTTGTGTCTCACACTGCACTGGGAGCACTGTGGTAGCCTCTGTGGATGGGTGGGCTTGCAGTTACATATCAGCTGGAGTGCTCTATCACTACCGTGTTAGCCTCCAGGTATCTGGTGCACTGACCCTTGACTGGTGTGACTTCTAGCTCTCATGCGCAAGCTCTCATAGTGCAAGCCGGACAAGACTTCCCAGGAAGCTTCTGGGACATTGATCTTGGCTTGTGGAACAAAACCAACTTCCCAGCCCCTGGCAGAGTTCCCATCTCTGGGGACACGGACTCTCGGGGAAGGAAGGGAACGGTGGATTGGCAGAAAAGAGAGGCTGATGGTAGTGTTTGATATCTATGAAAGAGATGCTTGAGGGGAGAAAGCCAGGGTTGTCCTAGCTGGAAAGTGGTATGACCTAGGGATAGCGTGTCAGCTGTGCAGACCCTGGTTCTTAGCCCTAGGTCTCCAGGCCACGTGCTAGGATTCCCAGCACGCTCTGGAAGGGGAGTCGGCTACAGCAGCATGCCGATCTCACCCTTGCTGATTCGGGCTGACCGGGGCGGGTGCTTATGGCTCTGCGTCTGCAGCCTGCCCTCCCTGGGCCTTCGGGCCGGGCTGTTCGGAGGACTGCCTTTGTGAACAGTCACACACAAGGTCTTGTAACCCGAAGGACGGCAGCTGCTCCTGCAAGGCCGGCTTCCAGGGCGAGCGCTGCCAGGCAGGTGAGTCTCTGGAGAAGGAGGGGGAGGTCCAAGGCCATTGGGAACCTCACTTCCATCTCACGGGTCTGTCTCACCTCTTGCTCCCCAGAGTGTGAGCCAGGCTTCTTCGGACCAGGCTGCAGACAGCGTTGCACCTGCCGGGCGGGTGTGGCCTGTGACCCTGTGAGTGGCGAATGTCAGACACAGTGTCCTCCTGGCTACCAGGGGCAGGACTGTGACCAAGGTGAGTGCCTGTCCCCTGGGGGTTCCGGCAACTGGGGTTCCTTGTACTAAGGAGTTGCAGAAGTGTACAGCTAGAAGCTACCGATCCGGTGCCTGGGTGTAAGTGGCCCCCTTTACCTACTGTCAGCTCAGTGGTGGTGTGGTTCCTGGACTGTCATAGAGGTGCTCAAAGAAGGAGCTGGTCTACCTGCCTAGTCAGGGTCAGCGCCTCTGTGGAATGGCTGTTCACGCCTCATCTCCCTGAAGCCTCTGGGAAAGCTCTGTGCTGGAGTCTGGGGCAAGATGGATGAGAAGGGATCCAGAGGTGGGAGGTGGAAGGAGGAGCAGGGTGGCTGGGGGGGGGGATGCTTCAGAGAGTCCTACTCTGCTTGTGGGTTTGCATTCTGGGGTGTAGAGTGAGCTCGGAGCTGCCACAGTCTTGGTTATTTGGCCTCAAGACCAGAGGGGTACATTAGTGACGTGGGTCTTTAGGCGTCACTGGGAGGCCTGAGGCAGAGCTGGGAGCAGGTGGTTTGGTAAATCACATCCTGATTGGTTGGCAGCCCAGCATCTATGGGGCTGAGAGCCCTAGAGGACCAGCAGGGGAGGATAAGGGGCTTTGGGGGTACACCGGCAGGGGACTTGTGACTGGGTACTGTGGACTGTGATCCTCAAAGTGAGGGTCTAACGTTGTGTTACTTGCGGAATGGCAAGCTGGACGCTCAGATGTTCAGCTTGAGGCTTCTTGACCAGGAGGGGTAGAGCTATGTAGCCACAGGTCCTTGAGGGACGGGGCAGAGGCCTTCGGTGTTTGTGTTGGGGTCAGTACAGCTGCTGTCAGCAGCCCGAGAGGGGCGAGCCTCTCTTTGCATATAGCAATTGCTCTCTGCACCCACTGGCCAGATCGGAAGGGGGCTTCAGGGCCTGAGTGTGACCAGTTTCGGGTGGGCAAGACTGGAGAGGAGTGCAGGAGCCATCAGCCATCCCCTCCTTCTCCTCTGCAGGGGAAAAGGGCAGAGAAGTCCCCAGCGGCACCAGCCAGGGTCATAGGACAGCTTGGCAGAATCCCATCTGTGGGATGAGGCCTGTGGAGGGTTCTCAGGTCTTCTTGGCACAAGGGAGACTATGCCGGGCTTCTAACTCAGTCTAGAATCCCCAGACCTGACCTGCTCTCAAGACTCTATGGTCTCAGGTTTTGTTCACCAGCTCTGAGTGTCCTCATTCGTACAATCATCTGGGCCATGGATAGGGCTGAGCCTCCTAACAGAGCCACCCAGAACAAGCGCACGCGCACACACACACACACACACACACACACACACATGCATATGCACACACATATACATGCATACATGCACACATACACACATACATGTACAATACACACATGCACACGCATGCACACACATGCACACACATACACCCCACATACACATACATACACAGGCACATGTACATACACATGCATACATGCACACATATACACATGCACATATATACACACATGCACATATATGCACACACATGTGCATTCGTGTGCTTTTGTACACACACACTTATAGCTTGCCTTCCCCACAAGTCTGTGTCCTCCCTTTCCAGATTTCCTGCCACATCTCAGGCCTAGTGTGCAGGGGAATTTACTTCCTACCAGTCCTGGGGCCTGCCCCTATACCCAAAGCAAAAGGAACCCCCTTTTTCCTTTCTTTACTTTATTGAAGCCTCAGTGCCCCCAAGGACAGACCACAGGAAATGACATACATACTTTTACAGAAATGGCTCCTCTTGTTATTAGGTCTGGAAAGTGTTACTGCCCTGAGTACAAGTCCATGCTCATTTGGTGGGAGGAGCTCCTGAGGCCTTGAGGGACCAGCAATGTTGAGCTCTTTCCCTGATTTGTTGTGAGTGAGTGTGTGTGTGTGTGTGTGTGTGTGTGCACGCGCATATGTATGTGCATGTGCATGCATGTGTGCATGTACATGTGTGTCCATGTGCTTGTGTGTGTGTGCTGCGTGTGCATGTGTGTGCGCATGTGGTATGCTCAGGCACCTAAAGCATGCACTCACGTCATGCCCGATCCCCGTGATGGCTGCTTACCTGTTGAACGTCTGCATCTGGCAGAGGTTTCATCCCAGGGTTGGGTAAAGTGAGGCCTAAGCATGCAGGATGTATTCTTTGCTTCCTAATTAAGTTCCTACCCCAGTCTCACACTCTCTTCTCCCGGAACCCTGAGAGCACAGCTCTTGTGGGGAACACAGAAGTGCTTTACCAAGTGAGTCTTTCTGGTACCCGGGGTCATCGTGGGTACCAGGGGGTGACCATATGCATTCGAGAGGCCCTGTCTTTGACCATTCCTATCCAGGACACCCTGATTCCTATGCTGCTGTATTCCTTGGTGACTGGAGTTTCAGAGTGTGGGTCCCAGACATCTGGGGTCTTTCCTTAATCTTTGTATAAACCAGTTACCACTTCTTACCCCTCTGCCAGCGATGATGGCAGCTCTGAGCTTAGGAGCTGTGTATGAAGGGGAGGGGACCAGACCAGCACATCTTGGTTGACTTGGCTAGAGGTGATCCCCTGGAAGGGCCACCCAGGGGCGGGAGTGCTCCCTTATTCCTGAGAGCTCTCCAGGGTTCTGGATGACCTTAGGGGCTGCTGGACAGGCTGCCTGGTCCTCCAGCCGCCCTGCCTGTGTCTCCCTGCCTATGGTCCAGACTGACCTCTCCCACCTCTCCCCATTCCACACTTTGTTTCTATCCTCATAATCTGTTCGGGTTTTCCTGGGGCTGTAGAGAAAGCTCCCAGCCTTGGCAACTATATACGGAGTGCCTGAAGCCACCTGCTCTCCCCTACAGAGTGCCCAGTGGGAACATTTGGTGTGAACTGCTCAGGTTCCTGCTCCTGTGTGGGGGCCCCCTGTCACCGAGTCACAGGGGAGTGTCTGTGTCCACCAGGGAAGACTGGAGAAGACTGTGGAGCTGGTAAGTAACAGCTGTATGGCTGGGCAGCTCCGGTCCTGGGCTGTGTTTGAAAATACCCCCGAGATCTCTCAAGCACTGGACCACCAAACAGGCAGCATACACCAGCTGATATGAGGCCCCCAACACACATGCAACAGAGGACTGCTGGGTCTGTGTTCATTCAGAGATGATGCACCTGACCCTCAGGAGACTGGAGGCCCCAGGGAGTTTAGAGGTCAGGTGGGGGATGGGGACATCCATGTGGAGATAGGGGGGTGGGGAGGAGGTATGGGATGTGGGACAGTTGGAGGGTGAATGGTGGGGTGGGAATAAAATATGGAGTGTAAAAAAATTAATTATAATAAAAATAAAAAAAGAAAATATCATCCCGGACCATATTTGGGGACCCCTGACCCTAGATCTGGGCTGCTTGGGAACCCCACCTTAGCTATGACCCTGAAGTGTTGGTTCTTTCATAGTAGCTTCAGAGATTCCTTCTGGAACAAGCTGGGATATGGGAGGTGTCATCAGAGCCGTGGTTTTGCCCTGTGCCCTCCCAGACTGTCAGCTCCCTGCATGGAGCTCTCTAGAAGACTCTTTATTCTGCTATTGAGCAGAATATCCTTGGGGTTGTGTTTACTTATTTATAGGTGGGTGCCCTGCAGCCCCTAGGTTCTGAAGCCCACCTCTCTTCTGGGCAGTCTTTTATGGGAACAGTGGTCTTTTTCCGGTTGCGGCAAGAGGGAGCTTCGGTGCTGTGTCAGACACACACCAGTGTGCCAGCGAGGGCACTAGGAAAAGAATAACTAACCCTGGGTGTGGGCTCTAGATTGTCCCGAGGGCCGTTGGGGGCTTGGCTGTCAAGAGATCTGCCCTGCATGTGAGCATGGTGCCAGCTGTGACCCTGAGACCGGAACCTGCCTGTGTCTCCCTGGCTTTCTTGGTAGCCGCTGCCAGGACAGTGAGTATAAGTCATGTCCGACCTCAGCCCCAGCCTGTGGCCCTGGGTGGGTACACCAGGCTACCCTCCATGCTCACCCTCTTTACCACCAACAGCTTGCCCAGCAGGCTGGTTTGGGGCTGGCTGCCAGATGAGGTGTGCTTGTGCCAACGATGGGCATTGCCACCCGGCCACTGGACGCTGTAGCTGTGCCCCTGGGTGGACTGGCCTCAGCTGCCAGAGAGGTATGTGGGTCCTCTGCCTGCCCTTTGTCCACTGGTCCCGGCCTTGACCCTGTCCCACGATGCCCCGGGTTTCTGATGAGGCCGTGCAGCTCACGCACACAGGGTGACGCTGGGCTCTGTTGCAGCCTGTGACAGTGGACACTGGGGGCCTGACTGCATCCACCCTTGCAACTGCAGTGCAGGCCACGGGAACTGTGACGCCGTCAGTGGCCTCTGCCTGTGTGAGGCCGGCTACGAAGGTCCCCAGTGTGAGCAGTGTGAGTACCGGCCTGCCGCTTGTGCCCCCTCTCTCAGTGTGCACATAGGCACATGCATGTGTATTCACATAGATGTACCCAAGTGTTCTGGTGCACACGTATCATACATGTGCATATACTGTCTCCCACTGGTCAGTGGGACTTAAGGATCACCTGGAGTAGCAGATGGGGAGCCAGGGAGGTCCCTTGAATTAATTTTTGAAACTGATAGCTTTTTCTCTATCCAGGATAGCTCCCAAATAAAGGAGACAGAGCCTGTTAGGTTTATTTGATAGGCTTTATGGCACAGGAACTGGACAGTCGTTGATCTATTCTAATCCTCTAAGCTAATCTGGCTACCTTCCAGCCCAAATCCCCGAGATGCTTGCATTTTAGTATTGATCTGGCTCTTTCTTAACCCCCTCCTCATTCTCTCTCTCTCCTCTCCCTCTCTCCCTTCCTCCCAATGCTAGAGTCAGACGTACAGCCCTACTCTCTCTTCTGCCCAGCCATTCCCCGATCAGCTTTTATTGTCAAATAGGAGAAGAAACAGGGAGCAATGTTACACAAACTCGAAACAGGAGATACTTAGAGTAAGCATTACAGTGCCACATCCGGATTCCATCAAGATATAGGGGTAGAGAAACCAGCATTTGAATGATACAAGCGCACCAAACATTCTGTTTACACTGTCCCAGCCCCAGAGGAGAGGAAGGGGGTCCTTAGGCCCCTGGACGAGTCCAAGACTTACGGATGGGCTGTGAGTGGGTCAGGGTAGCTGGCCTTAGAGACTAAGTGAGATAGTACGTGGGTCCTGAAGACGAGGTCTGGGACTTTTACCTCCCATCTGGGGAAAGGGTACGAGGAGTGTATGGTAAGGTCAGGTGTCCCCACTGTTGGGAGGGGAGGGGCTTCTTTGTCAGGGTCTCTGTCCAGACTTGGTGTCCTAGTCTGACACAAGCCCGGCCTTTGTGTCTCAGGGTGTCGCCAGGGGTACTTTGGGCCGGGCTGTGAGCAGAAGTGCAGGTGTGAGCATGGGGCCACCTGTGACCATGTCAGCGGGGCCTGTACCTGCCCAGCCGGCTGGAGGGGGAGCTTCTGCGAGCATGGTAAGCTGAGGGAGTGCAGGCTGGACCCTGAGTGCAGGCTGGGCAGGGGTCTCTGGCTCTGGGCCTCTTGTGATTGCCACCCCTGTCTGTAGCCTGTCCTGCTGGCTTCTTCGGGGTAGACTGTGGCAGCGCCTGCAACTGCTCCGCCGGGGCCCCCTGCGATGCTGTCACTGGCTCATGCATCTGCCCAGCTGGCCGCCAGGGCCCACGCTGTGCCCAGAGTATGTAAGGGGCCCCATCCTGGGTACTGCGGGGAGCATGGGTGACATCCTTCATGGGGGTAACATCCCGAGGCCCCCTCCTGGCATCCAACTGAAGACTGCTCTGTCCATGAGGTTCCATGGTCTATCCCTCATGTGGCTGGTCTGCTGAGAGGTGGCCCTGACACCCTGGCAGATCTACCCAGCCCCCGGGTCCTCCCGTGTCAGTCCCCTGGCTATGTTCCTGATGGCTGCTCTCCCGTTGCAGCTTGCCCACCCCTCACCTTTGGGATTAACTGCAGCCAGATTTGTACCTGTTTCAATGGGGCCTCCTGTGACCCTGTCCATGGGCAGTGCCACTGTGCTCCTGGATGGATGGGACCCACCTGCCTGCAGGGTAAGCCCAGCATAGGGGTTCAGGGTCCAGCCCTGGGTAATGGCCTCTCGGTGGGTCCACAGAGGGACATGTGTGCATGGGATGGGGGAGTGGGGCAGTGCTCACCTGTCAGCAGGGCCTTTCAGGAAAGCTGGAAAGGAGCTTGACTGTGGTCTTTAGTGTCATGCCTCTAAGGCCAGGTGTGTGTCCAGGACAGGCCTGGGCTCTGGCATCATAGAGCCAGGCCGGTAAGGTTCCAACTTGAAAGTCAGGTTGAAGGCTGGAGAGATGGCTCAGCGGTTAAGAGCACTGACTGCTCTTCCGAAGGTCCTGAGTTCAAATCCCAGCAACCACATGGTGGCTCACAACCATCTGTAATGAGGTTCTGGTGCATCTGCAGACCGCTAGTGTACTTAGATATAATAATAAATAAATTTTTTGGAAAAAAGAAAGAAAGAAGGAAGGTCAGGTTGAGCCCTGGGGATGTGTGGAAACTTACGGAGCTCCAAAGGCCTCCGCTGGCCAGATGCTGAGGCTTGCGTCTGCTTTCCGGGCCTCAGCCTGCCCCGCTGGCCTGTATGGCAAGAACTGCCAGCATTCCTGTCTGTGCCGAAACGGAGGGAGCTGTGACCCCATCTTGGGCCAGTGCGCGTGCCCAGAGGGCTGGACCGGCTTGGCCTGCGAGAACGGTGAGCTGTCTGGCCTGGGAGGTAGACATCCTTCAGGCCGGGAGGATGGGCTGCCGAGGGGGCGGAGGCGTAGTGTCTTCCCTTCCACCCAAGGTGCAGGACGGTTGGGCTGGCGTCTGCTGGGCAAAGCCCTGGCCCTGAAAGTTAGACCCTCACCCCTACCCTTACTTTTGCAGAGTGCCTTCCTGGACACTATGGGGCCGGTTGTCAGCTCAACTGCAGCTGCCTTAATGGGGGCACATGTGACCGGCTTACCGGCCACTGCCGCTGCCCAGCTGGCTGGACTGGGGACCAGTGTCAGAGCTGTGAGTGGGGTCCGGGAAGCCGGGAGGTTCTGCCAGGGGTGACCCGATTTTACTCCATGCTGAAGATAGGGGCCGAGTTTGGGTCTCACCAAGGTGGCTCACCGTTCAATGGGTCCAGGGCTTCCCTGCTGTACCTAAGAGGCTAGCCTGATCGGCTGGTTTGCTTCTATTTTGGAGAGCGGATTCAGAGAGAAAGCCGTGGCCTCTGGATTTGAACCCGGTACTCCCCAAGGCTCCGTGATTACAAGATGCTACCCAGGCTGTGGCTTTTCTGCCCATGGTCCCTGTTCTCCCTCTGGGCTTTAACCCCCTAAACATCTGGACAAGTGGATGCTAGGCTGGATACTTACCTGCCCGACCTCTCTGAGTCTTCCCCTGTCTGCCTCCCCTTCTGCATTGCCACTGCTATTTGCAGACCCAGCCTAGAGAACCCCTTGCTCAGACCCAAGCCCCGGGGCAGCTGATGCTGGGAAGCCAAGTCGGGAGGCCTCAGGGAGACCCAGTGGCTCCTCACGTCTTCTGGCCCCAGCCTCTCCTCCCCCGATTTCCATGGGCAGAGGCCCTGGAGCTGTAATTTCCGGCCTTCTGTCCGTCTCTCACGCTACAGCCTGCGCCAGTGGCATGTTTGGGGTTCGCTGTGAGGAGCACTGCGCCTGCCGGAAAGGTGCCGCCTGCCACCACGTCACAGGGGCCTGCCTCTGTCCCCCCGGGTGGAGGGGCTCACACTGTGAACAGGGTAAGTCCGTGGACCGTTGGGAGGGAGCTGGTGCTGCACGGGCCACCATGGGGATCCCTGCTGCCCCGTTCCCAGAAAGCTTACCTCATCCTGCATTCCTCAGCCTGTCCACGTGGCTGGTTTGGAGCGGCCTGTGCTCAGCGTTGCCCCTGCCCACCTGGCGCCCCCTGCCACCATGTCATCGGGGAGTGCCACTGTCCACCCGGCTTCACTGGGCCTGGCTGTGAGCAGGGTAGGTGCTTCCCAAACACCTGCTTCGTGGAGAGGGACAACTGGGGTATTCCCGAGGGTTAGCCCAGGCCTGACCCTAGCCGACCTACACTTAGGCTGCCAGCCTGGAACCTTTGGAAAGGACTGTGAGCACCGGTGCCAATGTCCTGGTGAGACCTGGGCCTGCCACCCTGCTTCGGGGGCCTGCGTATGTGCTGCTGGTTACCATGGCACTGACTGTCAGCGACGTGAGTCAGGGGATCTGGGGTTCTGTCTACCATTCTGGTATGTAAGGTGGAAAAGGGGGGGCAGCTCTCAAGCGTGCCACGTTCAGGGGTGCTGCATGTTTGACTCCACCTCCAGCTTGTGTCGCAGACCCTCCCTCTCCCTGCAGGATGCCCCTCTGGGCGCTATGGGCCAGGCTGTGAACACATCTGTAAGTGTCTCAATGGTGGGACCTGCGACCCAGCCACGGGAGCCTGCTACTGCCCTGCTGGGTTCCTCGGGGCAGACTGCAGCCTTGGTGAGGATCCAGGTTACGGGGCTGGATAGTGTATTGCTGAATCTCTGGGGAATTCAGCCCGTGGGAGGACAGCCCCCGCCCACCTGCTTCCCTGGTTCTTGAGTCCCCTGTTGCTGAGTTAATCTACTTGGCGTTGAAGATGGTGTGAGGGCATCGGTGTTCACCCCAGAGGGACCCGCCTTCTGGCCAGCTCCGTCCCAGATAACTGAGCACAACCCTGCGGCCAAGTGTCCTGCCCAGGAAGGGGACTTTCTCCTGGGTCACAGGGGACTTTCCCATTTTGGAATCCAGGCCGAGCTGGGGTGTTGTGACTGTGTCTCTGTAGAGATGGCCTGGGGCCCAGCTCCCTCCCAGCAGAGCCTAGTCACGGAGGCAGATGGGGGATGCTGGGAATTGGTGGTTTGACCCTGTCTCTACTGTCCTGTCACTGTCACCTGGGCTGGTGCAGCCTAGGATGGGTGTGGTCCACGCAGAAGCAACTACTCACCTGCCCCTCTCCACAGCCTGTCCACAGGGTCGCTTCGGCCCCAGCTGTGCCCACGTGTGTGCATGCGGGCAAGGAGTGGCGTGTGACCCGGTGTCGGGGACTTGCCTCTGTCCTCCCGGGAGGACGGGAGTCCACTGTGAGCATGGTGAGTGTCAGCTGGGGGATGAGCATGTGCACAGTTCACTAATGTGTCATTGAGCTATGGAGCAGGAGTGAGCTCATCACGGGAGGGGGGGTGTGCCCATTCCCCAGGGACACATTCACACTGGCAGCCACCGTGAATTCCCCAGAAACCTTTGGGCTGAAGATCAGTTCCTTACCACGTGGACCGCCTGCCCTGCTGGCAAGCCAGCCATCCCATGCCAACTCGGACCCCACCCACTCAGGACTCTTGAGAGTTGGTTCATTCAGTGGCCTGCCTGTTCATGTCTCTGTGGCCAGAAGAACCCGTCCTGAGCCTGATAGCATATGTCCCTATGCCTTCTCGGAAGGGTGTTTCCTGGTCCCTTTCTCCAGGACCCCAGGAGACACACGCTAGAATAGTGACACATGGGTGACACAGGGCACAGTGGTCCTGACCCATGCTCATGTCGGTGTGCCTGGTCCCAAGGGCGCACTCGCAGCTCCTTCCTTAGTCTTCAAGAAGGTTGTTCTTGGAACCCTTGTTCTCAGCTCGGACTCATGCAGTCAAAGATTAGAAGTCCAAGGCCACGCTGTAGCCAGGATGGCACCTGGTCCCACCTCACTCCTAGGAAAGACAGCAGTGTGTAGGGTGGTCAGCAGGCCATGCCTGATCCTGGGTCTCCAAGGCACACATTCTCAGCCCCAAGGAAGCAATTGGAAGCCTTCCTGGCCCCTCGCTGGCTGTGCAGGTGCTTACAGTCCCCCGAAGGCAAAGGTCCCTATTCTCTTAGAGTGACCTAAGGTCATACTGCATGCAGGCTGCCGAGAGTTCTGAAGGATTCTGTGAGGGAGGGAAAGCCAGCACTAGGCAGCTCAGGAAGCATCTGTCGGATGAATGTCCGTCTGTGTGGGGGACGTGTCCCCAAAACGTGTCCAACCTCGGCCAGAGTTCTCCGTTGTGCCTGCCTTCTGCCCCCAGGCTGTCCCCAGGACCGGTTTGGCAAGGGCTGTGAGCTCAAGTGTGCCTGCAGGAATGGCGGCCTGTGTCATGCTATGAACGGCAGCTGTTCCTGCCCCCTGGGCTGGATGGGGCCACACTGTGAGCACGGTGAGTGTAAGGAGCGGTTGGACGGATATGTTCACGCAGATATCGAACAGGGAGAGCCTTGTTCTGCACCCTGGGAAGGTTGCAGAGTTTGGGGGCCTGAGAGGCTGTGCAGTGTGGTGAGTCAGGGAGTACCTAAGAATCCATTTGTCTGGTGTCTGCACAGCCTGCCCCGCTGGGCGCTTTGGTGCCGCCTGCCTCCTGGAGTGCTCCTGTCGGAACAACGGCAGCTGTGAGCCCACCACGGGTGCTTGCCTCTGTGGCCCTGGCTTCTATGGGCAAGCTTGTGAACACCGTGAGTGGGGTTGTCCCCTTTCCTTGTGAATGCCATCTAGGCTGGTTCTGCAGTGGCCATCTTCTCAGGCCTTGCTCATGGGGAGAACTGGCGTGACCAGGCTCTGAGGCTGGAGGTGCCTGCTCAGGGACAGGTGGAGATGGGCCCCCATGCTAGCTCCTCCTGACGCATCTACCTTGCCATGTGAGCCCCGGCTGGCATGCTGAAGTGTATAGTGGGAACAGGGAGGGAGGGAGGCTCGGACACACAGGAAAGGGCCTCTTAGCTCTTGGTTTTGGTTCTTTGCCCACTCTGGGAAAACGAGGGGTTCCTGCCGCCTTTGACTCGGCCTAACCTGGATCCTTCTCCAGCGTGCCCTGCCGGCTTCCACGGATCTGGTTGCCAGAGAGTTTGCGAGTGTCAACAGGGCGCACCGTGTGACCCTGTCAGTGGCCAGTGCCTCTGCCCCGCTGGCTTCTATGGCCAGTTCTGTGAGAGGGGTGAGTGTTCCCGGCCTCCCGCCCCGACCCCTGTACCCTTTCCTGTCTTGGTTAATTTGGAGGAAGGGAACACAGATCCCGTTGCCTCCACCAGGGTGCAAGCCAGGCTTTTTTGGAGATGGCTGCCTGCAGCGGTGTAACTGCCACGCCGGTGTGCCCTGTGATCCCGTCCGCGGCCTCTGCCTCTGCCCACCAGGGCGTACAGGAGCCACATGTGACCTGGGTGAGTGTGGAGTCCTTCTGAGGACGAGGTGTGGGGATAGGGCTACACTGATGGCAAATCTCAATCCTGTGGGCTGGCTGTCTGCACGCCAGGCCTCGGGCCAGGCACTGTGCCCTCCTGCGACCTCTGCTTCACCCTGCAACCTCTGTGCACCATGGTAGTGGCCAGAACATAGTATGTTCAGCATAGACATCCATCGGCGCTGCCAAAGCTGGGACCTGCTCTGTGGTAGCCCCAGAGTCTTGGGACTCTGTCTGGCCCCTGCGAGGTAGAAATATGTCCCCAATGTAACAGTTGTGGCCATGACCCTTTCAGACTAGGCTGCCCGAGGATGGGGGCTGTCTTGCTGGGGCTGTAAAACTGACCTGGTGACTTTTGGATTCATCCAGCCCTGGGGACAGCAGCTGTGGCTCCTGCCTCACCAACTCAGGCACCAGGCAGGAATGCGTGTGGGCTGGTGCTTCTCCGTTCAGGAGCTCAAGGTTATAGAGCACAGATATTTTAAAAGTGGATAGGAACTGTTATCCTTTTCAGGGGAAACTGAGGCCCACGGTCTTCTCTTCTCCTGTCCCGTAGGACATCATCCCACCTGAGCTTTCTACCCAGGTCCAGGCAGTTGTGATGGTGCTCATGTTCCTCTCCTCCACCTCCTGTCCCTACAGATTGCAGAAGGGGCCGCTTTGGGCCGGACTGTGCCCTGCGCTGTGATTGCGGGGGTGGGGCTGACTGTGACCCCATCAGTGGGCAGTGCCACTGTGTGGACAGCTACATGGGACCCACTTGCCGGGAAGGTGAGTCAGATCCCCAGGGGAGGAATTGAAGACTATCATCTCTGGCCAGGAATCTACCCCTTGCCCCAACACCAAGTGACGGAGCCAGACCAGTCACCCTCCCCGGCACTCAGAGCCCACACTGCTCCCGGCGGTGATGAGTAGGCCTCAGGCCACTTCTCACGGCAGGACCAGGTTGCACTGCCAGCCTAGAGCATCAACTCTGTCCCCAGTGTCACCCTGCAGATTGCAGTGTGAGGTCACAGATCCATATGCATACATGTGTGCTCAAGTATCCGTGAGCATCGATGTATGATAGCCAGTGTATGCATGTACATCCATGTATTGTGAGCTACCGCATGTGCATGTGTGCCAGCACATCGGAGCAGTGACATAAGCATGAGGGACAACTATGCATGCTCTGGATGTGTGTCCTGCTGGTGTGTGCACTCCAGGTGTGTGTGTGTGTGTGTGTGTGTGTGTATACTCCAGGAGTGTGTATACACTACAGGAGTGTGTGTATATACTCCAAGTGTGTGTGCACTCCAGGTGTGTGTGTGTGTGTGTGTGTGTGTGTGTGTATACTCCAGGAGTGTGTATACACTACAGGAGTGTGTGTATATACTCCAAGTGTGTGTGCACTCCAGGTGTGTGTGTGTGTGTGTGTGTGTGTGTGTGTATACTCCAGGAGTGTGTATACACTACAGGAGTGTGTATATATACTCCAAGTGTGTGTGTACTCCAGGTGCATGTGTGTGTGTGTACACTACAGGTGTACAAGTATATACTCCAGGAGTGTGTGTGCACACATCCTCCTGGTGCATGTGTGATCCTTCCCAACACTTCAGCAGACTGGGCCTGGGCAGCCAACAAGAAACACCATAAGGACTTGTGCTATCCACAGGGGTGTGGTCCCCCTGCCCCTGCCTTACAGGTGGGAGGCGCAGCCCCGCAGAGCAGGTATGCATCTTCCTGGTGTGTGCTCACACTACATGTTCTATAGGTTGTGCACGGGCTTTAGTTATGCCTTTTCTGGGTATGTGTCCCAGGCATATATTATTCAGGTAGATGTGTTCATCATGTACAGATGCACGTTCCAGTGATGTCTATGCACCAGGTGTGTGTACTGTGTTTAATTCAAATGCATGTGTTATAGTGCATGCCTGTGCCAGGCACATATGCTCCAGTCCAGGTGTGTACTCATGGTTTATTGTATACTTGTGCCTGTGTGTTCCCACATGCAGAGCTGAGGCAGTAGTCCCTTGACCCCCGAGGCTCTGTGGGGCTGTACCTCCCACCTGCAAGGCAGAGCTGGGAATACCGCACCCCTGTGGATAGCCCAGGCCCTTACGGTGTCCTTGTTGGCTGCGCTGGCCAAGTCTGCTGAAGGTGTTGAGAAGGATCTCTGCAGAGGGAAGAGGGAGGCTAGAGGTGAGGACCCAGACCCAGGAGTCCTCAGCTTGGAGATCCCCAGTGTAGACCGCATACTGTGTATAAGTGAATCACTTTTAGCCTCTCCAAGGTGGTCACAGCCACCAACTATTAATAGCCGTGCAAGAGAGCTGTTTATGGTTAGGTTGCAGTTTGCTGGCTGATGCCTGGGTGCATCATGCTACCTACAGTGACCTCCAGTGGTAAAACTCGGTACTACACCCTAGGGCATCCCATGTAAATTTATCATAGACATTTAGCAAGATATGACAGTGTGGTCACTGGGAGTCCTGGGCCAGCCATTTTCCCTGGTTATGACATCAACCTGACCTTGGGTGAAGTCTTTCCCAACAAGTCTCCAGAGCCCTGCTCCCACCCTTCTTGGTACTTGGCAGAAGGGGAGCTGATCAGATCTCCCACTGCTTACAGTAGGATGGGGGTCGTGCTGGTGGGGGTCTGGGAAACTGATGCCTTTCTGCACCATTATTGGGGTGCAGTGCCCACACAGCTGTCCCTGGGAGCCCATTCCCAGCCCAGAGGTCAGGGGATAGGTTCTTGTCCAGGGGCTGCTCTTTGGTTAGGCCCGGAGGAGGAGTCCCATACAAGAATGAACCTCTTTGCTTCCATATACCTTCAGAACCTGAACCTTGGGAGATGGGCTGGACCATGCGGGGAGGGGGATGGGCTAGTGCCTATAGCAGGCTTCACTGACGAGGGAAGAAGGCAACGCCAGCCTGGAAGGTGTTTTCAAGGGTTCCCAGCCCCCCTTGTTGCTGACCCTCTTTTCCTCACATGTCCCCCCAGTGCCCACACTGCTGTCCTCTAGCAGACCAGCGCCCCGGCACCCCAGCATCAGGGCCGCCGAGAAGCACTAACTCAGAGGTATGCCCACAGAGGTCTGCTACTGCGTTCCAACCCAAGGGCCCCAGGCCTCTGCTGTTGACTGAGACGACATAGGTGGACTTCTGGACCCACATCTCTCCTGGAAAGCAATGGATCTCTGTGGATATCTCTGGATCATTACACAGCCACACATCAGGGCTCTGTGGTTGGGGAAGAAGGCCTCCTCCAGACACAAGGAATCGGGGAAGTGGACTGGACCTCGGGCCATTGTTTACATGGGGACCCTGCAGGCTGTGCTGTGGAATCCTGGCCCTCTTCAGCAACCTGGGATGGGACCAAGGTGGGATTAGGCAAGGCCCCGCCTGCCTGCCAGGTTCTTTTTGGTGCTAGGCCATGGACTGCTGCAGCCAGCCAGCTGTTTACCTGGAAACGTAGTCCAGTCTGTATTTATGTAAGATATTTATGGGCAATTCCACTTGCCATTTTGCCCCTGGGACAGCTGGAAGCTGCCTGATCCCAGAACTCAGGCAGTGGCCTTGGGGGTCTCCAGCAAGTGTGATCAAGGGTTTTGTAAAGCCCAGTGAGTTAAAGGCACAGTGATGTCCTCATGGTCTGGATTTCTGTGCTTTCTGTAGACTCTCTAGGTCCTTCCAGGAACAGCTGGATGGGAACCCCCTGTACTCCTCTGTAATGATGGGAGTACTGCTCTGGTCACATCCAGGTTCTTCCTGACTTATGGTTCTGGGGCATGAGGCAGTACCTGGTCAAGGTGAATTGACCCAGAGAACACACTGGTGCTTATCTAGAGACTACAGGATCTATGTCCCAGAGGGGAGCAGGGCAGGCCAGGTGTGGAAGGAAATCCCTGCTTAACCCAAACAGCCCACCCCCTGCCTCAACAGGGTGATGGACACGCAGCATCTCAGGAGTCAGGGCAGAGCTGTAGGAGGGATGGGGGAAGGGCCCCAAGAACAGCAGAAATTGGAGGGCTGGACTTAAACCTGAGCCTCTCTGCTCCCACCCAAAGAAGCCCCTTGTTTTGGATCTGGGTGGTGGCTGCCCTCCTCCCTCTCCCACTGCATCTGAAACCTCCAGGGGCATTTCAAAGACTGCAGTGGGGTGGTCAGTAGTGGGAGCAAGTCAGTCAGCCGGTATATAGAGACTTGGGTAAAGGCAGAGGGATGGAGCAGAGAGTGGGGAAGAGTTTGTGTGAATGTGAAGCAGGCAGTATGGGAATGGAGGAGGAATTCTAAGGTGCCCAGAGGGGGAAAGGATTAAGAATCAGACTGGTCAGAAACTCTACAAGGGAAAGGCTGGCAGCCAGGAAATGGTGATGTTGTCACAGGTATAATTTTATATCCAGCCAAACTATCACCATGCCCACAGATTCATCCATGCCTAATTTGGAAGTAATCTTGGGAAGAGCCTAGGAGGGAGCCATGGGAGACCTTACAACACATTTCCTACATGGCCATCTTGAGGAAAACTGAAGTTGTCCTTCTAAACCACAGGTCAACCCCAGATCGGCTCGCCACAGGGTAGGCACAAGGGAAGTTGGAGACAGGCAGGGAGGCAGCAGCTGTAGTCAACAGAGGTAGGTGATGGAGTGGCCCACTTTAGCCCTCCTGAGGACCAGGGTCCACCCAGGGGCAGAGAGGGAGAGAGGAAACAGGGAAGGAAAAAGAGGGCTATCAATCAGGGCCTGAGCAGACAGAGGTCCAGACTTCATTAAGAGTCATATGATCTTGGCTGACAGGGTGGTTCAGAGGGATAGGCCCTTCCTGTCAAGCCTAACAACCTGAGTTTGTTTCTCCCATGGTAGAAGGAAATTAGTGACTTCTGCTGGCTGTCTTCCGACCTCCTCATATATACCCAATAAATAATGTAACTAAATCTTTTTCTTTAAGGCAAGTCACAGGAGGGCCAGCTGGAGGGTAGAAGTACAACCATAACAAGAAGAGCCGAGGAAACATGTTTTTAGAAAGGTTTTTTTAAAGGTTTGTTTTTAGTATTCATGTGTGTGTGTGAGGCTGCCTGTGGAGGGATCAGATCCCATGGAACTGGAGTTACAGAGTCTGGGCTGCCTGATGTGGGTCCTGAGAATTGACTGCAGGTCCTTTGGAAGAGCAGTATTGCTCTAACTGCTAGACCATCTCTTCAGCCCCTGGGGAAGGGAAGGAGCTTTACTGTTGTGAAGGTGCAAAGCATTGTAGCTGTCTACACACACACACACACACACACACACACACACACACTACACACATGTGCCTGAACATATTCATGCATGCATGCACATGCATGTACACATACATACATGCCTGAACACACTCATGAATGCATGGACAGATGCACATACATAGGCACACACGTGCACACATGGTCCAGGGTTCAGTTCCCAGCAATGACCTGGTGGATCACAATTCTCCATAACCCCAGTTCCAGAGACTCTGACACACTCTTCTAGTTTTGGTGGGGTACCAGGCATGAAGGCAAAGAACCCTTCACATAAAATATTTTCTTAAAAAGTAAAACAACTAGCCGGGCGTTGGTGGTGCACGCCTTTAATCCCAGCACTTGGGAGGCAGAGGCAGGCGAATATCTGAGTTCAAGGCCAGCCTGGTCTACAGAGTGAGTTCTAGGACAGCCAGGGCTACACAGAGAAACCCTGTCTTGAAAAAAACAAACAAAAAACAACAACAAAAAAACAAGTAAAAAAAAAACCTAGGAGATAAGTGGGTGGCTGTGGCATAACTTTCTTGGGGTCAAAGCCAGTCTTAAGTGAGGCAGGAAAGCCAGGGTCCTGGGGTAGCCCCTCCCCCCCTCCGTGTCAGTGCCTCTTGTAGCCACCAGGGGGCCTGAGAGAGAAACAAACCCTCACCTTGTCGCTGATGATGTTAGGCATTATTAGGCAGCCCAGCAAAAGGAGTCAGGAATGTTCTGGAAGGACTAGAAAGGACTGATGTGCAGAGGGAACAGCAGTCCCGAGGCTGAAGATGAAGCATGCACACCTTTATGGCTGAACCGTTTTCCGCACTCCCTGGAGGGAAGGGCCTGTCTCTGGAAATGGTCCACAGCACTCAAACCATCTCTGTGTGTCATGTGCCTTACTTAATGTCTCCCCAAGAAAGCGAAGGCGTGTGTCCCCCAGGCCCTAGCCTGCTCTACTCTGCTCATGTGGGGCTGGGCACGATGGTTCGCTGAGATGAAGGGCCAGGGCTCTAGTCTTCCACTCTCTCAGACCAGCAGCCACTGAAGCACCTGTGACTGGCAGTGTAACACCTGAGGGCTGGTGATCTGGTCCTATGTAGCCCCAACGGGGCACAGGCCTCCCCAGAGATGGTTAGGATACTATGGCCTCCTGCAAGCCCCTGACCCTGAGTGAACAGGGGGTCTTTTTAGGTACCTGATCTGTGATATGAAGGTCCCTAGCAGCAGCCCTAGCAGACAGGAGGTATGGGAAGGGTACCCCATATGATCCCCATTATCGGAGAGGAGAAATATACCACCAGAGAGAGCATGGGCAGCTGGGGAGGGGGAGGGCTGGGGGCTGGCGCTGTCCCTCACTGGGGAAAGGTTTACTGACCTGGGTCTTAGGACCGATGGCCTCTGTTAGTATGAGATGTCTGCTCACTGCCCAGTGTCTGCTAGCCTTGTCCACCCTCCCTGAGGGGCTGCAGCAGCTTTGTCCCTTGGTGTCACCACTTGCGGGTCACCTGCCTCAGGTGTCTTTAGTAACTGGGTTCAGAGCCAGAGCCTCAGCCTTCCAGTCCACTTAGCTCTAGCTACTGAGTGTGCTTGGTGACAGCCTGCTGGTTCTCTTAGACCTGTTCCTCGGGCGATCAGTAGAGGGAACAAACCAGAGGCCACAGGAAGTGGGTTTACACCAAGGAACCTGGGCTTCTGCCACAGGTGCCTATCCGCTTACACAGCATTCCCCAGCCACTGGTGTGCTTCCCTACACACACACACACACACACACACACACACACACACACACACACGCGGCGGAGAGGAAGAGGAGAGATGGAGCGACTCCAAGAAAGCAGGGCCCTGGGGTGAGGAAGATGAGATGTTTATCCCTTTCAGGCTGAAGGCGGTACTGCACAGCCATGTCTACTTACTGAATTCCGGCCTGGCTCTCCTTTCAAAGCAGCTGCTTACAGAAGTGGGTGAGCACTTGTTCTGCTGAGGACTGATGTCAGGCTGAGCCTGGGCTTGGCCCTTCTGGCTGCCTTGGGCCATGGGTAGGGGCTGGCCGTTCGGATGCACAGCCCTTCCCCAGGCCTGAGGGATATCACCCTCTGTGCTTTGCACCTAGGGGAGATTCAACTCTGTCACTTCTGTAGCAAGGTCAAGCCCGTGGGAAGGGAGGCAGACTCTATAGTACATGTTGGGTGCCCCATCCTGATCTAGCGCCAGCCAGGCAGAGAAAGACATGGGCTTCAGCACCAGACTGAAGGGACTGTTGGAGAGACCTCAGCAACCAAACCAGACCAACTGTGTTCATACCCGGCCCAGCCCCCAGCCAGCTCAAAGGCTGCTTTTCTGGCCGGGAGGTAGACAGGGCCTAAGATCACCACACCAGAGTGTCCCCATTGTGTCCCAGTTCTCAGAACCGTGTGGCCAGGCCGAGCATGCAAGGTGCCGCTGTTACCATCCCTGACCACACGAGAGGGTCTTGTGCCAGAACTATGGACAGACATGAGGCCACTCTCCATCCACCTGTTATATGCCGTGGATTTCACTGAGATGGGTGGCTCACATGTAAAACAAAATTTTAAAGAAATACCTTAATGTCATTTAGATCTGTAATAACAATATGGCACCTCAGGTCACCTGCCACCAGCATTGTCCTCTCAGAACGCCAGCCCTTTTGGTCCCATCTGGTATGAAGAGGTGCAGCTGGGAGGTGACCCTACGGTGTCTTTAGTGAAGGCAGCAGTCCTGTATCGCTGTCGGCCAGTGCAGTGTCTCACGGTGTCCAGTGAGAGGCCGGGCTAGGCTCCTCTAGAATGTGAGCCCCTGGAGCTTGTCTCAAATGTGTCTAAGGTAGCGGAATCTACAGATGTTCAGTGTTCTGCACTCAGCCAGGGGAAGGATCCGAGCTGCATCGGCGACAAGCCCCTCCTACGGAGCTGCGTCCGCGACAAGCCCCTCCCACTCCTGGGGGGAGGGGCTGGCAGGACCACTTGCTGGTCGGAGGGCTGAAGCTGTGTCTGCTGCCACGGCTTGGCTTTTGAGCTACACGTCCGTCTCCACCCGCAGCCGCTCCATCCTGCGCACGTTCCCTTCCACGGCCACGCGGCTGGTGATGGAGCGAGCAAAGCTCTCGGGAAACCAGCCCGTCTCTCCGTCCCGAAGCCTCTCGCCACGTAGCCAGCCTGAATGCAGACAGGCAGATGAGAGGGAGCCCTGTCGTCTCCTCCTCTGCTCTCAGAGTTCTAGGGCATGGGTAGCTGTTGGAACTGACCACCCCTCCTGACTTGAGAGCCAAGGGGGCCTTGCTCAAGGCCACACGGGCTCCTGAGGGGGTTGGGGACTGCACGACTCGGGGCGTGGACACCCATTTGCTTCACTTAGGGCCCAGAGTGATGAATTCATTTTAATCTCCTGATTCCAGGACCTGCTATTGTCCTCCCTTAGGAGAAAATGAGTGTGGTAGGTAGTGTGAAGTATGCGTGTGGATTCACATACATGTGCACCCATATAAGAATGTCAGTTCCTCAGGTGCTGTCTTTTGAGAACATCTCTCGTCACCTGGGAGCTTGCCAATGACTGGTTGGTCAAGGGGACCTTAAGATTTGCAGGTCTTTGCTTCTCCGGCAATGGGATGCCACAAGCATGTGCCACTATACCCACCTATAGGGTCCTTATCACAACCGAGCCAGCTCCCAGCTCCCACCTCTGAGGAAGTTCTTAGGGGGTACGAGGTAGGCCGAGCGTGTGCTGGTGGCTGCAGCCCATAATTACACTCTGCAGCCGTGCCTGGTTGACACCCACTCAGGGGTGGCCCGACCCAAACTCACCGTCCTCTTCCTGCAGGACTAGGACGACGTCAGCCTGTTGCAGTGTGATCTCATCGGCCTGCTTGGCAAAGTATGCCTTGGTGATCTCCACTTGGGGCAGTTCTGGGGGGAAATGGAGAGAGCTAGGCCAGGAGTGCTCTGTTGGCCTGGGAGGGCAGTAGTCCTCCCTCCCGCAGTAGTCCTCCCACGGACACATGCACCAGCTGTCCTAGCACAAGATGGACAGCTTCCCTTGGATAAAGACTGGCCTTCCAGAGGTATAAGGCTAGACACCTGCACCCACAGATAAGACTTCTCCCCCTTAAGAGAACATTCAGGGCCAGAGGTGACATTTTGATTGTCCAGCCTTGTTCTACTTCTTGGACCTCAGGCCTCCTAAGGATGACTAATAAGGTTACCTTGGGCTACCCGTGCATAGTCACAAGTGCGTACAGCAGGCCAAGGTCCAGCAGCTGTGCCCTGGCGAAGCTGTGATGTGGCCTGAGATCCAGCCCAGCCCAACCCCAGGGCTGTAACCCATACTCACCTCCTTTGTTGGTGATGTCCTGCCCCTCTCTCTCCTTGTAGGTGAGTGCTGTGATCCACCGGGCACGGTCACTCCTGGAGGCCACAGAGTAGAGAGTTGAGGCCCTCCTTCCTTTTGGGGGTCCCTGAGCCCATGTGGTACCGGTACCTGTTCTATGATCACTGACTATTCTGACCTGCTCTTAACTGTACTGCGACTTGCTGTGCTTCAGCCCCTGGCATCAGTGTTGGTGCCTGATGGCAGGATGCTGCTGCCTCGGGGCCTTTGCATGGCCGGCAGGCCTCTGTTTGCTGCCTCATTCCCTCCCTCCCTCCCTCGGGGATTTGACCTAGGCACCACCTTGACAACGGCAGGCCCATCGATCACGTGCACACTCGTCCCCTTTACTGCTGAAAGCTTCCTTCCCGGTTACCGGACAGTACAGCTGTCCATTTTTGTTGTTGTTGTTGTTGTCATCATTGTTTTTGGTTTTGGTTTTTGGTTTTTCTGAGACAGGGTTTCTCTGTGTAGTCCTGGCTGTCCTGGAACTCACTCTGTAGACCAGGCTGGCTTCGAACTCAGAAATCCACCTGCCTCTGCCCCCCAAGTGCTGGGATTACAGGTGTGCGCCACCACGCCCGGCACAGCCGTCCATTTCTTTGCTGCGTTTTGCTTATAGCCCTGCCTGGCTTGACTAGTAAGCTCTCAGAAAACAGCTCGGCACATCCCATGCTCCCGGCTCCGACTCTAGCTCGCAGGCACGCACGCACGCACGCACGCACTCCCCTCCAGTGGGGTCCCACGTCTTACGCAGAGTCAGACGACAGCAGTATCTGCTCCTGGCGGCCCTCGCTGTTGTGTAGCAGGCTCACTTGGAATGGGTAGGGCACGGAGGAGCTGCGGCTGCTGCCTCCGGGCAGCGAGGGCTCCGACGGTTCCAGCTTCCTGACCTGCACGTGGTCTAGCTGCGCGTAGTCTTGCACCAGGTAGCTTTCCTCACTGTGGGGACACAGGAGACTCATCAGGGCCTTTCCTACCAGGGTCAGCTGACCTGCCAGGGTCCTACTACGAGATGGGACTTCTAGGGGCTTCCGTGGCCAAGGAGGGAAACCCCAGCCTGTGGAGAGCAGAGCCACCCCAGATCCACTGAGGCATAGCATTTGAATTGAAGGTTGGAGGGGTTCAGAGCCGCTCTCCAGCCTGACACCTGCCTACCTTTTCTTCTTGGTGACGACCAGGACATCGTTGAACAGGAACAGGTAGCACGTGGGTCGGCTGGCAATTTTCCTAAAGATACTGGATTCCTCCAGGAGGAAGAGCTCCCCGCGCTTCAGGAGCCAGCGAGAGGCGGAGATGAGCGGGAGGGACTGGGGGATGAAGGGGTGGGACACGCGAGGTGAGGGTGCTGCGGAAGGGAGTCTCCCTGCCCCCCTGAAGTGAGCTTGCTGTCCCTGTCAGGACTGTACCTGAAGGAATGGCCACAGGCCACAAGGAGTTGTCCCACGGGTATCCTGATCTACCTATACACGACAGGCGTGGCTCGGTCTGATTTTTCTGGGCATTTGTGGAATGTTCTGCCTGAGCTGGGGGTGGGGACAGCCCTGGAGAGGTCTTGACACGTCCTTGACTTTGGGTCAGTCAGCTAGGCTCAAAGGCCACCTTTTCCACGTGGAGTCCAAGGCCCAAGAAGATCAACAGCCCTAGCTGCCCCTCCCCCACCCCATCCCCAGCCAGGCAGATCCCCTCCCCCCTCCACGATCCTGGCCCAGACCTCTTGCTCTAAGATATGAACAGCAGAGTGAGGTGTGGGGCCAGCACGGTACCTACCTTGACCTTACTGAATTCCAGCTGCGTGTGCAGTGTGTATAACTGTTCTGTGCGCTCCATCTTGTGGGCACCCTCGTTACACTGCTTCACCAGCTGTGGGGTTGAGTTGAACACGGATTGGTTCAACCGGTGGCACTGGCTTGGATCTAGTCCCCCTTTCCTCTCAGCATCACAAACCTGCGCCCCACCCCAGGGTCTCTCCCATCAGAGAAGCCGCCTCACCTTGCTGATGGCCTTCAGGGCGCGGCTGGCGGCTTTATACCGTTCGGGATGGCCTTGTGTCTTCAGGCAGAGTGTCTGCAGGAGAGAGTGGATGGGAAACACTGGGGCCCCTCCCAGGAAGCTCCCCCCCAGTGGGGCAGAATCTGGAAGTGTAGGAGAGGGTCCTGTGGGGGCCCACCCGTATGTCTACAGCCCACAGATGGCCTCTGAACCTCTGGGGCCAAGCCAGGCAAGGAGAGCTGGAACCACACATACTGCCAGCATTATTTCTGCAGGGCCAAGGGTGTATGTGCACGTGCCTAAGTGTGTGTCTGCAGGCTACACCATCAGATCACGTTAGTGACCGCAAAATGAGCAAGACAAATCACACTGAGTTATGTGTGTGGTAATTACCCAATTACAGATCTGTGTGAGGAAAGAGGTCAGAGAGGAGGATGGGGCCTCTAGGTGGATTGTCATGGCAACACCCAAGCCTCCCCAGGGATGCTCACGTCTGTCAGCAGCGGCAGCCGGGTCACCCTCTGCATGGGGAGAATCAGGAAGGAGATCATGGGCAGGCCCCCACACGCAGGCCGTTTCTCGATCTCCCTCAGAGCTTCCCGGAAGGCTGTGTTGCTGTTCCTGCAACGGGAGCACTGAGTCACTCTGACTTCGGAAGAGGCTGGGCGGGCAGGCGGGCGGGCCCTGCGTGGGGTAGGCTGGGGTGTGGAGGCCCCACTCACGACAGCTTCTGCAGGGTGCGCTGCTGGTAGACCTCGTTGGAGCAGTAGGCGACATAAGGGTGGAAGTGGTGCTCAGCATGGTCCTCCAAGATGTCGCTGATGTCCTCCACACACACCTGAGCTTTGTGCCGCTGCTCCAGGGCCTCGAAGAACCTGCGGCATCAGAGTGAGGTGTGGGTGGGGAAGCGAAGCCTCGGTTTTGGTGGGTGTGAACACACGCTTACACAGACACAGGTATGGAGACGAAAGAAGTCCACACAGACCGCTCTTGGAGGCAGTACGGAGGTGCCCAGTGGGCCAGGCAGAACCTTGTGTAGGCTGGGCTACGTTTCCCTGCAGAGGGCTGTCCCACGGCCCTCGGGACCCTGCGACAGATCAGCAATTCACACTGCCTTTGTAGCACCCACCTCCATGCCTATCCCTGGGTGGGAGCTCAAGGACAGAGAGCACACGCACTGGTGCCCTAAGGGACCCAGGGAGAGCCACCTCTCTCTAGGGATGGGTCTTGAAACAAAGGGGATTCTGCCAGCCAAGTTCCCTGCAAGGTTTCACAAACTGCCCACGTGCATGGAGTCCGGCCCATACGGGATCGAGCTGGGAGGCCCAGGCTCTTGGCAGAGGTCCTGGAGAAACTGCTCTCCTGACTCCAGTGAGCCAAGCGGGATAGTAGCAGGTGAGCGAATGACATCAGAGGTCAGCCCGGGGCTCTCTAGGTCTCGGCTGCATGCCATGTGGGGCCAGGGGCTGATCCTGGGCTACGCCCACCTCCCTAGGCCCTGGCTCAGGAAGCTGGGGGAACCCCATCTGTCTGAGAAGACCCTTCCTAGGCTTGGATGTGGGTATGGACCCTTAGGACCTGCCAGACCCTCTATCTGCAATGGACCTCATTTCCTATAAGCAAGTGCACTCTGAGAGCCAGTGGCCCTTGGGAAGCTGTCTAACTAGTAAGGAGGCTCAGAGGCACATGGCCCCGGAAATGAACAGAAGTTGAGGCTGCCTGGACACAGGCCCACCATGTACAAGTTGGCAGGCCAGGCCACTCAGCTGGAATACATAATCCCTAGGGTTTTCTGGAAAGCTCTAGAAGGGCCAGTCTCCTGCTACTGGCCCAAAATAGCACTAAATCTCAGAGGAGACCGCTGTGAATGGCTAGGGAGGAGACGAGAGACATCAGTGGCCATGCTGAGCAATCAGAGGCTGCAACAGCATCAAGGGACCACATGGGGGGTGGGGGGCAGGAATCTGCATGAGGGTCACCCACTTCCCGGGACCCTTCCCCTCCAATGAGTCAATGTGTGGGTAGTTCCCACAGCCAGCCGCTGAATCTCTTACAGGAAGCCTCAGTCTCCAGGGATATGACAGTCCCGTTTCCTGTCTAAATTTCTCTGAAACTTCCTGAGGGAGAGGGCACCCAGCACAGCAGCAGGCTGAGTGGGCACAGCAGGGGCCAGGCTGACCCCGGCATGCAGGAGCCAGCATCCTGTCCGCAGGGCCCAGCCTGTAAGCTAGCACCCTGTGACCTACTCTTTCTGACCCCACCGAGGCCCAGGCACCAGCCTCACTGGACAAACAGCGAAGCCAAGGCTAGAGGAACTGGGAGGCCTGGGGTCTCCTGGGTGGCCGCAGTAGCAAGGCCACGTGCACATAAGTGTGTGCAAACACATATAAGAAGACACTACGCCCAGTGCCGGGGTGAGAGAAACACTGGTAGTGTGCAATGATCAATGCACAGGCATGCACACGTACAAAGCACCCATACACGCATTCACAGAAGCACTTGCACACACACACCCTCCTCAGCCTGCAGCTGCATGCCTGGCCTTCCTCTGGTTCTAGGCCCTGGAACTAGAGCCCAGCCTGGCCACCAGACACTGCTGGGGAGAACATGACCCGGGGTTGCAACTCGAGGCTGCAGCCTGGCTGGGTGAGGATACTGTGGGCACTCTGGCTGTCCAGGGCTCGGGAGATACCCATTGGTAGTATAGGGTTATACACAGAGAAGTGTTCTCCCCTCCTGAGAGTCTAGGATGCCCACTACCACAGTGTCCCCACAGCCTACCTTCAACGGCTTTGACAGGTTGTCACACCTTCTCTCAAGCCAACGGCTGCTCCAAGCTTCCCACCAGGGTGCAACCCAGGGTGCACCCGGAGCTTACTGATATGGCTACAGAGATGACCCCTTGGAGGCAGGGGTAAAGCGGCAACTTTGGGGACCCCAGGGGACCTGAGTGTGTGTGGAAGGACAGGGAGGCTCACTTCTGACTGGCAGACATCACATCCAGGATGTTGGAGAAGAGGTGGTGATGTTCCGTCTGGGTCATAGTGGCCCTCAGCTCCTGGGACTGCAGGAACTCAGCCACCAGGATGCTCAGGCTGTGCAGATACGAGAACTCGGATGTGAGGATCTCGAAGATGGCCTGCACGAGAAGGCGATGCTCAGAGTGACGATGTACTCTGGGAGGGAGGAAGACCGGGGCGTGGGGCTCCTTCCGAGGGCTGTCACGATGGGATACAGGCCCATATCCCTGTGTTCTCTGGGACCAACCCGAGCTGTGTGGAGGTGGCCGGGACTTCGCTTTCTGGGGAAGAGTAAACGCAGGGCCGAACACATGCTGGGCAAACCTTCTACCACTGAGCCAGTGAAGGGGGTCAGTCCTCGGCCGTCGCTGGACCTGGCCCACGAGGGAGCCGGCATGGTAGAGGCGGGAGGGTACCACTCTTGTTTCTAATTCCCAGGGCACTGTGTGGCCCGCTGCGTGTCTAGGGACATCTCAGGCTGTAGCCTGCTCAGCACACCCCAGCTGGCGGACTTACCTCCTGCCTCTTCCGTTCTTCCGCTGACAGTGTGTCCAGGACACCTGACTCCAGCACCTGAGGAGAACATGGGCCAATCAGCTATGCATCACGGGTCCTACAGACGGACGGGTCCCACCTCCATCCATCAATTTTCCTCTGGGCCAGGAGGACAGAGCATCCTGGAGGAGGAAGGGAGGAGCCCAGGCAGAGCCACCGCTACCATCAGAGTTCTTCAGCTATGTCTCTCTCCCCAGCTTAACTTCCTCCCCATGGAAATCTCCCAGGACAATGCTACTCCGTCGACAGAGCCCTAGGGCCAGGCCAGGCAGATGGACAGGGAGTTCAGACGAAGAGTGTGTGAGTCAGACTTGCCTGGGCAGCTGAGTCAGAGCCTCGTCAGGGGAGGTACAGACTGTTATCACTTGTACTCTTATCCCCTTGGGGCCACTGGTGCCCAGGCTGCCTTAGAGTGACTCCTTCGCACCTATGGCTATAGAGCATGTCAGGGCAGCCTGGACCGCCACAACGCCTGGTCCCTGCAGGATGGAGAACTGGATCCATTTGTGCTCTCCTACCCACAGGCTGGAGACAGGCACTGTGAGCAGTGCGTGGGCCCCCTTCAGCTTGACAAACTTGGGTAGATCAGGCTCTAAATATTGGGCAATGTTACCGGGTACAGTGTGCTGGGCCCCATCCCAGGTCGGGGGACTCACCTCCCCCTTCACCCCAGTTTCTAGCATCAGACAGGATAATAAATGTTTACCCCTGGACACTTCTACTTGTGAGGCACAGAGCCTGCCCTACCGTAGACCTCTCTGGCTGGGGTCCCGTTCTCGAGGGGGTTCCCTCAAGCCCACGGCAAGCAAGCAAACAAGAAGCTCCACTGTACGGAGATGAAGGAAGAGCTGGGTCTGTCGTCCCTTTGCCTGCCACACCCACAGACTGCAGAGGGCAGGGGTCGCGTGCCTCTAACAGCAGCCAGTCACAGCCCTCATGCCACAGCCCCTGTGTGCCAGGCCTACCATCCTGTCTGCTTTTGACGAGCCCTCAAAGCTTGCCAGGACCCAGTTTTCGGATGTGGGAAAGTGGAGAGGCTGCTCTCCTTGGGTCTCTTTCTCTGTGACCCTTTTCCTGCCCTAGCGAGTTGAGGGTCCTAGGAAAGGGGCTCCTGCTGCCTAGACAGAAGGCACTGCCCCACAAGGCAAACTCTGCATCTCCGTGGCTCTAGAACCTGTTTGTAAGGGCCGGGGCCACCACAAGTTGGGGAAAGGAGGGCTGTGGGTCCTGCTGTGTGTTCAGGGTGGGTGTGGGACTCCTTACCTCCGGGAGCTGGCTCCAGGTGAGCTGGGCAGGCCGATAGCTCTTGACCACGATGGTGGTGTCTGCTCTCTGAGTTCCCTCTGGGCTGGAGGACTCATCAAGTATGTCATCATCAGACTCGTGACTGGTGTTCAGACCCCGCTCTCGGATCTCCTGGTACAGCCGGGGGTCTGGGGAGAGAAGAGCCACCTGTCTGCAGGAGGGTTTGGGGGTGGCATGGCCCTCCCAGGGGCCCCACAAAGCTCTCAAAAACATGCAGGCTCCGCTGTGGCCCACTGGGTCCTGCACTGGTACAAGGCCAGCCTGGAAGAGTATAGCAGCCTAGTGTAGAATGTGGCACTGTATGCGGGTCAGGTCAAGCGGACCAACCAGAGCTGTGGGCGGCCAGCCGTGCCTGGTCTGAGGGAGGAAGGCTCGGGTCCTCAGGTGGGGCCTGAGCTTGCTGGTTGCTGCCCAAAGCCGACAATACCACCAGCCTAGTCTGGCATGGGCCAGCCCAGTCAAGGGCACCTCTGAGCCCGTGAAGCTGCTACCATCAGAGACTGGAGCAGTGCTACTGCTCTGCACAGCGAGTTTCCCTGAGATTTTTTGCAGGGACTTGGAGCTTATGTGGCCAGGAGGGAGGGACATTCTTGCTGGAATCACTTTGTCTTGGAACCTCTTAGCTTCCAAGCCTCACAGCCTCGGTGGGACCAGGTAGACACAACAACCCAGGCTGTTAATTCCTTACAAGCTGCAGTATCCAGGATGCTCTCTTTGGACTGGAGATATTCCATGCCAAGAATAGAGATGAATGTCTGCCTCTCTGGAGGCTGATGTGTATGATCGAACCTGGGTCTCATTGGATACTTAAGATGGTGGGGAGCTGGTCTGTCTTGTCCTTGGGGACTGGAGGGAATTCTACTAGCTGCAACAGTCACATCAACAACTGGGGTTTGTGTTCAGGGTCCTGCCCAGCCTGACCTCATCTTCTCAGACCCACGTGGTCCCCCCGGCTGGCCCTTCCTGGCCATGCTCAGCCCTCGGCTTCCCCAGGGAAACCACTTACCATCTTTGAAAGAGCCCTTCTGTGCGCGTTTCCGCCCTAGAGTTTTCTGCGGACAAGAAACAGAAACCTCAGCAGTCAGCAGAGAGGGAGGTGTGGGTCGGCTTCCTTTCTGTTGCTATGGCAGCCCAGAGATTGTAAGAGATTGCCCAATGGGAGGGGAGGGGGCTCGTTAAATGTTAGATTCGCATTTCTCTTTCCAAGAAAGGAAAGACTTGGGGCTCAGAGCAGGGCCTGCTACAGGAAGGCTGCACAGGGGGTGGCGTGGGGGCATCAGGCGAGTTAAGAGAAGTTACCTGGACAGCAGGGGCATGGTGGGAATGGAGTAGGGGTCTAGAGACTTCTGCTGGTTAAAGTCTGGCCCTGGTACTGGTTGAGGACTCCAGAAACTGAGGCAGGGGATTGAAAGGACTGAGCTCTAGGGAATTCCCCACTCTTGGCTGGAACACTAGGTTTTCACAGGCACACTGGTTCCAGGAAAGAAAGTTGCTTCTGGTTCCTTAGAACCAGTTGGGGCCTGAAAACTCCCTTTACATGTGTATCCATCTGAGTGTATGTCTATGTGTGTGCCTGTGTCTCTCTGTGTGTTGTCTGTGAATCTGTGTGTATCTGTGTATGCTGTACATGTCTGTGTGTTTGTGTGTGCTCAAGTCTCTGTGTGTGCTGTGTCTGTGTGTATGTGTTGTATCTGTGTGTTGTACATGTTTGTGTGTGCCCTGTCTCTGTGTGTGTTGTATCTGTCTGTGTTGTGTCTCTGTGTCTCTGTGTGTGTTGTGTCTGTGTCTGTATGTGTTGTGTCTGTGTATCTGTGTGTCTCTGTGTATGTTGTACATGTCTGTGTGTTTGTGTGTGCCTGTGTCTCTGTGTGTGCTGTGTCTGTGTGTATGTGTTGTTTCCATGTGTCTATGTGTCTCTGTGTGTGTTGTACATGTCTGTGTGTTTATGTGTGCCTGCGTCTCTGTGTGTGTTGTGTGTGTGTGTCTGTGTCTGTCTGTATGTGTTGTGTCTATGTGTCTGTGTGTGACACTCCCAGCTGAGCCTGGCTTAGCTCCTTTTCACCCACCCCCTGCATCCTCATCTCCTCCATTCCAAATCCTTCCCCAGTCTCTACCTAAGCCCTCCTGGCCCTGAGACCATGGGGAGCTCTCTCATCCTTGTGCCTTCTGCACGGTTACCTGCCATCCCTCAACACCCTCACAGTGCCCTCTCGGCACGGGGGCAGCCACAGGTTGGCACACCAGCACGGGGCACGCAACTGGCACTCAGGGGTGGGTGCTGAAGAGGGCCTCACTACTGAGCTGAGCCATGGATGAGACCTTGGCAGGCCTGGTTCTAAGAGGCGGTGGTGCCGCCGATCCCACTCCTGAGAACAAGGCACCTCAGGTAGATGTGGCACAGGATCTCTGATAAAGGACAGCAGCTGGCACTGTAGACAGAGGCCTTGCCGTAGTCATTATTGACTTTCACAGAAGCTTGTGGTGACCATGCAGCACGCTGGTGGCTATCATTCTGATGCCCAGGTAAGCATGCTCTACCCATATCACGATGCTGCTTACAGCTCTAAGCATGATCTTCCCATGGTGCTGCATGCAGTTCTAAGAATGTCCCTTCCATGGTCTTCCCATGATTCCGCATGCAGCTCTAAGCATGCTCTTCCCATGTTTCTGCATACAGCTCTTAGCATGCTCTTCCCATGGTCTTCCCATAATTCTGCATGCAGCTCTAAGCACGTTCTACCTATGATGCTGTGTGCAGCTCTAAGTATGCTCTTCCCATGATTCTGGATGCAGCTCTAAGCATGGTCTCCCCATGGTGCTGCATGCAGCTCTAAGCATGCTATTCCCATGATGCTGCATGTAGCTTTAAGCATGTTCCTCCTATGGTCTTCCCATGATGCTGTGTTCAGCTCTAAGCATGCTCTTCCCATGATGCCCAGTGTAGCTCTAGGTGACAGAGGGCGTGTACTCATCTTTGGAGTATGCTACAGCTGGGTGGCGGCCATCTTCACTTATATATGGGGAAACTGAGGCTCAGAAGTGTTAGGAATCTGTTAGAGGGTCAAAAAGCCACAAAGGCCCATCTTAGGCCCTTCATGGAAGCTGACTGAGCCCTGTACCTGGGATGCCCCTCAGCTAGTCTGAGGGAAGCATCTGACAGAGGTGCCCAGAAGCCTCCTAACTCTATCCTGGGAAGCACAGGAAGAACAGAGATTCTCTCATCTGACCCCAGCGAGTGGGGGTGGGTGGGTGGGAGGAAAGGCCACTATCTGACCATGGACTTCCTGCCCAGTGGCTGTCTGTAGCAGATACCTGGAGTCCCAGAGATCGAGGACCCCATTCTGTTCTGAACAGCTGGGGCTACACCATAGCTCGGAGACGAGCTCTGCCCACCCAGGGCAGGCAGAGCAGGAGCAGGACAGGGGCACAGGTGGTGAGGGTGACCCTCCTTATCCCACTGGCTGCCTGAGCCTGGCCTTGCTGAAAGTGTCATCAGACAGGCTGGCTCCATGCCTGGGGCTCAAGAGTGGCCGTTGCCTCTGCTGTCCACCCTGGATGGAAGCAGAGATGGAAGACTCCCAAGGGCCCGACTCACCTCCTCCAGCCATAGCAATGAGACTCTAATGGATTCAATTAAACCCAGGTGGCCAGGAGCCTGTACCCAGCAAGGCTCAGTAACAGTGGCCATCTACGATGCCAAATGCGAGAGACGCAGGGCCAGACTGGCTCTCTGCCAGTGAACCCCCGGACCCCTAGGCACACTGCCCACCCTGCTGTCAGGGCAGGCCCCTACCTTATGCTTGGCTGGGTGCCGGGCGGGAGGCTCCTCTGCGAGGGCCTGGAGCTTGGGGCCCAGCTGGACTGAGTCCCCCTTGCTGCTGGGTGGCCCCAGGCCCTTCATGGCTGCCCTGTAGGACTGGTTCCTCAGGTTTCGCTTCAGGTTCCCCGCAGTGACCGTGTCTATGTCCATGTCATCCTGAGAGAAGCTGGGGGCTGAGAAGAGCTGAGGATTCCGCCTTGCAGCCTCCTTGCTGAGCACAGCTGCCCCAAAGCTCTGGTGGCGGGCTGGGGACTTGGTCTTGGGCTTGCTGGCCACGGCCAGACTCTTGGGGATGAGCTGCTGCGTGCCCATCTTGAGGGCCGCGGGGCTTTGCGTGCTGAGGATGATGGGCCGGGGCTCCACATCTCCCGGTGGCGTCGGTGTCGGAGGTGGTAGGGTCCCTGAGGCATCGGCATCGGGCTCAAAGGCGGCGTTGGCTCTGGCTTTAAAGGAGCTCCGGACCACAGGGAGTCCAGGGATAGGGTTCCCGTTGGCATCGAGGCGCAGCTCTGCGTGGAAGCGATACTCCAGTAGTTTCTCATCCAGAGAACTGTCGGAATGCCTCTGGGACATGCTGGTGACAGGGGAGGCCTAGAGAGAGGCAAGCAGGAGGCAAAAGGCTCAGAGGGACCTTCTGCACGAAGCCTCCCTGGGCCCAATCCTGATCCTCACATAGCGGCTCTTCTCTGAGATGAAGGGCCTGGTGGGAATGGGGTATGGCTGGAATGAGCCTGAGGGACCACCCCGATTTCTCCGACACAACTACTAAGTCCCGGGCAGGGTGCAAATAAGCGGAGATCTGTGACTGGGCCCAGAAGCTACATAGACCGGGACCAGAATCCTGGCTAGGCCCCTTATTGATGCGTGGTAGTTTTGTATATGGTTTTCATGGAGACAATTATGGTTTCCTGAGACTGTAGCAGATGATGTGGATGTGACCGTGGCCCCGCCTGGCTCTGCATTCCTGCTAAGGGGACGCCTGACCCCGAGAACACGAGGAAGAGCAAGCAGGATGGAAAAGAGAAAGAGAGGGCACTCCACCTGACCGTGGCCTTCCTGCTCAGTGGCTGTCCGCATCAGAAGCAGCAGAGCCAGCATCCACGAGAAGCCTGGCTGCTTCCCCTTTTCCTGGCCAGGCAGGGCTTCTGCAGTGCCGAGGCCGACTACCAAGCCTCTTCTCACAGCACTCTCCAATACATGCTTGTACTTGTCTTGGGAGTCCCAGGGTGAGCCCTGGGTCACAGTGCAGGTGAGACAGTAGGGGATCTTCAGCCTGAGTCATGGCCGAGGGGGCTCACTGCCCGGCGACAGCCACCGCCAATATGCGAGTCCTCAGCCATTCCACCCGTCCATCCCAGCGGCTCATGCGCCTGAGGCCCGTCTCTGACTCCTTCCCCTCATCACTGACTTGCCCCTGGTCTGCCACTGTGGCCCATCAATAGCAGGCAGCCCTGAGCAGTGGTTTCCAGAACGTTCTATCTCCTTCAACACCAGCATTGCCTGCTCCCTTGGTGCAACACAGTCTAAGGCTGGCTTTGGCTAAGTGGGAGGAAGAAGTGTCCCTCCTGGGCAGGGAATCCCACTGGCCTGTGACCCAGAGACTGAGATGAACACGGCTGTGGCCTTGACACAGCAGGAGCCAGCGTAAAGACTAGTCTGGAAGAGGCACCCCGTGTGGGAACCAGTCATCAACACTGACCAATCTGCTAAGGGTCAACTGTCCACGGTGCTACCACTCACCTCCGTGACTGGGAGGGTCCTCCGTGCTTGTTAGGAACTGCCCTATTGGGGGCCTGGAAACCTGGTGTCCTCAATGATCAAAGACGCCACTTCTCAGTTTCAGTCTTCAAATCTGCAAATCGGGCTCAGTAAGAACAATGTCCTCACCTGAGGACATCCTAACAGGTTCCTAAGTGACCCACAGAGTCCACTAAAAATCCCTGACGGGTTACGAGGGGCCACAGAGCAGCAGCCAAGGCTTTTCTGAACCAAATAGCATCCCTGGTATCTCTGGCATCTCACACTGCGCTGATAAGACAGGCCTGCACTCGAGACTCTGTAGGACCTTAATGTAAAGTTTCCAGGAGGAAACTTCCTTTTGAAAAAAAAAAAAAGTTCAACTGGGCGGTGGTGGCACACGCCTTTAATCCCAGCACTTGGGAGGCAGAGGCAGGCGGATTTCTGAGTTCGAGGCCACCCAGGTCAACAGAGTTCCAGGACAGCCAGGGTTACACAGGTTACACAGAGAAATCTTGTCTCCGGAAAAAAAAAAAACAAAGGAGCCAACATAGAGGAAGGCTCTTATATGCTCAGAACTCTGTATAGGTTGAGCTTAAGAGGACCCTAGAGGAACCCCATTAAACCTCAGCACTGAAGAGGCTAGGGCAGGAGGCTCTTGAGTTCAAGGCCAGCCTGGGCCATGTACACAGTGAGACCATCTCATCAAAGCCCATCAACCCAGAGTCCCAGTTGATAAGAAAAAGTCTCTGTTAAATGAACCTACATCACTTGCCTACATCAGGGGTGAGGCTCTAGGCTACGCTGACCCGTTGTCATTTCCCCTGCACACTGTCCCAGGATCAGGGTGTGGTACCTACCTGCCCTGCCTGACAGACGACTGAACTGGACGGGGAGGGACAGCTACCCTTAGGGTTACCTGAGTTGGGGTGGGGGCCAGAGCTATTTGGATGGGTTCAGGGCCTTGGGAACTGGTGACTCTCTGGCCTTCAGGAAGCTCAGACCCACCCTGGAGCTCCAGGCAGGCCACACAGCTCCATCCTACCCCACATTCCAGACCCCGGAATGGTGCCAAGATGGCCCAACTGTCCCTCCTCGAAGGGGACAGGGCAGGACTGGCCATGCTGCTCATAGTGAGCCACACTTCCGGCACCCAGGAAGCTGGTCATGTCCCAGCTCACCCCCGGAAGCCCCGGGTTCTTCTAGCATTTAGCTGTTCGCTGAAATTATCCCAAGAAGTTGAGTGCAGCTGAGCCTAGCTGGAGCCAGGGAGGGGCAGGCTGGGGCCTAGTACCCCAAGGGAGGGTGCATTCCTAAGGACATTCCAAATCCTGCCTGAGGATGATAGCAGTCACAGTCACACCAGGCCTCCCCCGGGAGCTGGCATCTGTCACACATGTGTGGCGTGGGGCCTCACACCCTTATTAATTTGTCTGGTTTACTGAAGCCTAGAGAGGTTAGTTTAGCTGCCTTCTGACAGCCTAGAACAAGACTTCTTGCCGGTCTGTTTACACAGGGATCGTTTCCTTCAGAAGGAACAGACCACACGGAAGGGCCCAGTATTGTTACATGGCCTCCTCTCCTTCCAGCAAACATCCATCATTGCTGAGCTCAGACTTGCAGGATAGCATGGCCCCTGGCAGGCGGTGGCCTCGCCTGGCAGAGGGCAAAGTCCATTCCGGGGCCAAAAGGTGCCCACAGGGAACCTGCCGGGTGAGCCATTCTTGGGAGTGGTTTTTCTTCCCAGGCTGGCACCACACCCACAGGCCTGGCAAACAGCCTGCCTGGGACCCCAGAGAGCAGGGCTGGTGACTTCGGGTACCTGTCCTGCCCAATAGCACTGCAACGCCTGCTGGACACGTCCTGAAGCTGCCAGGTCTCCAGGCAGCTTCCAATCACTGTTGTCTGGAGGGGGCTGGGCCGCAGAGCCATACATAGCATAGCATAGCTGCAGGGCTCCAAGCTCAGGGGGCATTCCTGAGGCCGACCTGCTTGTTAATCATTTCTACGCCTTCTACAGCCAGCTCTCTGGTTAATTTCCGCTCCCAGCCATCCAGTTTTAAAGCTCCTTGAGAGTCTGACTCCTCTGTGCAGGAGATATCTCAGGGTCTTCCCAGGCACTCCTGTAGCTCAGGGTGGGGGTTGGGTGGGTGGGTGGTGTTCCTCGGGCCTGGCAATGGCTACCCTCTGGCCACCAGGGCTACCCTCTAAAACAAACCCCAGGCTTCGGCTCGGGAAAGAGCTGGGGGCAGATTAAAGCCTTTACACACTTTTAAAAATATTTACTTATTTCAGGTGTGTTTGCGTGTGTGCATGCATGCACGCATGTATGTATATCACATGCATGCACAGAGCCTGCAAAGGTCAGAAGGGGGTTAAGACCAGCTGAAACTGGAGTTAAAGGTGATTGTAAGCCACCACATCTGTGCCAGGAACCAAACCCAGGTCTTTTGCAAGAACGAGTGATCTTCACTGAGCCATCTCTCCAGCCCCAGATTTTTTTTTTTTTTTCCGAGACAGGGTTTCTCTGTGTAGCCCTGACTGTTCAGAAACTCACTCTATAGATCAGGCTGGCCTTGAACTCAGAAATCCGCCTGCCTCTGCCTCCCAAGTGCTGGGATTAAAGGCGTGAGCCACCACTGCCTGGCCTCGGCCCCAGATTTCTGTTTGTTTAACTTTTGAAATTAGGTCTCACTGTGTATCCTTGGCTGGTCTGGATTCTACATATAGACCAGGCTGGCCTCAAACTCAGAGATCCGCCTGCCTCTCCCTCCTGAGTGCTGGGAGAAAATGTGTGTGCTCTCCCCCTCCTCCTAGGTCTGTTGGCTGGGAAGGTCTAGCTTTCCCATTGGGGAACACTTCCCTCTGGATTCTAGAAGCATCCTCTTCCCTTCTTGCTGCTGTTAAGGCCTCTTGGTACCCTCTGGACTTCCCTTCCTCAGACGGACACCTATCCTCCCTACCCCAGCCCAGCTCTTAATGGGTCCTACATCCACGGACTGAGGTGCCAGGTAGACCATCCAGCCAGCTTGTCCCTATTTTCTTTTTTATGCCCATGTCTGCATGTGGTTTAATGTTAATTCCTGGATAATTTCCTTCCCTCACCTCACCCGCTTAGGAGACAACCTCGCTCATTCGAGAAGACTGCCACACCGCTGAGCTGTGTGTATCCCCAGGCCCTCACCTCACGATGATTTAATTTCGGTTTGTTTGAGTCGGGGTCTTACTAGGTTGCCAGCTTGGTCTTGGATCCACTCTGCAGCCCAGGCAGCGCCTGAATCTGGTTCTCCTGCTAGAATCTCCCGAGGGCCTGGGATTCCAGGCCTGCGCACTGGGCCTGGCTATTGTTTTCAATAGGTAATTCCTTGCACTGTCCTTTCTTTCTGTAACACAGACTAATCGCTGCCCCTCGTTCCTTACTTTTCCTGTCCCCCTTTCTCACTCCCTCATGCCCCTCACTGATCTTCAGTCCTAGCATCTAAATGCACCATCTCCTATTAACCTAGAGGGCAAGAAACCGCTCTCTTTAACGCGTGTTTCCTTCCGGTGACTGCACCCGGCCACTCCCATCTTGCTTCGCCTTGTCTTCCCTTGGCCTCTCAGACCTGAAACTTTCAAAAAGCTGCTTTGGCTTCTGCTGCTGTGGGAGGGCCAGCGACCCGAGAGAACAGGCGCTGTCCTGGGGGTCGTTGTAGACTCCTTGCTCCAGCCCAGGTCTCCACGGGGGTAGCCTTTCCTTCAGACTGGCTGGCTTCTCACTCTTGGTTCACTAAGACTCTGGCACACAAGGGGCCTCAGATACTCCTAGTGGCCTCCAGGGAAAACCAGCCATGGCCATCCACCAATAGCCAGACGTAAGGCCTTGCAGGCTCCTTGTAGGCCACAGATATGTCTTCTCTGTATCCTAGGCGCCCCAGGCTCACAGGATTTGGGTGTGTGTGTGTGTGTGTGTAAGCACCTCCAAAGACACCTTCTATAGGAGCTCTAACTGGGCACCTGGCCACTCTCTCCTAAGACTGAGCTTTTGGGACGCAGGGACAATTTCTTCCAAGTCCCCCCACAAACCCCCGGGGCTCAATTCCCAAACGGATGCTGGTACTTCCTTTGTCCTGGGCCTGCCTGGAAGAGACTCTGGTACTCTGTGAGAACCAACTTGCCCAGAGGTTCTGATTAAAATGAGCGGAAACCGGGTCAGAGCCACTTGGCAGACCCACATGTCACCGTGAAGGTGACTCCCAGCAGCTTCCGCTCAGGGTGGGCTGGAAATGGCCCCATGATTGAGGCCTTAGACCCTAACACCAAATAACCCTCAGTGGGAACAAATCCTGGGGCACATGGGTCACAGAACCACGGGGCAGGATACCATTAGAGTCAGTGAGAACTTGACAGACATCTCAGGGGACCACTGTGGGTGTGGTCCTGAATGGCTGGGTCTCTCTGTGCCTGGTTCTCTGTCCCCTCCCCTTTCAGGCCGATCAGCTTCCCACAGATCTTGTGGGTTCCTATGCTGCCTTCTAGTCCCCTAGGCCTGATTTCCTCCTAGCTTGAGCCTGTTGCAGCTGGTTACAGCTGGTCATAGGAACCTAAACCACCCTGAATCTGAGACTCTAAACCCTGCTGGAGGCTGTCCATCACCAGCTCTGAGGCTGGGCCATCTCTACCTGGCAGGATCTGCCTCAGCCAACCCACAATGGTGGCCTTGTGTTTGGGTGATCCTGCCTGGCTGACCAGGGGACTTGGAGTTGCGTTTTGCTTGTAACCCACACCGCCTAACTCCATTGGTCAGGTGTGTGTTGTGGGGGTGGGCCCTGAGCTCAGAGGCTCTCATCTGAGAGCAGTTTTGCACACCTGGAGACAACTGGTAACATCTGAAGACATTGTTGATCACACCAAGGCCATTCTGAGGCCTGAGGCCAGCAGCCCCAGAGCTCAAAGTGCCATAACAGTCAACCGGAACAAACACTAGCTCCCAGAGCCGAGGTGGGGAAAACCTGACCATAGCTAGCCAATCTTCACCGACCTGATGTGTCCCAGTCTTAGCCCGAGACACCCACCTATCACTTCCATCACATTCCAGAAGCCCAAACAGACCAAGCACAGGGCAGGCTTCTCTAAAGAAGCATATAGGTTGAGGGCAGCTAGAGTCCTGACCCGGGAACCTGGGGCCAGGCTTCCACTGCCCAGTTCACCTGCTGAAAAACAGGGCCTGTGGAAGATACCCTCTAGCCCACTATGACTTCAGTCCCTCCCTGCGTCACCGCTCTACCTTTCTGGCAATCAGAAGCCTGGACTGAGGGAAAGCTACCTGCCTGGGTCAAGCCCCAGCCAGTAAGAGCACAAGGGGAGGAGCCAAGCTCTGAGGCCCTATCTCAACCTAGATGTCCTCAAACCCGGAACTGCGTGCGGATGACAGGATTCTGGAGTCAGGATGCTACCGAGGGGCAGTCACCAGAGCAGGACGTCAGGGAGAGCTGGTGAGCTCAGGCAGTGGCAGGATGGATCTGGAAACCAAAACCAAAACCAAAACCAAACCTCCAGACCAGGTGGTCAAACAGAAACACAGCCACCATCTTCCGTGGAGCACACCTGTCTGTCGTCTGTCTGTCTGTCTGTCTATCTGTCTGTCTGTAGGGAACTTGAAGCAGCTGCCTCACCTCTGGACTCAGCTTCCTAACTAGGGGCTGAAGAGTGACCGCCCGGTGGGTGGTGTCACACTGGAGACAACCCCCTGGAGTAACTTCTTACTATTGGGCTGGAGAGATGGCTCAACAGAAAAGAGCACCAGCTGTTCTCGGAGAGGACCGGGGTTCAAGTCTCAGAGCCCACATGCTGGCTCATAACTGTCTAAAATGCTTCATAAACCCAGGGGAATCCAGTGGGCACCAGGCACACCTGTGCTGCATATACATACATTACATACATACATACATCTATCTTTTAAAACAAACCAACCAGGGGGTTCTGACTTTAAGTACTTGGAGAAGGGAGTGGCAGGAAGCCTCTACTTAGCTCTCTCCACCTTGTTCTCTGAGTCTTTACTTTTTCTTTTCTTTCTTTCTTTTTTTTCTTTTTTTTTTTTTTTTTTTTGGTTTTTCAAGACACAGTTTTTCTGTGTAGCCCTGGCTGTCCTGGAACTCACTCTGTAGACCAGGCTGGCTTCGAACTCAGAAATCCGCCTGCCTCTGCCTCCCAAGTGCTGGGATTAAAGGTGTGCGCCACCACCGCCGCCTGGCAAGTCTTTACTTTTTCAAAGAAGCCCTGAGACCCTTTCCTCTACTAGTCCGTGCTGGGAGCTCGTGGTCAGAGGCTTATCTCTGGACCATGGGCAGATAGAAGCGTCTGTCCCCAGAAGGGAACACAGCAGCGGCACTTTCAATCAATGAACTCTGATTGATAAACGGAGGCCCCGCCGGGCGGAGGTGGCGCACGCCTGTAATCCCAGCACTCTGGGAGGCAGAGGCAGGCAGATTTCTGAGTTCGAGGCCAGCCTGGTCTACAGAGTGAGTTCCAGGACAGCCAGGGCTGCACAGAGAAACCCTGTCTCGAAAAAACAAATAAAAAAAAAAAAAAGAAAGAAAAGGAAAAAAAAAGAAAAAAAGAAAAAAAAAACAAAAACAAAAAACAAGAGAGAGAGAGAGAGAGAGAGAGAGAGAGAGAGAGAGAGAGAGAGAAAAGCCGGGCGTGGTGGCGCATGCCTGTAATCCCAGCACTTGGGAGGCAGAGGCAGGCGGATTTCTGAGTTCGAGGCCAGCCTGGTCTACAGAGTGAGTTCCAGGACAGCCAGGACTACACAGAAAAACCCTGTCTCGAAAAAACCAAAAAAAAAGAAAAAAAGATAAACGGAGGCCCCAGGCCCAAGGCCCAGAGGCTGACCGGCTTGCCTGAATTCACAAACAGCAACTTTCAAGCCCGGTGCCCACACGCCTGGGTAGGAAGCCAGTGTTATCAGGGCATACCGGCATACAGTCAGGAATGGCCCCGCGTGGTATCTGGGACCCTGCAGCTAGTCACTCAAGTAACAAACACACCCAAGCATCCACTTAGGCGTTACCAGCTCCTGTCTGGGCTCCAGGCGTGATCTGGAGGCCACTAAGATCTCATCTTGGCGTTTACCAACTCAGATCCCGGCCCCAGGGACCAGGCCCATGCCCAGGTTCATCTTTCTCGTACAAGGCAGGGGGTTGGGGACAGATGCCTACCACCGTCCAGTCTGTAAGTGGCACCCGCTGCTGCTTTCTGAGGCAGTCCCCTCCCACCGGAAAGCACTGCGGAGCCTGGCTAGAGGACTAGATACCAAAGCCACCATGGTGGGGAAAGGGCACGAGGGGGTCGGGCCACTCATTCTTGGAGCCTATCTAAACAGATCGTCTTTCTAGCTCCCGGAAGAGTCACTTCCATGCCCACCCCCCCCCCGCCCCGGGACTTCCCAGGAGTCTCTGCGTTCTAGTGTCTAACCAGGTCCGCTGCAAAGTGTCCCTTGGACTGTGGCTCAGGACAGCTAGGCTCCAGATCCCCGGCTTGCAGCCCCAGCGAGAGGGCAGGGCGCGACGTAGTCGCCGAGGTCGGGAGGGGCTGGAGCGCAGAGGGGACTGGAAGAGAGGTGCTCTGGGTGTCCCCGGTGGTCTTCCCCTCGGCTGACTCTCCAGTCCCCAGGCTCACCTGTGCGCGGGGCCGCCCCGGCTGGGCGGGTGTAGCCTGCAGTGCCGCTGGGTCCCTGCGTCCCGGGGCCGGCCGGTCCCGCCCTCTCTACTTCCTGCGCGGCGAGAGGGCGAGTGAGCGGGCGGGCGGAGCCGGGGCCAGGTGGGCTCCGCCGGCGGCTGCGCAACCGGAGGGCGGGACGCCTGGGCACCTGCTGCACCGCCGCCGCCTCCTCACCTGGCCGTGCCGGCTGCGTCACCGCTCTACCTGGGTCCGCCTGCGTTCACGTGACCCGTCTGATGGTTCGGGCCGGAGTCCACCCTCGGGCACTGTCATACCCTCCCTCCTGCTCGGATGCCCGCTTCCTTCCTGCGCCTCTCTCCCAGCTCCGCCGCCTCCTCCAGGAAGCCTTCTGAGAAATCCCGGGCCTGCGGGAACCTGTTTGTTGAAAGAAGCCCCACCCTCTGCATTCTTTGCAGCTGGCTGCTTGGGGCAGCCCTGGCCATGGATCTCCCAGAACACCTTTCGTGGTATAACCTATCCACCACCATCTCATTTTACTGAGAACTCTGAAGGCTGGAAATTCTACTAGCCACACAGATCCGGCTGTGATTCTCCTGAACTCAGTAAAACAGCTACCAAGTCTCTGTAGTGTCCTCGAGAATGAGGAGGTAACAACGACCCCCACGTGAGCTTTAGGGATCAGGCTGTGTGGGAAAGGATGCGGTCTGCACCATTGCCCTTTAAAGGACCATCAAACCTGAGCTCCCAAGGGTGGCTCAGATCAAGGGGTAGGGCAGGCAAGAGGCACAGCGAGCGCAGGAGCCAAGGAACGGAGGGACCGTGTCCAGGAGGGTAGCCTGAGACAGGGGACAGAGAGCACAGAGTAGGGTTGGGCGGAGGAGGCAGAGGCTGGGAGTGTCCAGCTCCTATCCCAGAACAGGGTCCTCTGCTGGGTATAGTCGGTCCAGACTCACCTTCCCCAGGCTGTCCTAGGTTCCCGAGAGCCAGGGTTGCAGGCAGACACCGTTACAGCTGGCGTTTTATTTTATTTTATTTTTTTCTTGATGCAACATTGGATTCAGATGGTTTAATATCCCTAAGACGCCTCAGAGTATGGCCATCAGGGCAGAACCTCAGCCGTGTTGGGACAAGAAGAGAGAATGATGAGAAGCAGCTTGTCCGTGGAGATGGTATCTATTAAAACAGCCCTCTTACTGTGGCTTGCTCTGCCTGGCTCACTAGGCAGAGCCCAGGGCTGTGCGTGACAGGGACATGGTGAATGTCTGCTGACCTGGGTCTAACCCGAGGTTCCAGTACTCGGCCCCATCCTGACCAACCTCTGTCATCTGTTTTTCAGGAAAGACCTGTGACCTCACACCATAGTCCACACACACAGTTCTCCATGGAGTGTAGCATTTCTGACAGAGGTGATGCCAGAGACTCTGGGTTGGCACTTTCTTGGCCGACAGTGTGGGGTTGTGTGACCCGCTGGCACTCCTGCCTGGGTCCTGGTCTTCCTGTGCGCTCAGCCTCCGACCTCAGCCCTGAAGCTGGGTGGTTTGGTTGGGCCATCCTCTGCTCTTTCCGGTGTAATATCTTCTGGACAGAGCACCAGTTGGCCACAGGGCCAGACCCTAGTGGGCGTCAGTCACCCTGGAGGGAGGAAAGGAGCTCAGTCAGAGTGACCTGTGGACTGGGACCTGGGTTCCAGGACTCCCTGGGTCTCAGCTGGTGCTCAGCTAGACAGCTCCTGGGAAAAGCGGCTCGTTGCTGACCTCTTGAGGCCATTGTGTGGTATTGCACCTACCAAGCCCATCCTCACTTTGCAACAAGATCTGGCAAGTCAACTCTTAGCGTTGGCTCATCACGGCCCCCTTAGTGTCTGGCTCCTAAAGAGTTAAAAGACTCTTCAGGCAGAATCAACAGATGAAATCTCCCCACTCCCCCACCCCTTTTTTTCTAGCGGCAGGGTCTCACTATGTAGCCCAGGCTGGTCTGGAATCATGCATACCAAGCTGGTTCAAACTCATAGAGATCTGGCTGCTTGTGCCTCGAAAATGCTGGAATTAAAGGTATGCAGCACCATGCCTGATGGAAATACAAGGCACGCACAGAGAACTCTTGGTTTTTTTTTTTGTTTGTTTGTTTTTGTTTTTGTTTTTTTGGGTTTTTTTTTTTTGTTTTTTGTTTTTTGTTTTTTTGGTTTGTTTGTTTTTTCCGAGACAGGGTTTTTCTGTGTAGTCCTGGCTGTCCTGGAACTCACTCTGTAGACCAGGCTGGCCTCGAACTCAGAAATCCACCTGCCTCGGCCTCCCAAAGAACTCTTGTTTTTTAAAGGGTATTGCTAGGCTGGAATTGGGGTCACCTTTCTCTTTAGAGAAATCGTTGCATGCCTTTGTCTCAGGCTGCTAGGGCTTTGTCTCAGGTCAGGAGGGCAAGGAAGAAGCCTGAAATTCTATGCCTATCCCTGCCTGCCTGCCTGCCTGCCTGCCAGGGATCTAACTCTTAGTCCCTACCTTGTCCTATCATTTATCCCTAAGACCTGTAACTGGTGGAAGGCAGAGAGCTACATTTATCGTGAAGGGCGCTGGGTCAAAACCTGCACAGAAACCATACCTACAAGGTGAGATGAGACCGGGCCATGCATATAGCCTGTCCTGGGGGTGGGGCTCTGCTCCCCAGGTTCCTGGTTGGAAGAGGTGGATTCCAGCCTTCATAGATTTTGGTCATTGCCCATCAGTAGCAGCACCCTGGCTGGGCAGCCAATAGAGAGGCCTGCGGGCCAGGCCAGGCCCAGTATTTATATGGATGGTAGACACGTGATTGTTGACCATCGGTGACTCAGTAGTGATCAAAGCAGCCCCATCCTGTGTGTGTGTGTGGGGGGGGGTTGGCCCTCTACCTCATAGGAAGGTAGAAAGCAGACCTTTGAGAACCAGGTGGAGCCACACCCAGCCAGCAGCCTGTCCTCACAGCGCTCAGCATTTGGGAAAGGCTGGTCAAATGGAGACTCTTAGCAGTGTGTGAGGTTTACAGCTCCAGTGCCAGGTGCCACAGTGCTGCTCAGAGAAAAGGAAGCTGGGACAAAGGAAAAACTGGTCACTAGACTCAGAAACAATACACGTGATAGAAGAGTGGGTGATGCTTTTGAGTCATCTACCGTGAATATGCAGATGGTGTGAATAACCCCAGGTGTGGGTGCATGTGTGTGTGCATGTGTGTGTGCGTGTGTGTGTGAGACTAGGTGTGTCTGTTTGCATGCACGTGTGTCTGAGTGCAGGTGTGTGTGCATACACAAGTGTCGGAGCCTCACTGTATACGTGCATGCACATGTGTCTGAGCCCAGTTGTGTGTGTGTGTGTGTGTTTATGTGCACATGTGTCTGAGTCCAGGTGTGTGTGCATGCACACCTGCCTGTGTAAGCATTCTTTCTGGGCTCTGCCCCACAGTTACCTGGCAACATCCAGGTATGCCTGACTCAGTATAAAGGGGGAATGTTTGCCCCCTCCTCTCTCTCTTACCCTCTCTGTCCCTTCTTTCCCCATTCCCCTCTCCTCTCTCTCTCTTCATATGCTCATGGCCGGCCTCCACTTCTCTTCTCTCTCTCTCTCTCTCTCTCTCTCTCTCTCTCTCTCTCTCTCTCTCTCTGTCTCTCTGCCTTTCTCTGTCTCCCTCATATCTCCCCCCCCCATACCCTAAATAAACTATTCTATACTATTCCCTTCATGGCTGTTACCTCAAGGGGAAGGGAGGTCTCAGCATGGCCCGCAGAGGTACCCCTTCCCCTGCACCATACCTCACTCTACAAACATTCCTGTTTCTTTCTTTTTAAAAACACAACAGTCTGAGTCCGGGCATGTGTGTACATGCACATGTGTCTGAGTCCAGATGTATGTGTGGATGCACTTGTGTCTGAGCCCAGGGCCCTATGCATGCTGAAGGCTCTGCTGTACCCAGGAGTGTGTCCAGGACTCTAAGGAAACAAAAAGAGCAATCTAGAGTATAGTGACAAAAAGCCAAAGGGAGGCGGCGTTCCATCTAACGTGTGTGAGCGGAGGCTTGGGAAGGGCGAGCAGGCGAGGATGTTGAAAAGGACAGAGCCCCACATCTTGTCCAGTCATCATCAGAGAGGCTTCCTCCAGCAGCCGATGGGAGCGGATGCAGAGACCCACAGCGAGAGGGTCCACTGAGAACAACTGAGCAGGCTCACATGGGTTCACAGAGGCTGAATCTGTAAGCACAGGGCCTGCAGGAGTCTGCACCGACCCTCTGTATATGCATTATGGCTTTCAGCTTGGTGTCTGCAACTGTAAGAGCCGGGCGTGTCTCTGACTGTTTTGCCTGCACTTGGGACTCTTCCTCCTGTTGGGTTGTCTTGTCTGTCTTCAGCGCAAGGGCTTTTGCCTTGTCTAATTGGATTTTGTTTTGTCTGTTTGATTGTTGTCTCTTGGAGGCCGACTCTTTCCTGGAGGGAGGTGTCTTTGTGAGCGTTTTTACTGCTGTGAACAGACACCATGACTAAAGCAAGTCTTTTTTTAAAAAAATATTTATTTATTATGTAAAAGTACACTGTAGCTGTCTTCAGATACCCCAGAAGAAGGCATCAGATCTCAGATCTCATTACGGATGGTTGTGATCCACCATGTGGTTGCAGGGATTTGAACTCAGGACCCTTGGAAGAGCAGTCAGTGTTCTTAACCAATGAGCCATCTCACTAGCCCAAGGCAAGTCTTAAAAGGAGAACATTTAATTGTGAATGGCTTACAGGTTTAGAGGTTCAGTCCATTATCATCAAGGCAGGAGCATGACAGCATCCAGGCAGACATGGCGCAGGAGGAGCTGAGAGTTCTGCATCTTCATCTGAAAGCTGCTAGAAGCAGACTGGCCCCCACATGGTTAGGAGAAGGTTCTCATTGCCCACCCTCACAGTGACACACTTCCTCCAACAAGACCACACCTTAGTCCACCTTCCAAAGTCCCCATAGTCTATAGCAGTCTCAACAGTGTTAAAAGTCCAAAGTTTGGAGTCTCTTCTGAGATCCATCCAATCACTTAACTGTAGTCCCCAAAGCAAGACAGGACACCAGCTGGACAAACTCCAAACTCTGCATCTCCATGTCTGATGTCAAAGCGGTTTTCAAATCTCCAACTCCTTTTTCATCTGTGTTGACTGTAACAAACTTCTTTCTCCTGGGATGGTTTCACTCCCTGTTAGCAGTTTTCCTTAGCAGATCGCCCATGGCTCTGGCATTTCTAACATCTTGGGGTCTCCAAGGCCACTTCAACGTTACAGCTTCTTGTTCCGGTGTCTGGGATCCACACATGATCTTCTGGGCTCCTCCAAAGGACTTGGGTCACTTCTTCAGCTCTGCCCTCTGTAACACTCTAGGCTCTGGTTGACTCCACTCCATTGCTGTTCTTGGTGGTCACATGGTACACTTGTATCTCCAATACACTGGGGTCTTCCGCTGAAACTAGAGGCTCTCTTCATGGTGTCAAGCCTCAACTCCTTTGCATGACCCCTTCAGTCCTGGGGCATCAACTGCAACTGAGGCTGCACCTTCACCAATGGCCTTCCACGGCCTCTCACAGTGCCGAGCCTCAGCTGCTCTTCATGCCTTCAAAACCAGTACTACCTTGCTGATTCTTAAGGATTATGGAGCACGAGGTACAACCTTGCCTATCTCTGGAACACAGTTCTTTGTGTTCTCAGAAAACACTTCCCAGATTTCATTTCTCTTCTCTTCTCTTCTCTTCTCTTCTCTTCTCTTCTCTTCTCTTCTCTTCTCTTCTCTTCTCTTCTCTTCTCTTCTCTTCTCCTCTCCTCTCTTCTCCTCTCTCCTCTTCTCCTCTCTCCTCTCTCCTCTCTCCTCTCTCCTCTCTCCTCTCTCCTCCCCTCCTCCCCTCCTCCCCTCCTCCCCTCCTCCCCTCCTCCCCCTCTCCTCTCTCCTCTCCTCCTCCTCCTCCTCCTCCTCCTCCTCCTCCTCCTCCTCCTCCTCTTCTTCTTCTTCTTCTTCTTCTTTTTGTTCGAGACAGAGTTTCTCTGTGTAGCTTTGGCTGTCCTGGAAGTCACTCTGTAGACCAGGCTGGCCTCAAACTCAGAAATCCGCCTGCCTCTGCCTCCCAAGTGCTGGGATTAAAGGTGTGTGCCACCACCGGCTCACTTCCCAGATTTCACCTCAGTGATTCTGGTCTCTTCATAATCACTGCTAATTTCTTAGCTCCAGCCAACCAGCATTAATGGTCCCAGTAGTCCCTTCTGTTCTTGACTCTAAAGCCAGAGTCACGTGGCCAAAGCTGCCGAATTTTGCTGCTTGGTGGGTGCTAGAACTGGGCCTCTTTGTTCTATAACAATATCACCAGCTTTCTGTTTTCTGATCCTTCACTGCTTAAGCTAGGCTGTCCTGGAAATTGCTCTGTGGATTGACCTTGAACTCAGAGATCTGCATGGCTCTGTCTCCTGAATGCTGTATCAAAGGCATGTGCCACCATGCCTGGACTTAAGCTTTTCTTCACCTAGAACCTGATCTGTTCCAGGCTGGCCTTGAACTCAGAGATCTGCTTGCCTTTCCCTCCTGGGATTAAAGGCTTGTATTACTGTGCCTGGACCTGCTGGGTGGGATCTTGCCCCAAGTCACTACTTTAATTCAATTTAATATCCCTGAACACAGGATTCAGCCCCATTTCACTTCCTGGTGCCCCTTTAATGCTCCAACCATATATTTTATGTTTTTCCTTTCTCAAATTGCCATGCTTGCTTAAAATGCTCTTCATGAGACTTAACCAGAGAACAAAGTCGAGGATGGGGGTTTCTGAGACTTCCTTTGACAATGCAAGTAATCTGAGTCTCTTCACCTTAGCCTCAGGCACACTCTCAGACCAGGGCGAAAACCAGCCGCGTTCTTCACCAAAATACCATGAAAACAGTTTCTAGGCCACATACTGAAATTCTTCTCCACAGAAACCTCTTGGGTCAGGTCTGCACAGTTTTCAACAACAAAGTCTTCTAATTCCTACTAGGGTGGCCCATTAAGTCCCACTTAAAGCATTCCACTGCTTTCCAAAGTCCCAAAATACACATTCTTCCAAACAACAGCATGGTCAGGCCTATCACAGCAATATCCCAGTCCCTGGTACCGACTTCTGTCTCAGTTAGGGAATTACTGTTGTGAACAGACACCATGACCAAGGCAACTCCTATAATGACAACATTTAATTGAGTTGGCTTCCAGGTTCAGAGGTTCAGTACATTGTCATCCAGGCAGGAACATGGCAGGCATGGTGCAGGAGGAGCTGAGAGTTCTACATCTTCATCTGAATGCTGCTAGTAAGACTGGCTTCCAGCCAAGTAGGTAGGATCTCAAAGCCACACCCACAGTGACACACCTACTCCAACAAGAGCACACCTCCGAATAGTGCTACTCCCTGGGCACTATTACAAACCATCACAGGAGGTAGAGGGGGAGTGCCTTGAGGGGAGAGGGAAGATGGGGGGGGCAGGGAGTTGGGAGGAGTGGAGGGAAGGAAAACTGTGATTGGTATGTATTGTTATGAAAGAATATATTTTCAATAAACAAAATGAGAAAAAGTAATCAAAATATGGGGCCTGGAGAAATGGCTCAGCGATTAAGATCACTTGTTGCTCTTCCAGAGGACCTGAATTTGGATCCCAGCACCAATGTTGGGGTGCCTGTAACATCAGTGTGAAGAGGTCCAATCCCCTTCTCTGGTCCCCAAGGGTACCTGTACATACGCAACATACACCAACACACCCACACGCATACACACAAATAAAATCTTCTAAAACCTTCACATTACATTTGCATTAGTTACTGTCTTCATTGCTGGACAAAATGCCCAACGAAAGCAACTTAAGGAATGGGGGACCTACTTTGGCTCACAGTTTCGGGGGACGGTTTGTCATGGTGGAGAAGTCATGGCGGTGGGGTGCGTCCACAGTCACAGAGCAGAGAACAATGAATGCTGGTCTTCAGCTCCCTTTCTCCTTTATGTAGGTGGGGATTCTAGCCAACAGCATGCTCTCTCCACCACGCACAGAGCGGTCCTCCTAACACAGTCAACCCCGGCTAGAAACATCTCCACACGCATGCGTGCACCTGCCTCTAAGTGCTTCCGGGCTCACATGGTCAAGGCAAAGCATGCTGGGTAGACAGATAAAAACCAGGCAGACGCTTTAGGGATAGAGAAAAGCTCAACCTGGTGTCAGAGTCTGCGCACCAAGGGCAGGATGGACACCACTCACGCGCAAGAGAACAATCTTGTTGACTGAGATGTCTCTTTCCAGTGAAAATATCCTTCAAAAAATAATATTTTTAAGACAGAAGCTGAGAGAAGTTATCGCAACACTCTCACTGGGCAAGAGATGTCGGGAGTGTTTTCAGGCTAACGGAAATCCTTGACCTCGGGGTGAATCTGGAGGACCATATGATACCTCTCGGAATCTCAGGTCTACACCTGGGATAGAAGCCCTCCAGGTAACACCAGCATATGCATAAATGTTAAGAAGTTTTTTTTTCCCTGTATTTTAAATTAGTTTTGAAGAATAATTTTAAAAATAAAAATAATGGTATTTTTAAATGTATAAATAATATTAATTTTAAAAACAAAAGTAACTCTGGTACCTGAGAAGTACAACAAATCACAGCAAAAGCTCCAAACATAAGAGAGGGCCTGTCCTGATTGAGGGCCTGCCCCGACTTCCCTGGACTAGTAAAAGGAAATAAACCCTTCATTCCCCAAGATGCTTTTGGTCACACAGTGTTTTATCAGAGCAATAGAAATCCCAACCAAGACAGGGACCACGACCCCTCACTCTTCCAAGGAAATGCTTAGTTTCAAATGCTTGTATTTGAGAAATAAGACACGTTTTTAAATCCACAATCTACACTTTTATCTTCAAATATTTTAAAAATTAACCCAGATTAAAACTAAAACAGGTAGAAGAAATAAAATAATAAATTATCAGAAGCTAGTATGATAGGAAATTGGTCTGCAGACCAATAATAAACTGCAAAGATATTATTTGAAAAGCTTGATAGAATTGATATCCCTAGATTTCTCAAAAAGACAGGAGAGAGGGAAAGAGGGATGGAGGGAAGAAGGAGGAGGAGGAGGAGGAAGAGGAGAGAGAGAGGGAGAGGGAGAGAGAGAGAGAGAAAATCATCACTACAGATCTTACAGTCAAGAAGATTCAACAGCTTATGGAAAACAGCCAAGCCCCTCTAAAGGTGCTATTTATTATCAATCTGGGCACAAGCACAAATATATTATCTAAATGGAACTGTATCTATTGAAGAACTAGAGTTAAAGGTTAAATTGGATTTATTTGTTTACCTAGTGTGGGGGACATACGCGTCGTTGGGCATATTGAGGGAGTCAGTTTTTTTCCTTCCGCCATGTTGGTCCTGTAGCTCACATGGATCTTTTTTTTTGTTTGTTTGTTTGTTTGTTTGTTTTTTCGAGACAGGGTTTCTCTGTGTAGCCCTGGCTGTCCTGGAACTCACTCGGTAGACCAGGCTGGCCTCGAACTCAGAAATCCGCCTGCCTCTGCCTCCCAAGTGCTGGGATTAAAGGCGTGTGCCACCACCGCCCGGCGCTCACATGGATCTTAGGTGTTAGTCTTGGCAGCAAATACCTTTACTCAAAGAGCAAAGAAACAAACTCACAGTTTCTGCGGAGACCTCCAGGCCCAAAGACGTTGCTGGTAGATTCAGCTTAACATCCCACCCAAGGGAAGAAATACTCTTCACCTTATACAGAGTGTATCAAGGACTCCAGGAAGCAGATGTTACACTTTATGTGTCTACTATTACCCTAAAGTCAATACTAACCACATCATGAGAATCCCCACAGAACTGTAGGCTAACATATTTCATGAACATAGAGGCTTTTACAAAATATTAATGAGTCAAATCTGGCCACGCATGTGGTACAAGATAATAATCAAGTTGGGCTTTGGTTTTCAAATGCAAGGGTATTTTGATGTTTAAAAATCAATGTCTTTCACCATTTTCATAATAAAGGCGACTAGTCCTGAGCTATTTTGCATAGGTGGAGAAAAGGCATTCGATATGACCCAGTAGCTATTAATAGTGAAAATCTCAGTGATAGGTAAACAGAAGGGAATCCTGATGAGGGCAGGTATAGTTAACATCAAATAATGATAAAATGTGCTCTTAGGCTCTACACAAGACCAAGATATCCACTGGCCATTTCTGACTTGTAGCTGTTACAAGATAAAGCAAATGTAAGAAAGGTCCTCCCCCTCCCCATGCCCTGAATGCATTGGGGATGACTCTGAACCCTAGTTTCACGTCTCTACTTCTCTGCCCTCTACAGTGAACTTTTCCATCTCCCACATGGCTTTGTTCTTAGGCTTCTTGCACATGTGCCCATAAAGTCTTATGTTCTCGCTTGGACTATTTTGGAACTCTGTAGATGACACCAGACAGAAAATCCCTGCACATCAGCTCTGTGCCGGTTGAATCCTGGCAGAACACGGGTAGCCAAGGGTGAGTGGTTCTGGGATGCTGCGGAGCGGGCTTCTCAGAATCATACGCACGACTGACCACCCGCCTTGCCTACCACCCTCCCATGGCCTCCATGCTCTTCCTCCTCCTCCTCTTCCTCCCCTCCCCTCCCTCTCCCCTCCCCCTTTTTCTTCCTCTTCCTCTTCTTCCTCTTCTTCCTCTTCCTCCTCTTCCTCCTCCTCCTCCTCCTCCTCCTCCTCCTCCTCCTCCTCCTTCTTCTTCTTCTTCTTCTTCTTCTTCTTCACATTTCTTCTTCTTCACATTTCTTCTTCCTGTATGTCCCTGCACCATCTCTTCTGGCCTTCTTTATCCTTCTGTCTATCTTACAGGATTGCTGATTTGTTTCTGGATAGCTTGAGCTTTGAGGGGTGTAGGGATCCTCCACAGAAGATTAAATAGCTTGCTAGGGAAGGTACAAGACCAAGGGTCAGCAGGCCCTTGACAACCTGATACAAACCTTGTAGTCACATTAGAACCTTTGTGAATTTTGGTGCTGGCCTGGACTCGTTCCTTATAGCAGGACTGGGGGGGGGTTCACTGTGCCCCAGGGTGGGGTCTAGGCCCCATTTGTGTGCAGTGAATCCTCCATAGAAGATGTTCAGTGTTCCACAGGCACACAGTTCTGAAGTAAAACATATTGGTTCCCTGGGGTGTTCCCTTCTAGCCCCTTGCAGTCCAACCCGTCCCCTCCCACCCATGATGACTACCCACATACTACTCTTTTCAGAGGGTCAGCTGGATGGCATTGCCCCTCTCCTTCAACTCAGCATCACGTATGTGCGAGATCTAGCCACACCACGGTGTCTCCCACTTGCTCCATTCCACTGGAGAAGAGGAAACTGTAAATCATCCCGGCAGTGAGACAGCTTTATATGCTGCCAAATGGCCAAAGTTGGAGCGCTGACAAAACCAAGTGCTGGCAAGGGTGTGGGCAGTAGACTCCTGTGGGACCCTGAAAGGTAGCATGGTCCCCGTCGAGCTAAGGCTAGAAGCCCCGAGACCCTGAAGGGAGGCTAGAAGCTTTGGCTGCTCCCAGGCATCAGGCCCCTGTCACTAGCCAGCCCCCACCAACCTCCCCCTGTAGATCTGTGGCCACCAACCACATAAGGGCATTGCCCCAAGCCCTCCACATGAAAAGGACATGGCCTGTAGTCACATAGGCTCAAGACAGATCTCTATTTTAATGAGGTACCTAAAGGTCTGGCAGGCTTAGCCAATAAGATTTCCTTCCCAGACACTCTTCCCTGCAAAGGGTATTTAATCTCAAGCCCACCCTGAGAAGTGGGGTATGCCATGGACTGGGTATATGCCCAGGAGTGGTATAGCTGGGTCCTCAGGTAATACTATGTCCAATTTTCTGAGAATCCACCAGACTGATTTCCAGAGTGGTTGTACCAGTTTGCAGTCCCACCAACAATGGGGGAGTGTTCCTCTTTCTTCACATCCTCTCCAGCATCTGCTGTCACCTGAGTTTTTTGATCTTAGCCATTCTGACTGGTGTGAGGTGGAATGTCAGGGTTGTTTTGGTTTGTATTTTCCTGATGACTTATTCTCTAAGATCAAGAATGGGACCTCATAAAATTGCAAAGCTTCTGTAAGGGAAAGGACACTGTCGATAGGACAAAACAGCAACCAACAGACTTTGAAATGATCTTTACCAATCCTACATCCTAGAGAAGGCTAATATCCAATATATACAAAGAACTCCAGAGAACCAAATAACCCTATTAAAAAATGGGGAACAGAGTTAGAGAATTTTCAACTGAGGAAACTTGAAGGGTTGAGAAGCACCTAAAGAAATGTCCAACATCCTTAGTATATCCAAAAGATTCTCTAACATATGACAAGGACACATGCTCCACTATGTTCATGGCAGCCTTATTTATAATAGCCAGAAGCTGGAAAGAACCCAGATGTCCTTCAACAGAGGAATGGATACAGAAAATGTGGTACGTTTACACAATGGAGTACTACTCAGCTATTAAAAATGATGAATTCATGAAATTCTTAGGCAAATGGATGGACCTAGAAAATATCATCCAAAGTGAGGTAACCCAATTAAAAAAAACACACACAGTATGCACTCACTGATAAGTGAATATTAGCCCAAAAGCTCAGAATACCCAAGATACAATTCACAGACCACATGAAGCTGAAGATGAAGGAAGACCAAAGTGTGGGTGCTTCTTAGAAAGGGGAATAAAATACCCACTAGAGCAAATATGGAGACAAAGTGCAGAGCAGAGCCTGAAGGAAAGGCCATCCAGAGACTGTCCCGCCTGGGGACTCATCCCAGACACAGGCACCAAACTCCGACACTATTGTGGATGCCAAGAAAGGCTTGCTGAAAGGAGCCTGCTATAGCTGTCTCCTGAGAGCCCCTGCCAGAGCCTGACAAATGCAGAGTTGGATGCTTGCAGCCAACCATTGCACTGAGCACGGGGTCCCCAATGGAGGAGTTAGAGAAAGGACAGAAGGAGCTGAAGGGGTTTGCAACCCGGTAGGAAAAACAACAATATCAACCAACCAGACCCCCCAGAGCTTCTAGGGACTAAGCCAAGGAGTACACATGGCTCCAGCTGCATATGTAGCAGAGGATGGCTTGTCAGACATCAATGGGAGGAGAGGTCCTTGGTCCTATGAAGGTTTGATAGATGCCCCAGTGTAGGGGAATCGAGGGCGGGGAGGTGGGAATGGGTGGGTGGGTGGGTGAGGATTAGGGGGATAGGGGGTTTGGGGGGGGGAACCAGGTAAAGGGATAACACTTGAAATGTAAATAAATTATAAATAAATAAATATTTAAAAAATATTTTCATCGGATCCACCGTGGGGAGCCCTGGAGAAAGCCTTCGCCTATAGAGCCACAGCCTGTCCAGCGCAGTCTAGTGTCTCGGAGAAGGCTTCTCTGAACTCCCAGCCACAACTGCCACCAAGCCCAAGCCTGCCACTACCCATCAAGCCAAGGACTCTCCCCGTGGGACCAGCTGAAGCTTCCCTCCCCCACCCCCTCCCCCACCCCTCCCCCACCCCTTCTGCTTTCCCTCCCCCCTGCCCCTGGTCAGATCCACCCATGGGCTCTCACTCTGTCCTCTTCTCTTCCGTGGCTTCCAGCGGCACCTGGATGTCCAAGAGCCTGAGAACCAGATGGCCTTGGCCTTGTCACAGACCTGGAGACTCCCAAACCAGCCCTGGCTGTCCCCTCAGACCGAGCTTCCCCACCCCAGGAGCGGTGTGTGTGTGGGGCGCTTCCCTATGGCCCAACACCCACTGGGCGATGGTGTGGGGTAAGTGCAGTCAATCCCTGCGTCCCGCCTCCCTGGGTGGGCTGTGCCCTGTGGCAGAGCAGACTCAGGACCCAAAAACCCTACAGACGTCCATGCTGTAGATGAAAGCCAGGCTGTGCAGCTGTGATGGGAAGCACCCGTCCACCGTCTGACCTAGCAGCTGGGACGCTCATTATTTACCCAACGGTGTTGGAAAGTCCATCCGTCCATGTAACCCCTGTTCTCAGGCGTTTCCCTTATCTTTATAATTGCCTAAATGGGAAGCAGCCAAGGTGTCCTTCAACAGGTGGGGGGCTGAGTAAACTGGTATATCCCAGTGTGGAATCTCATTCAGTGCTCAGAAGACACGCATTGTCAATCTATGAGGAAATACCAGGGAATCTTAAGTGCATGCTGCTAAGTGCAAGAGGCCAGGCTGCTTGGCTGCATGCTGTGTGAACGGCATGCTGAGATGATCTGAGAAGGTGGAATTATAGAGAAAATGAAAAGACCAGTGTGCCAGAGATTATGGAGAGGAATTGCTATAGAGTCCCCAGAAAGTTTGACCCTGAAACAGCTGTCGGAGTCCACAGGCCTTACATTAGCAGCAGAGTCCTACAGTAGCTACAGGTGACATTGTGGCAGTGTTTGGCCATGTTTGTACCAAACTAGTCACTGATAGGTCTTAGGTCCATCCTGGGGACGACTCAGGGGCCTGGGTATGAGCTGAACTTCTCATTTCTGGGCAACTTTGTTGTGAGCCTAAAATGGCTCTAAAAATGTTAACTCTTGGGTCAGTAGAGATGGCACAATGTTTTAAGAGCACTTGTTCTTGCAGAGGACCTGAGTTTAATTCATAGTGCTGCACACACAGCACACTGCACTGCAGAGCCTGGGGTCATGCACTGCAAAGCCTGAGGTAATGCACACTTAGCACACTGTACTGCAGAGCCTGGGGTCATGCACTGCAAAGCCTGAGGTAATGCACACTTAGCACACTGTACTGCAGAGCCTGGGGTCATGCACTGCAAAGCCTGAGGTAATGCACACTTAGCACACTGCACTGCAGGCCTGTGGTCATGCACTGCAGAGCTTTGGGGTCATGCACTGCAAAGCCTGAGATCATGTACACACAGCACACTGCACTGCAGAGTCTGGGGTCATACACACAGTATAATGCACTGCAGAGCCTGGGGCTATGCACACACAGCACACTGCATTGCAGAGCCTGGGGTCATGCACACATAGTATATACTGCACTGCAAAGCCTGAGGTTGTGCACACACAACACACTGCACTACAGAGCCTGGGGTCATACACACACAGTACAATGCACTGCAGAGCCTGGGGTCATACACACACACAGTACAATGCACTGCAGAGCCTGGGGCCATACACACACACAGTACAATGCACTGCAGAGTCTGAGGTCATGGTCATGTACACACAGCACACTGAACTGCAGAGCCTGGGGTCATACACATACAGTACAAAGCACCGCAGAGCCTGGTGTCATACATACACAGTACAATGCACTGCAGAGCCTGAGGTCATGGTCATGTACACACAGCACACTGCACTGCAGAGACTGGGGTCATACACACACAGTACATGCACACACAGCACACTGCACTGCAGAGCCTGAGGTCATGGTCATGTACACACAGCACACTGCACTGCAGAGCCTGGGCCATGTGCACACACAGCACACTGCACAACAGAGTTTGGTTGAAGAATTCGCATTATAAAGCCTGGTCCCTGATCCCACTCTGCCACCTCTCTTTCTGTAACCTGGTTTCCTGGGGTGGCGGCCAGGAAATACAGGAGCTACAAAACCCACCTAGGGTCTACTCCCTCCAACAGATCACGGGGGCTCCAGCCCCTCTGCAGGGTCATTGGCCCCACCTTGGATTTGTGGAATCTGGTTCTAGCCTCCTCCACCCACAAGCACGTTCTGCTCCACCTTTGGAGTAGGCGGAGTTGTGGCCTCGCCCAGCCTAGTGGGGAGATGTGAGGTTTTCCCCAGCAGGGCTACAGTCTAGGCTCATGGATGGGGACCCCTCATGTCTCAGAGCCCATTGGGCAATCTACGTAGCAGACGTTGGCTTTCTCCACTGCAGAAAGACACAGCCCCAGCCGGGCTGTTGTACCCCGAAGAACAACACAGTTTGTACAGTAGAAAACTTTTGCTGCATGAGAAATAAGGCTCAGGGCTCCCTAAAATAGCTTCCCTGCAAATGGCCAGCAGTTCCTTGGCCCAGAGGGGAGCCGAAGGGGAATGAAAAGCCCCTCTCTTCCCAGAAAACAGATTCTTCTTTGACACATTTTTTTTTCCTCCTCTTAATACCCCATCCCCCTTTTCCAAAATGGGGCCTTTTTCCTCAGTCTTTTATGTGGGGACTGGGCTGTGAGAAGACAAAGTCCACTTGTCAGCAATCTTCTGTCAGCCCCTGTTCCCGTTCCCTCTGGGGTTCTCTCAACAATACGGCCATTATCGGCCCCTCTCAGATTCCATTGACGGTTCCTCTCTCTCCAGGGCTAATGAGGAGCAAGGCTGCCAGGTTGGACAAAATGGGGCAGTTTTCCCTCCACTGGAGCCCCAGTGTGGTGAGCTCTGGGGAGCACCGTTATAGGGGGATCTGTGGGCCACTATCATGACATTTGGGAGAGGCACTTTTGGGGGTGTGGTCTTCAGTTTTAGCTTTGAGAGTCATGGTGAATGGAAATGTACTTCCCAAGAGCTTTTCAAGCCACCCTGGGCTTCAGGATCCAGGCTTAAGATCTCACTGGCAGTTCGTCAATCATGGTGGGGAGGAAACAGCCTGAGACAGTCAGCGCCACCCATGCCCGCTGCACTCCATTTGATGGTGTTAAGAAAACGGAAGCCGGCAACCCTGACTTGGGTTGAGGATTTTAGGCCAAGATCAACTTCCATTTCTTCTTTTCTTTCTGGCAGCCTCAAGGAATTGCCGATGAGGGAATCTCAGAGCCCCACTCCAGGTGATGTGTTTCAGAGCCTGACCTGGTGCCTGGGAGAGATTTTGGAAATCCTGGGAGTTGGAGAATCATTGTTTAGGGAAGGTTCAAAGAGCAAACCACTCACTCCTCCACCCACCCATCCACCCATCCATCCATCTGTCTACACATCCATTTATTCACCCATTCATCCACCCATCCATCCATCCACTGATCCACCCATCCATCTGCTGATCCACCAACCTATCCACCCATCCACCCATCCACCTGCCCATCCACCCATCCACCCATCACCTGCCCATCCACCCATCCACCCATCCACCTGCCCATCCACTCATCCATCCACCCATCACCTGCCCATCCACCCATCCACCCATCCACTTGCCTACCCACCCATCCATCCACCCACCACCTGCCCATCCACTCATCCATCCACCCACCACCTGCCCATCCACCCATCCACCCATCCACCCATCCACCCATCCACCTGCCCATCCACCTGCCTATCCACTCATCCATCCACCCATCCACCTGCCTATCCACCCACCCATCCACCCATCCACCCATCCACCTGCCCATCCACTCATCCATCTACCCATCCACCCACCCATCCACCCATCCACCCATCCACCTGCCCATCCACTCATCCATCCACCCATCCACCCACCCATCCACCCATCCACCCACCCGTCCACCCATCCACCTGCCCATCCACTCATCCATCCACCCACCACCTGCCCATCCACCTGCCCATCTACCTGCCCATCCACTCATCCATCCACCCATCCACCCACCCATCCACCCATCTACCCATCTACCCATCCACCTGCCTATCCACCCATCCATCCACCCACCACCTGCCCATCCACTCATCCATCCACCCACCACCTGCCCATCCACTCATCCATCCACCCACCACCTGCCCATCCACTCATCCATCCACCCACCACCTGCCCATCCACCCATCCACCCATCCACCTGCCCATCCACCCACCCATCCACCCATCCACCTGCCCATCCACCTGCCCATCCACTCATCCATCCACCCACCACCTAGTCATTCACCCCGCCATCATTCACTCCTCCCCCAACTCATGCACCAGTGCAGTGGCCTTTCCCTGTCTGTATCCAGGCTCCTGTAGGCACCAAGAGCTTCATGGAGGACCCTCTTCCAGAGCAGAGGATGCCGAGTCAGGAGGTCCTCTCTGTCTTGGGCCCAATCACCTCTAAGCTGTTGATTAGAGTCTAGATACCTGTCTTGTGTCCAGCAGTGTATTGGTGTAACACCTGGGGGAAGGATGGTGCCTTGGTGGGTTGGGGTGGGAGGTGTGAGGCCCACGTGCCCCATCACTGAGGTCTGATGGAAGAGGAAAAGCCAAAGGCGAGGCGGCCAGTGGCCGGAGTGAGTGCTGAGGCGGCTGGATATACAAGCTAGGAGAAAGGACACAGAAGGCAAAGTGTGTTGGGAGGTCAAAGGGCAGTTCCAGGTGTCATGCATGTTCAAGGTCAATCTCATTCGCCCGGGCTACTCAATACAGGGTCTGTTAAACACGCAGCATTTCTGTGTGTGCACGTGTGTGCGTGTGTGCATGCTGTGGCATGTGTGTGGAGGTTAAAGGAAAACTCGAGGAAGTCAGCTCCCCTGCACCTTTACCTCTGCGCTTTCTCAGCAGTCCTGAACAAGTTCTCCTAAGGGGTCACCCGAGTGAAGTGCTGGAAGGCAGGCCCGCAACCTTGTTTCTGCATCAAAGGCATTTGCTGCTTGGCGCTGCTGCCCCAAACCAGCCAGACTTGCTTTGGAAGAAAAGAAAAAGAGAATGGGTAACTCATCTGGGGCAAGGAGGAAGTGGCGAAAAAGAGCCAAGAGCCAGGGAGAAAACCAGAGCCCCTGGGCAGAGATGGACGTTGGCAGGCGTGACTGTTCACCAGGGCCATGAGATAGCCCCTGCTTTACAAGGCGCAGAGGGAGCGGGAGCGGGCGCGCGGAGCGTACTGCGCATGCGGACTTGGGACAGCTGCGCTTAGACCTTTGGCACTTATCTTTTCAGGTTCGTTCATCCCAAGGCTTCGCCACCAGAGCAGAATCAAGTTGGGGATCAGATGGTAGAGGAGGTAGACTGCAGGGGGCTAGCCCCAGGCCTCCATAAGAGAGGCATTCTGGGTGAGGCCAGAGAGCCCCTGCTCCCCAGTAGCCCTAGGGTCTCTGCTCAGCCCATTCATCTGCAGGGGCAGCTCCAGGCCTAGCTGAGTACAATACAAACTGAGTGAGCCCCCCCAGGGCATGTGCCCTGGTGGAAAGGATGGCTTTGCATAGTGCTCAGACCCACTAAGTAAACTTGGGGGGTGCACTCCTTCTATCCTTCTCCAGAGGCCAGGGGGTCCCCTTAATGAAGCTTGTAGGCACAGAGTCTTAGAAAAACACACAGATTTATTGCATATCAATCTCGTGTATAAATTCATTGTAGCATCGGAAAGATTACATTTGGTATCCAGTCAGTCCTATTCTACAGCATTGACCTCGAAGCCAGGCCCTCCTGGCTTTTTACCTCACAGAAACCTCTACACAAGTACAACTGTCTTTGCTATAAGCCTCAGAATGAGATCTGCAAAAAAAACAAAAAACAAAAACAAAAATCACGTCTGACTGTTCTCAAGCCGCGTCTTCTCCATTCACGATTCTCCCACGGCGATTTCCATAGTCACCAGGAACTGTGGTCCATTTTTTTTTTTCTTGTGGGCATTTTTGGACTCTTGGCCCTGACTTAGACCTAATCACATATTCAATAAGTGCATCTACGGGATTTTCCTCATCATAAGAATTTCACAAACAGACACAATAATGACCGCTAAAACACGAGCCATGCACAGCTTATCAACACAACAGCAATTTACAGGGATGGGGGCGGGGCGGACGCCAGCCCCCTCCTCAATGGTTTTTAATTTTCTTTTTTAACATTATATGGAAACCAGACATTTACATTTGATTCCTTTCTCAACACTATATAGTTCTAAAAGAAAAAAAAACAACAACAACAAAACCAGAAACAGAAACAAACTGAATTGGATCTGAATGTAACAATGGCAACACTCATACAGGGTGGAGATTCTCTCGGGTGTCAGGGATATATATATATTTATATTTATATTTATATACTATTGGTTCAAAGTACACACAGCACACATGCACACACATATAGCACACATACACGTGCACACACGCACACACACAACACGCACCCCCACACGCACAGGCTTTAAGTTATGTATTCTGACACCAGGGCCCCACTTCCCCCACACTGAAGAGAGTAGCTGCGCTGTGGGGGACACTGAAGACACCCCCAGCTTCCCCCAGTTGCAAGGGAATCGATCGCACATCTAGAGATTCAAGCTGCCTCCCTCCGCTCAACCTTTCCCCTCCTAGAAGTGACGATGTGAATTGGTGACAGGCAGATAATGGCTGGAATGGTGGGGGAAGTGACCTTGTCTGGGGAGAATTCAAGAATGTCATGTCACAGTATCGCTCAGGGCTAGGGACAGTCCTCATGGCTTTCGATACCCGGCTGATCTCTGTGGACAGGAGTGTCCCAGTGTCCACTGGCAGGAGGGAGAGCTGTCTGTCCCAGGCCTCCCCACCCTCGTGTCCCAGCAACAGCACAGGAGGCCTTCTGTCCCCTACCCTGAACGGCACAGTGATCAGCTCAGTAGGTCTCAGTCACTTGGGCATGGACAGGGACCGTAATCCAGTGCTTTGAGCTTCGAGTCTAAAACACGTGATATGTATTTAAGCAAGTGCTTCACAAACACTCACTGAGGAGGCAGGTAAGGGAGAGGAAGCCAAGAGCTCTGAGTCGACTCTGGGAGGCAGAGGGGTTAGGTCAGTCTGGGTCTGGGTAGACCCCCTGCTCTCACGGCCTTGGAGAGTAGGGCCCACCGGCTGGGCAGGTTAGATCATGTTGTGTTCGCCTGTTGCTGAGGTTTACACCTTGGATTTACACAGGGACATACAGGGTCTTACTCATGCAAGATCTACCTTCCTGCAGGACAGCCAAGCTCTGTGTTTCCCACCTGATCATCCTAAGTGTGGCAGTGATGACAGGGCCGAAGTGTGACCTTTCCCGGGGCTGGAGACCTCCCTGTGACTTTCTCTTTGCCGAGGCAAGTGCAAACGACGTAAAGTATCATCAGGAAAACAATCTGGCTGGGCCTCTGCCCTGCCTCTCTATGCTGCACAGCAACGGGCCAGACAGCCCCGCTACGGTTTGGTTCTCCGGCGGCCAAGACCTTTGAACTCACACCCGGTCCAGCTAGCTTGAGCCAGTGGGCGCTGGTAAGACGGCAGAGAGGCCAGGTGGGTAGAGCTCACTGGTGGAGGGCATTGGAGAGTAGAGGCAGAATATCTGGAACTCAGTGCAGAAAATCAAGTGCTGTCTTTGTTGGGGGGGGTGGGCAAGCAAGGACAGAGTCCTTCAAATTCCAAGTGCCGGGCCAAGGGGAGGAGCGTGTAGGAGAACCTGAGGTTGGAATCATCACTGTGTGGGGGGCAAAGCTTTTAACTCAGCACAGCTGGGACTCTTGGGCTAGAGGTGGACAGGAGCTGGGCGTGCCAGAGGACGAGAAGGGGGCCTTTAGCTGCTCTGCTGCTGTCCACAAGGTCCACACAGGTCCCCGTTCAGATACACTCCCCGTACTGGAGAGAGTCACACCGCGGAAAAAAAAGCACACACCTTGCTCTTTCTGAGAAGAAAGCATATAATTTGGGGTTTACAAAAGTGGGAAATGTATATCTGAGGTTGGACTTACACAGGGGTCCCATCTAGCTCCCACCTAGAGAGGAAACTGGGATCCTTAAGCGGAGGCCCAGCCCGCCACGCCACGGAGAGACTGTCACGAACCTGTGAGAAGTGTGAGCAGTTAGGCCTACAAATCCTTACCACCGGACCACGGCAAGTTCCTCTGCAGCGTCCCTGCTGCCTCGGCCATCCAGCTTGCACATTCTGAGCACGACACAGGACCGTTCTGTGTTATGTCACCGAGATTCACCGCAACCTGCAGGGGAATGGTGTCTTCAGGGATATCCCCGTCACGGATCTCAGCATGGCCTGGGTCACTCAGCATCAACAAAGATGATTGTCTTTGCCCCAGAACGGCCAAAGAAAACATAAAACATCTGTGCTCGGATGTTTAAGGTGCTCCCAGAGGGAGTCGCCGGCAGGCCCACGGCATGACACGCGTGCACTGTGTTTGCTGACACTGACACAATCTCTCATAGTTTTAAATGACAACCCAGGCGGTCTCCATCCCCTATCTTGTTGGGATACTCCTTTTTTTTTTCTCCTTCCAAACACTAAAATAAATAGAACACTTGTCTTAAAATGTAACTGAAACTCAAATTTAACAAAATCATATGATTGTCTGGTAAGTGGGCAGCGGTGACCGCGGGACTCCTGGAGGGAGCGACGCAGGGGTATTTGGCACATTAACAACCGCCCCACTCCCTGGGTACCGATCACACAGCACACAACCTTATCACACGGTTTTGGTCCTTCTCTACATACTTATATTAACATCATTTCTTCAGAATAAGTTGTTCAATGCCAAAACAAAAATACTGTTAAGGAACAAATAAAATAAGGAGAGAAATGAATTAGAAAAAAATTACAAGTTATATACAGATTAAGGTAAATTTCCATCAGAAAAAGAAATCATCTGAAATTGGCCCCTATGGGATAGTTTAAAGCCCATCCTAGCAGAGAAGTAGACACGTTCCGACCGTCCCAAGGGAGTGAGGCATCCGGTCCCGTCTCGGTTCTTTGCTGTGGCAGGTCCCCTGTATCTTCCTCCTGTTCCTGACCTCACCTCACCAGGAACCCATATAAAGAGCAGAAGTGGCGGATCTGGAGTCTTAGGCACAGGTAGTGCTTGGTGTCCTGGCGTGGAGGAGCAGATGGGCAGGCGTCCCACACTCGGTGGCCATGGGGAGGGCATCAGACTGCCAGGGTTGGGGAGGGAAGAAGGTTGGAGGCCGAGACATGGCCCAGGGCCCTGCCTTCTGAAGAGCAGCGGTCAAGGCCGGCGCTGGGGCTGGAAGACCTGAGCCACTGGTTCCCGACTTCCCCATACAATTGGGGGGTCTTGGGTGGGACCTGTGGATTCCTCTGCAGACCACACAGGGCAAGGCAACCTCTCTGTCCTGGCCTCCGCAAACCTGCCGCCAGGCTCCATGTCCAAGAATTCTTGTACAGTCAGCATCTTATTGAGCTGAGTGGCTCCATGCCCCCTTATCCTGTGTCGGGCACCCCGGAATCACCTTGGCTTGTACAAACAGGTCAGAGATAGAAAAGAAAATTCTCCATTATCTACATTATAAAGGGCACACCAGAGCCGCGCTCGATGTCCCCTGGCAGGTGTGGGTTTGCCAAGAAGCTGAAATTCCAAAGCGATGCAAAATTACTTTAAAAAAAATTTTACAAGTCATTTTTTTGATTTTTAAAAAATACCGTCTATTTCTTTTTTTTTTTAAAACCCACATGCTTAAATAGACTCTATAGTCAATACGATTACCAAAAGGGTTAATCACGTGATTTTCGTTATAAAAATCATTCACGAGGTCTCTCTCCACAGCACTTGCCCACGTCTTTCCGACCTCCTCTTTCATACCATGCAGTTGCCCGGATGTGGCCAACCGGCTCCTGCTGGGATAGAGACTCTCCACCCTTGCCCAGAGTTTTCTGATCCACAGCTCCTGGGAGCAGCTCCTGCGTGGCCGTGCACAGCACCCGCTGCAGATCGTGTCCTTGAGGCCAGTTCTGAGAGGTGCCGAAGATGAGCGGCTGCTCCAGGGGCCTTCGGGTTTTGAGTTTCATTGGAGAAGCTGGACTTGAGCCATGTCGGCTGGGGTTGGAAGCAGAGTCGAGGCAAAGTGAAGGTGTGTGTGTGGGGGAGGGGGGCGGGGGCTGCTCCCTGGCCCCTTCTCCATCTCCCGCAGCTGGTACCCTGGCTTTGAACTCTGACCCTGGGGCCTCCATGACCTCAGAGGTGGTTGATGGGGTTAAAGGCTCCGGACTCTGACGAGGGTCCTGTGATGTTCAACCAAGCATCCAGTGAGCTCTGGGAGGGGGCGTGGAGAGGAGTGTCTTCAGAGAGGGACAGCATCATTGCATATGCCTGTGGGGGTGGGGGAGGAAAGGAAAGTACACACAGGACAGGTGAGGGGCATCCCAGATAGGTAGGCCTGAGCCTTGCCTCACCAGTGGTCCCAGCCTGTCCAGCTCCGTCCCCTGCCCTCCCTCCCTCCACCCAGTCTAAAGAAAGGGAAACAAAGGCACTAGAGAGGCTCAGACTCCTCCAGCTTGGAAGAGGGAGATGGGAGTACCTGAGAGCAGAGGGGACCTCTTGTGCCCAGAGTGACACCAGGACACACAGTAGGCCCTCTGTGCCCATGGGGATCTCTTGACCTCTTGGGGGTGCTCCCCTGAAATTGCATCTCCACCTCCCCGCTACCCTTGGTTTCTCTGCCAAGATGAAAAAGCATAGCAGAAAAGATGTCTGCTCCGGGAGCATCTGGGGATTGGCAGGAATCGGTCCGAATTCTGTGCTAGTGGGACTGCCTTTGTCTAGTGGGCAGGAGGAGGCCTGGGGGACTCTGAATGACTGTGGTGGGCTACTTTTTGGAGCAGAGTGGGTAGAGTCTCTGAGCTGTTGCAGTTATAAGGTAATTTGCTGTGTTGCTGGTCTGGGACAATCACGGGCGCATCCTTCTGCCTCAAGCTCAGGGCAGGAGGGGCTGGGGCTGAGGGCTGTGCAGAGCATGAGTTACGGATGGGCACTGGGGATGCCTGGCATGACCCCCTATACCTTTGAGCAAACACTAGACAGAGTTAGTTAGAGACGAAGACAGACACGCAGACGAATTGGGGTAAAAATCTTGAGGTGCTTCTGGAAAGCTGGAATGAGAGCCAAGCCCCTTTAGACGTCCCAACCACGGGGACTAGAGTCCTGCAGCCACTGTCCCTGAGATGCGAACACAGAAGGTGCTGCCCAGGACAAGCGCGCACACTCAAGGACCCAGTGTTAGCTCCAGCTTAGAAGCTAGGGCCGCCGGATGGAGACTTTTCCCGAACAGCAGGGTAGTCATTCATCCTGGCTCAGACCAGAGATGCGGAGACCCAGCAGCTGGCGGGGACAGAACCTGGCCGATAGGCTCCCCTCTGGGGATGGGATGGGAAGACCAGGAAAGCGGCCCTTCCTGCCCATGCAGAGCTAGCTCCTGCTTATCCATCTTCAGAGCCCCACCGGCTCTGCCAGGCTGCTGGAGGCTCACAGCTATAGGGCTCTCTCTCTTTGGACAGTGAAGTGGGCATGGGGGCTGTGGATCTGAATGTCCTCCAGCCATGGGAGAGCCGTAGTCAGAGTACCCAGGTATCCTATGGTGGGGAGGCATGGTGGCTGCCTGCTGCCCACGCCAAGTGGAAATGGGAGGTGGGACGAGGGCTCTGCTGGGTACCTACCTGGTTCTTAGCCTGCCTGTACAGGGTTTGTTTTAAAACCTCAGAATCTAAGGTGGAATTAAGCACATCTTTAACTTCAAGTGCTTCCTCAGCCGCTCTGCGGAGATCCAGCCCCTTCCCAAAGGTCGGCGTCGGCTCCAAAGCTAACAGGCCGCCTCCTCGCTCCTCAACACACCTGCGCCAAGGACCAGGGAGAGGGGCCTGGGGTCAGCTCTTTGGCCACTGGTGGCATCTCTCTGGTGCTTCACGGCTGCTCCCCGTGCCTGCATGCATGCCACGGGTCTCCACGGGCCACATGCACAAGGAGACAGACACACGGACACACAGACGACTAGATGGGAAACCACACGGATGTAGGAGAGTGGACAGGCAGCGAGCAGGATGAGTGGGTGCACGGGTCACAGGCAGCAGGCAAGCCGGGCTTAGGGACAGAGGGTTCAGAAGGAGGCTTTCACTTTCTGAGGCTCTGGGCAGCTTTGGAAGGGTCCTGGATGCCCTACCCACCCCCAGGACCAAGGGGCTAGGGGAGAAATGCTGGCTCCAGAGGGCCAGCCCAGGGCATCTCAAATGCTGGGAGTGTTAACCATCACTGGAGGTAACTGGTAAACAGTTAGGACATAGAGAAGTAGCTCTGGTCTGCCCAACTTCTGAAATCATGGCTGCTGGGTTACAGCCCCTCCAGAGGCTGGACCCTGCTGCCCCAAGTGGATGAGGACAGCTGCACAGCAGAGCCAGACCCCGAGTCAGGGTCAGCAGAGTACACCCTTCCCTTCCTTTTCCCCACTCCAAGCTTCTGGACACCCTATAAGGGGCAGAGACCCGGGGGCCTGAACTCTGGTTAGCATCACCCTAGGCCTAGTGCCAAAGCCTTGTGGTAGTAGCACCTGCTGGGCAGAGGTGAGACCAGGTTGGAGGAGACAGCTCCTGAAGGGTCCCCGGGCACTCAGGTCCTCCCTCCCAGCCCATCCCCTGGCACTCGGCCACGCCCACCTTCGGGTATGGTCGAAGCCCATGGTCAGGGTGGGTGGTTCGTCATCCTCTTCATCTTCATAAACTCCTTGGGGCTCAGGTGTGGGGGACACCGTGTCCTCCTGTGACTTCCCGGCTAAGCTGTCATCATCCTCTTCCTCCAACTCCTCCTCTTCCTCCTCCTCCACATCCTCCGGCTTTGCACTGGCTGAGCCTGGACATGGTGGGTTGCTGTCCAGGTCTTGGATCTCAGATCTGTAATGACAGGTGAAGAAATTGGCCATGTTCAGGGGCCTTCCTTCTTACTAAAGGTGGCTATTCCAGTCTGCCTTCCCAGGCCTCCAAAAAGAGCTGGCATCTGTGGTTACTAAAAGGAGGTTATGGGTCCAAAGGCAACTGTCTATTCCCTCGGTCCCCAAAGAGTGAGAATTTTGGAGGAAAGTAGGAAAATCCAGAAGAGACGGAGGCATCGAGAGGGAGAGATGGGGTTCAGGGTAAGGTCCCCAAGGAGTGGACACCAGACCATTTGGATGCTATACACATGTGCCCTTAGGACACTGGTGTGAGGAAGTGTCCAGATCCCATCCTGCCCAGGACTCTGTGATACCCAACTGTTCTTGCACCTCCCAGACAGCAGCAAGGACCTAAGGTTGCAGAAGCTCAGGAGTGAGGGCTGGGCTTAGGCTGCTGCTGCTGCTGCTGCTGCTAACAGGACACACTGCCAGGGTGGGCTGGCATCAGGGAATATTGGTCCGGGCTTGCAGCCCAGGCTCTAACTTAACAGCCCCTAGTATCTCTGCAGCCTTGGCAGACCTCTGATATTCTCCTAATGTCTTTGAATCTCTCTTGGTCCTTTGTCCTCAGGGTGTCTGTCTGTCTGTCTGTCTGTCTGTGTCTGTCTCTCTCCACCCCTCCTCCCTCTCTCCCTCTCCCTCTCTCTCTCTCTCTCTCTCTCTCTCTCTCTCTCTCTCTCACACACACACACACACACACACACACACACACACACACACTATGCCTATGAGTGCAATCACATGTGTATACATTGAGGTCAAAGGTCAACACCTGTGTCCTCCTGGGTCACTACTCACTGGTCTGGGCTGGATTACTTAGCTACTAGACTGGGTGACCAGCAAGCCCAGAGCTATTTGACTTGCATCACCAGCACTGTGAATGTGGTGTGTTATACTATGTTTCTTCTTTCTTCTTCTCCTTCTTTTTCCTCCTCTTCCTCTTCCCCCCTTTCTTCTTCGATATATTTATTTTATTTATGTGAGTACACTGTTACTGTCTTCAGACACACCAGAAGAGGGCATCGAATTCCATTACAGATGGTTGTGAGCCACCATGTGGTTGCTGGGAATTGAACTCAGGACCTCTGGAAGAGCAGTCAGTGCTTTTAAGCACTGAGCCATCTCTCCAGCCCCCAATATTTTTTTACATGGATTCTGAGGCTCGAACTCAGACCCCCATGCAGAACACTCTGCCACCAACAGAGCCATGTCCTCAAGCCTCTGGGCAAGATTTTTTAAAAAATATTTTATCTTTTGATATGTTTGTATGTGGATGTGTGGATGACCACGGATGCCGAAAGAGAGTGGGAGCTGGAGTTACGGGTGACTGCGAGCTGCCTGGTGTGGGTTTGGGGAAGCAAACTCTGGTCCTCTGTAAGATCAGCTGGAGTCCTCACCATGAGCTCTCTATCTAGGCCCTGGGAAAGACTCTGTACATCGGTTCCTTCCTAACGAGAGCGAGCAAGCCAGATCTAGTTCCTTCTAGGAACACCACCAGTCTGGTTCACGATCAATTCAATGACACAGTTCCTGTGTGCCAGGAACCGTGGCTATCTAGGCAGGGTCTGCTCCAGCTATGGATGCAGCAAAAGACAGCTAATTCTTAGATCCCATTTCTAGAGCCCCCACTTCTTCCTGGCCCTCATTTCTACTCAGCTCTGGGGACCTGACCGAGCAGTGGCTGTGGCCTTGCGGGGGGGGGGGGGGGGTTCCGTCATTTCTGCTAAAGGCAGCATCTTAGTGGACTGACTTGCACAGTGGTGTCAAGGCTGTGGTTGTATAGGTGGGGCTGAACTGGGGAGATTCTGTTGTAGTTGTAGGCTCACTCCACCCACGACACTACCTCCTGCCATGCCTCCAGGACAGGCAGAATCTTGACAGGTTTCGAGGTTTTCTAAGTCCCTGGCTTCCAGTCGCTTGTGTTGGGGGCCAGTGAAGACTATGTTAAGTTCATCTCCTAGCACTGAAGGCCTGGATCCTGTCACCCTGTAGTGGCAGTGGGAGAGAATTCAGCCCCTACAGTTCCAAGGACAGAAAGAGAAAGCATGGGCAGGGAGTCCAGCCAGGCCCTGGGTGTCCCGCTCACCAGGTAGCTGATGTGGTGAAGCTAAGCCTGCTGGCTGGTCTTGGGCAGGGCTAGAGGAACCCTGCTGTTTGGAAGCAGAGACTCTTTTCTTGCCTGCCTACTCTCTGGTATGTGCTGTCCAGCAGGGACCCTGGCAGGCTGGTATCAGCTTCTGGTAGGAGGGCAGGTTCTCTGGTGGAGACAGGAAAGCTGCCTCAGAGGCAGCTATGCTAGCACGCTGACTGACATGACCCACAGCAGCAGGGAGGGACAGTCCCATAGTCAGAGAAACAAAATGTTGAGAGAAGATCAAGATGAACCACAGCTGGGGGTTCTGAGGGGAGAGCTGGTGTCTCCCACAGTCCTTGGTCAACATGTGGCTTCACCTGTATCTCTGTGGTGTGTGTGTGTGTGTGTGTGTGTGTGTGCGTGTGTGTAAGTGTGTGTGTGTGTGTGTGTGTGTGTGTGTGATGTGATGTGAAAGTATCTCTACCAAACCCAGTAGGACTTTGCTATAACTCTGACACCTCTAGGGAGACCCTGTCCCAGGTTACCATCTGAGGGACGGGGTTAGATTTCACATGTGGTCCTTGGGGAAACAGTTTGGCACACAGACAATCCTTCGGGTTGGCCTGGCAGGCGCTGGTTCTCCCTGATCACAGGACCCAGAGAATGTGGGTACCAGCCCCAGCTGAGTTGACGGTCCTCCTCACCAGACTGCCAAGTAGCGGCCACCTCACACACGCTCACTCTTACACCAGTGGTGACATGGGGACATCCCTTTGGTTCCTCAGCTCTCAGGACAAAGCTGGCTGGACCCTGGAGACATCACATCGACAAAACATGCTGGCTTTGGGAGGGGTCGGCCCTGTTCTGCCCCTCCCCATGTTATCATCAGCGTTGAATGTAGGGGAGGAGATGTGGGGGAGCTCTGTCAGAGCACCCACGATGTGTTAGGGTTGCAAGGATGGGAAGCAGCTTCTCGTCATCCTTCCACAAATACCTCCTGTTCTGCTGGGCATGTGGTGGGTCCTCTGGCCCGCCAACAGTGGCTCAGAACATGAGGGTGGGGGTGGGGGTTGCCCTGGGAGCCCATGCATACTTGGGTCCTGTACATCCCAGTGAGGACGAGTCTTCGTGGTTCTTTAAGTCGTTCTGCTTTGGGGCCTGAGGAAGCTACACTTTGAGCTGGTCTCAACAACAGGGACATGTTCTCTAGCGCTCTGAGGGGTCAGAGAAGGCCTGCTGTGGAAGTACCTTCTCTCACACGGCTTCCTCGGGAGGGAAGGGCATCAAATGGCTGAACAAGCAGGTGGCTCTCAGACATGGCATCATGAGGGACAGGACCTGGTTCCTTTCAGAGCATTGTGCCTAAAGCCAGGATGGTCGTATGCCAGAGCACTTGGTGGGCTGTAGCCTGGACCTGATGTGCAATGAGGGACCACCAGCAAGACCACAGACTTGTGAGTAGTAATGGAGCTCAAAACATCATTGCTGATGGTGTGGACTGGTCTGGTCTTCAGTTTCCCCAAAGCACCAGAGACAAGGGAGGTGCAGCCTGCCTTGGAAGTACAGACAAGTGCCTGAGGGAACCCTCCCCCACTTCCTCAGCGTGGAGCAAGCTAGGCCCTGGTGGCACAGAGCTGTGGCCCGTGATGGTCCTTGCAGTAAGGGCTGGGTGCTGACGCTAGGCTACGGGCCAGCTTTGGGTCAGCGAGTCATGCCACTTCTATGAGCCTCTGGTTCTTCTCTTCAAAACCCTTGAAGTTCCTTAGGGTTTACAGAACTTCTCTATCCCAGTGACTTCTCTGATCAGTTTCATTTCCTCAGATATGGAAGTGTCCTTGCAGAAGGGAGAGTCCCCATGTATAGGACACGCTGAAGTTTGGATGTGAGGTGTCAGAGAATACCTCTGTAGCCTGGATGACCCCCCCCCTCTGCCTGTCTCTCTGTCTCCCTCTCTCCCCCTCTCAGTGGAAAAGCGGCTACAGGTGTGCACATGCAGAGCTTGGCAGGGAGGACTCTTCTTGCTTCTAGCGATAGAACCTGGGACCTCCCCCATATGGGACCTAGTACTACCCAGGGGTGGAGATGCATGCATCTTGGGCAAGATCACTGGAGTAGCCGAGTCTAGACCTGCTGGGGCTGGCTTATTTTTCTTACCGTTTGTCCATTCGAGCGGACACCTGGTTCATCTCGCTGTTGGCGATGAAGTTCCGGATCTCGGAGAAGTAGGAATCCTCCTTCTCATCTAAAAGTGCATGGTTGTCCGACTCGGAGGTGGGGGAGGAGGCGCTGGTGCCCAGGTGGTTCGTGAGCACCCCGGAGTGCTGGCTCACTGTGGATGGGCTGAGTGTCAGGGGGATTCTTGGGGGCATCCAGCCCTCACTCGGTGCCCCTGTACACTTGGGGTGACCCCAGGGAACTGTTTCTTAGGGAGTCCTTTCAAGCGCGATGTTGCCCTTGCTTGCCTGTCCTCTTCCCTTGCCTCTCCTCAGCCACGCCTCTTCTGCCACGCCCCCTCCACCACGCCCCCTCTCCCACCACGCCCCTCCTCCGTCATGCCCCACACCCCACCAACCTGGCGCGCCCTCGTGTTCGTGCTTCTTCAGGTGCCGGTCTAGGTTGGTCTGCTGCCCGAAGCAGCGGTTGCACAGATGGCACTTGAACGGCTTCTCTTTGTTGTGAATGTTCCTCACGTGCCGCTGGAGGTTGGAGGAGATGCTGAATGACCGGTCACAGTACTTGCACCTGGAAAACAGGTGCGCCTTGCGTCAGAGGAGAGGAGATCCAGGGCGGTGGGAGAGGACCCGACCCCTGTCTCCACAGCAGCTGTGTCCACTGTGGAGTCCCCGAGGCCACCTGACTACCCAGCTGGAGAGTTCAGACATGTCCTGGGGTTTCTGTTTCTAGAGACATCTATGCCCCGGGGTTAAACTAACCCTGAGCATTATACTGGAGGGAGTAATAGGCCGCGATACAGTGCGAGATGACATTCTTTATTCAGCCTCAAGAGGGCAGCCTTGAGCCATCGAAAGATGCAGAAAGCTGTTCTGGCAGGTTACCCTGAGACGGGAAGGCAGCCGCCTTCTCCTGACTGAAGACCCTGGGCCTGCTCCATCTCACTTGGGGACTCAGGGTCGCTATCTAATGCTTTTAGTAACCCTGAAGGGCAGGTGGGAGGTTTGGGGCCTTGATGCTGAGGCCCGAGAGTAGCCATATTGAATCCTTTAGGCTACTATGGGCTCCTGTGTGTTCAGAGTATTGCCTGCCATGTCCCCACTGAGTTGACCAAGCACTTAGGAAACCATTTTACCAGAGAACATGGCGCAGTTAGATGCTGTGGGCAGTGAGGGATGTCTGCCGTGTGGCTGCCCCCCAGGCTTGGCCTCGGTGGCTCTAACAGCAGAGAACAGAGGCCTGCTCCCCGCCTCCCCAGTTTTATAACAGGGCCCAAGCAATACCCACAATAAAGAAACCAAGCCTGAAACAAAGAACAGTGAGTGATTTAAGAAGGGACCTTCCAGGCTCTTCAGCACACGTGAGATGCCCGGGAAAGGAGCGAGCTGTGCATTGTGGGAGTCCGAGCTGACAGGGCTGCCCCGAGGGCCTGTACACACAGACAGACCCTGCAGCGGGGATTCCGACTACATGTTGTATTTTTTATCTGCATCCGTGTGCATACATGCAGTGTATGTGTCTAAGTGCATGTGTGTGCTCAGTTATATGATGAGCACATATACATAAAACAGCCATCAGAATGCCTTCGAGTGCTTCTCTGGATCTCGGAGGCACACGGCACTTAAAAACGGTGCTCGTGGGACTGTATACTTTCATATTTGGGAAATGAGCCCTACCAGGTGACAACGCAATGCATAAGACTTCCAGTGCCAGTGCCGTGAGGCAAGGCAGCCCTCCTCTCTGGAGCCAGAGCCTGTGATGCCAGCCTCAGCGAGGGCGAAGATGGGGGGCTGTTTTTTTTTCACCCACATGGATGTGTGATTGTTCTAAATACAGCAGCCTTGCATTCCTGTGGGCCTTACCCCATTGCGATTTGGGGCTGGTGGCAGGCACTAGAGTAGCACCCTGGTCACGAGCCTCTGTCATGTGGCTGCGGACGTGCCTGAGGACACCAGGGGCACAGCCAGGAGGGGCTGTGTCAAAGCAGCTTTTATAGCATTGTGCTATCCAGTGCAGGAGGGGCCAGGCTCTAGACTGGAGGCCTGTGTGGGCCCCTGCCCAGGCTGTCCGACTGTGTTTCTGTCCCTATTGAGTTTAGAACACTCGAGGCAGCAATTATTAACTTTGCCCCTGGACTCTCAGAGTCTTTGAGTCCTCTGGTCCCTGGATGCCCAATAAAACCAAGGAAGTTTAAGACCCCATAGAAAGGGATGCTGCTCTGAGGGCCCTTCCTCCTGCCCAGACTCATCCTGCCGCATGTGACCCTCCAACCGTGAACTCTGTGTTGTCCCCTGTGTATGTTCCCTCTTTAGTCAGTTCCGTCGCCTGTAGCCTTGTCGGAGGCCAGGCTCCTTCTGCTCCTTCTATACTTTTAACTGCCTCACCAGACTTTCCAGTCACAGGTCTGGGCCTCTACTGTATCTCTGGGAGTCCTGAGTGGCCTCTGGGGCACATGGGTGTCCTTGGATACAGCCTCTCTTCCCACAGCCTGGGGCGCAGCCTGACTCACATGACCACCTGCAAAACATGCCCGGATGTATGACGGTCTGTTCTCATAGCCTGAGCAGTAACAGACCTCAGTCCTGCTTGCTCTGCAGCCCCCTGTGGATGTGACATTTCAGAAGGAATTTCACCTCTCACCTGCTCTCCCTACACACCCTAAAACATAGCAACACCTTAAGAGGACCAGGCCCAGCTCTTCCTGCTTTTTTGGGGTGTGTGTGGGGTGATTGCTCAGGAAAAGAACCCTTGATTTGTATCTGCAGAGTAAAGCCAAGACCAAGCTGCCCACGGGCCTAGGAGTTCCCTCAAGAGCACGATGCCACAGGTCACCCAGGCAGCCCTGGTCTGGCCTGCCCGTCCATCGGGAGCATGTTCATATAGTTCTTTTCTGTTTTGTTTTGGTTCCTCAGGAAATGCAGAGACCCTCTCACAGCCCCCCTTCCTATGCGGCAGCTCTGGCATAGGCTAAGCGTGGGAATGCTGGCATGGGGAGGGAGGTTGGAGCGGCAGAGGCCTGCACAGTGCTCTGCTTGCAGGGTGCTAAATGTAGCCTCTCCTTGTTCTAATCTAAATAAATGGCCCAGGCAGAGACATCCACTTGAAATTTAGGGGAGCAGAGAGCCCCCGGGGCTGTGAGGGAGCAGAGTTCGCTCAGCAGCTGGGCTCTGCACTGTGAATAAGCTGACAGGCGGCTAGGGAAATTTACAGCTGTGCTGCATAAAGCAACACGCCATTGTGCTTGCAGAGAGGAGAGGGCACAGGCAGCCCAGCAGAGAGCTTTGGGAGGACCTTGCTGTGACCATGCCTGTGGCCGTTCCAGAGAAGTGAAGGGTGCACAGGGCAGGAGAGGGTGAAACCGGGCCTCTCAGCTGCCTGGGCTGAGCAGCATCTTTCTTTCTCTTTCTTTCTTTCTTTCTTTCTTTCTTTCTCTCTCTCTCTCTCTCTCTCTCTCTCTCTCTCTCTCTCCCCTTCCTTCTTTCCTTCCTTCCTTCCTTCCTTCCTTCCTTCCTTCCTCCCTCCCTCCCTCCCCTCTCCTCCCCTCCTCTCCCCTCCCCCTCCCTCCCTCCCTCCCTCCCTCCCTCCCTCCCTCCCTTCCTTCCTTTATCATATATAAGTACACTGTAGCTGTCTTCAGACACACCAGAAGAGGGCATCAGATCGCATAACAGATGGTTGTGAGCCACCATGTGGTTGCTGGGATTTGAACTCAGGACCTCTGGAAGAGCAGTCAGTGCTCTTAACCGCTGAGCCATCTCTCCAGCCCGAGCAGCATCTTTCTTGAGATACAGGAGGGCTGCTGCCAACCATCACTGCTACGTCATTTTAAAAAGTGAGGACAGATAAGCCAAGAAGAGGATTAAAAATGTCCTAAGAACCAAAACAAACGAGGAGTCTTGCAGGAGCCACCTGTAGCCCCCACTGGACACTAAGTCAGCTTTCCTAATAGAAGACATGGAACAGGAGCCGGGGAAGAGGCGGGAGGTGTGTGTCCATGAAGAAGGATTCATGGGCCTGATCAGGAGCTCCAGGTTGGTCCTGGAACATGGTATCCAAGTATGACACAGGCTACGCCCGGCAGCCAGGAGAGCCTCTACATCAAAGTTGGAAGGAGGTGAACTGGGGGTACAGGCCTTTTGTTCTCAATTCTTATTTTTTTTTATTAAAAATGTATGTGTGTGTGTGCATGCATGTATATATGCATGTGTGTGCACATGTATGCATGTATGTGTGCATGTGTGTACATGTATGTGAACATGTGTGTGCATGCCTGTATAGCAGCATATACAGGCATGCACACGCACATTTGTGTGGAGTCCAGAGGCTGACAGAGTGTCATCCATTATTGCTTTTTTCTCCTTTGCTTTTGAGTGCCTCTCGCTGGGCCTAGGGCACAGCGATTTGGCCAGACTGACTACCCAGAAAGTTCCCGGGATCCTCCTGTCTCGGCCCACCTGGCACTGGCATTACAGGGCCATATGGCCTTGCTCAGCTTTTATGGTTCTGGGGATGTGAGTGCAGGTCTCACGTTTGCAAGACTGTCTTCTTCAGCCGCAGCTGGTCAGGTCTTTTTCTACCTCTGCAATCCAAGTTCTGTAAAATTTACATGCTGGAGTTTTAGGGCGTAAGAGTGCCTTTAGGTATGTTTTCTCCAACTCCAGCCAGAAGAAGTTGTGTGCTAAGGACTGTCCCATGTCTAGAATGTGTAGGGAAAGCAGAGGCCACTCCGTGTCAGGATGTGGGGATTTGTGGGAAACTGAGAAACTTCCAACGGCTTCCTGATAACTCAAGGTAACCCCCTTCATCTGTCTTTTGGAGGGTCCCAGCCTCTGCTGGGTTCATAACATTCACATGTGCACATACATGTACACACAGTAACCGTGCACATGTGTACTGACACTAAGGTGGGCGTCATACCTAGGTAGGAGTTGAGCATCCTTGCCAAGCCCTGGGCAATGGACTCTTAGGTTGGGCTATTCGTTCTCCAGTTCCAACTTAAACTCTTTCCAGTTATCAAAGAAAGACTAAGCAAAGTCCCTAGCAGCGTCAAGAGGCAACACTGCACGCTTTAAACCCCTTGGCGAAGACCTGCCTCGAGCCAGATAAAGCCAGGATTTGCAACACAAACTTGCAAAGCAATTATTGTTACCAAAGTCGAAACTCTCAGATTGGAGGGAGCAAAAGAAATCAATGATAATTAAATTCTTCTATAAACACAGCCCCTACCCTCTGGGGGCTCTTAGCGCGACACGCTGTCCAGGAGTCGGCTCTCATTACAGAAAAAACACAGGGCTCGTTTCTGGGCGAGGACCAGACCAAATAAATCTTTCTGTTGCTTGCCTTTGTTAAGTTGTAAGTCACTATTTTCAGAGAGCAGACAAGGGGGGCTGCATGTCAGGGAGGGCTGGGGAGCACGGGACAGAGAACTAGAAGGAGCGGTCGTTTACCAGCACAGATGTGGGCCGGTGCCGGGCCACCAAGGATGCTCTGTGTACCCGAGTGGGGCTTGGGGATCACACCACATACACACCGACATGGGATCCCTGTCCCAGGGCGGGGCACACAGGTGAGTCCTCAGGACTCTATCGTCACGTGGCTGCTTCCTGGCGGCACAAGCTACGTGCGGGCACCGCACAGGAGTCTAATGTCATCCGTCGAAAAGCAAGCCAGACTCTTTTCTTTCCCAAAGCCCCAGCCAGCCAGACACACCCCAGAATGTGTTGCTAAACTGGTCCTGGCAGAGAAGTGGCCGTTTCCCTGTTTGTCTCAGGGTGACAATTGCCCGAGTTTGGTTGTAAAAGGCCTACTCCCTGACGGGGCGCGCTGGGCAAGAACGGGCGTCCTTCTCAGACCTCCTTGGACAAAAACAAAGGCTCAAGGACAAAGAGGACAGGGACCTGGGGCCAGAAGAGAAGGCAGAAGTGGCCTTCGGTTCCAACCCTTGAATCTCAGGCCATGTTTAAGATGTCGCTCCTCGGTTTTGACACAGGGACAGTAAGATCTCCTGGGAGGCTGCTTCATGTCATTCAGTGATACATCCCAAGATACTGTGTCGGTGACTCTCGACTCCTCTCAGGGCTGCCGTGGGGAATCAAGGACACCCCATATTTGTTAAGAGCTCATACCTGGGGAGGTGGAGGCTGGCTAGCGAAGGTTCGAATCCCACAGACCTGTGGAGACTCCAGCTTCAAGTCACACCCCGCCCTGATTTTGATTGCCTGCCCTGGTTGATACTCTGGCTGCAGGAGACAGGCTCTCTCACATCCTCTTTCGGGAGCACGGAGGAGCCTTCCATACATTTCCTGGGTCCTTCCTGCCTTCTCCTTACATTAGAGATGGAGGAGGGTGGTAGGCCAGGAGGTGGAGGCAGAGAGTGAAAGAGCCAGACCTCTGACTACAGTCCACCGTCCTTCTGGTGGCCCCAGCCCCGTGGGTGGATCTGAATGCAGGCATTTACGCGAAAGAAGGTGAATAAGGATGCACGGAAGCTAGTAAGGGGAATCCCTTCGATACCGACACGACGTGGCTCCTACCTGTATGGCTGTTCCCCGGTGTGTGTCCTCAGATGTCTTGTGAGATTTGCAGATCTGGGGAAGATCTTGCCACAGTACCTGAGGCAGAAGGAGGAAAGGTAGGAGAGGGTCTCACAAAGCACAGAGCGGGAGAGACCGGCATCACGCCCTCAGTCCTGGGGGCCATAGTGGCTGGGATCAGCTAGGGCGCCTGGGAGCCTGGTCTCGCAAGTCCATGACCAATGGCTGCAGCACTAGGCTCACCATCCTCCTAGTACTGTGGCTCAGGCTGAGCAGCCATTCTCTGGCCTCTGAGCTCAGCTAAGCTGCATGTCGGGCCCAGATAACACAGCATGGAGGATGGTTAGAGAAGCCTACCCAGATCACGCATGCGCAAACGCGGCCTCAGGCAGCCAGTGCGCATGTCTGCTCGCCCTGCTTCACCGCGACTTCCACGCTGGGCTTTTCCAGAGCAGGTTCACAGCCACAGGTGTGTGAGATCCCCTTCCCACCAGCCCCCAGGGGTCCCTCGGTGCTTCACCTGCACGTGTATCTCTCCTTGCCCTTCCTGAGGATGGGATCCGAGAGCGTTGGGGGTGGGGAGCGGAAGTTGAAGGGGTGGTGAGGCAGGGGCTGCAGGGAGCTGCCTGAGTCGGCCTTCATGGCTGCAAAGCTCTCCAGCTTCTCCGTCATGGTTTCTATGGCTGACATCTGTGGGCACGGAGAGGGAGAGGTCGGTGACTCAGAGTAACTGCTGTCTGTCTTCAGAGAGTGTGCTCCCGGGGTCCTCGGGTCTAATCCTATCAATAGCCCTCAGACAGCCATTGGGACCAGAGACACAGCTTACTCCGCCCTTGCCCTTCTTAGAGCTTCTTAGAACTGGGACAATAATCCTGGGTCATCTGGTCTTTGCAGTCAGTAGGCAGAATTTGGTTAAAACTCCAGGCTATGCAGGCTCCACTGAGACTTCAGGTTATGGTGACAGGGGCATTGACCTTGAAGCTGTACCTCTCCCACCTGTGCCAAGGGCACCATGGGAGGCTCTCTTCATACCTCTGCTAAATGTCTATCCCGGAAGGCAGGTTTTGTCTGACAGACCACAGAGATGGGGGGGGGGGCAGGCAAGGGAAGCAAAGGAAGATGGGCTGAGGAAGGTACGGGTGAAGACACAGAGGGAAAGGGCTCAGCCTCTCAGAGTGCTGTGAGTGTTGGGAGAAGCTGGGCCTCCATGAAGACCCCACCACTCTCTAGTGGGACATGGATGAATGAGGAGACAAGGTGTCGCCTCCCTGATCCAGGCTCCTAGATGCCTCTCGGGAGTGTTTATTGCTTAGTGTCAGCACCCCCGCCACACACACACACACACAGTAGAGAAGGCACTTGTTCACTGATGTCAGAATCTGGGACCCAGCTGCCCATGGTTGAACAAAGGTGGCACGTCATGTGACTGTAATCCCTCCACATGGCTCCAGCCACTCAGCCTTTGGCACCTTGTTGGGATGCCCAAAGCATCGTTGTGGGCTGTTTGCTGGGCACTGACAGCAGGGAAGAGAGAGAGAGGGCTTTGTACTGTTGCTACTTGGAAGCCTCATAATACAGTGGTGGAGACATTTGGTATCTGGGGAAACAGCGGTACGGCCATAACAGAAACCCACAGAAAGTGGTTAATAGGTGGACACTATGCCCGGCCGCCCTGGTGGGGTCTCCCCATGGCCACTGGACGGCTCTGCGCAGGCTGCAGAGATGCAGGCTTTGCCCTGGCTATAGAGGACTGACGCGTGACCCTCATCGGAACATACCACACATTCTGTGCCCATGCTCACTGAATCGCCTTGCTCTCTAGGCTGCTACCCGGCCTCTCTAGCATCTTTTCCCACACCTGAAAGGTGGATCCTCAGGGTGACACTGAGGCCATAGGTCATAATGATAGCTGATGGCCATAGGAGAAATGTCTGTTCTATGGAAACCTTCTTTGCGTGGTTACCAGGCTCTTCCTGTCTAGCCCAGCTAGCCTAAGACCGTTTAATTGGTGTCCACAAGTCACCTCCTTTCTGCCCCTCCATCCTGGCCTTGGGACACAGGGCAGGCAGAGGAGGTAGGCCCATGGGAGCAGTGGGCAGGAGGGACAATGGGCAGCTGGCCCCCCACAGGCCTCTCTTCCTCAGGCGGGTGGGTCCTGCCTGCCTGGCCTGCTCTGCCCCATCAGACATTCCCGTGAGCTCCTAGTACAAACACAAACACCGGACGCGCCTGGCTGCCTTGTCGGCTTTTTCCAGCCGGCCCTGGGAAAATTGGGGGAAGCTATTAACCAAACTCTGAGCCCGGTGGAACAATGGGAGGCTCTAACTTTAGCTGTGAACTCAGCCAGGGTGCAGGTTTCACAGACTGGGGCTTACCCAAGGCGGGAAGCTCAGGGAAGAACAATGCACCATGCGGGATTTTTGGCCTGAAGATTCGCTGTCGGTGAGGGAGGCTTAAGGGCCGTGACCTGCAGCTCATAGGAGGGGGGTTGGACCTCATGCAGTAAGGACTGGGGTCTGAAACACTTGGAGGGCTTTGCCTTGGGCTGTGGGTTCCCCAGGAGACATATGGCCTGGGTGCACAGGCAGGGACATTAGCAGGCTGGAGGGCCCTGTACTGGACTTGCACTGTGTCCCTAGGACAGTTCCTTCCTGCTCACCCCCCCTCCTTTCACTGAAGGTATGACCTACTGCAGGAATACTAAGTACCCCCACTGTCTGCTTCCTTGTGTCCAAGACTCTCTCCTCTTGGCGCCTGCACCTGCACCTGGGGCCCTCGCAAATGTGGGTCTCTTTCAGGCAAGAAGCCCTTAGATAGATCCAAGTGTTTCTTTATGAGAACAACCCTTCCCTATGTACTCCAGGCCCATAATGACCTGTGGGATCTCAGAAAGTCCCCTCTGCCTCTTGGGAACCGGAAACCTAAGGCCCAGAGAGCCTGTTCACACCAGGTCCACAATGACCTGTGGGATCTCAGAAAGTCCCCTCTGCCTCTTGGGAACCGGAAACCTAAGGCCCAGAGCCTGCTCACACAGAGTCTCTACGAACTCTCACATTTCAAGAGGCCCACAGTGGTTGTTACCTGGGGGTGGAACAGCAGTGGGGACGGCCGCAGGTACTTCTCTTTCAGGACTCCCACGGGGTCGGCCACCTTCCGCTTTTCTACCCTGCTGGACGGCAACACAGAGGGTTACATACCCCACCGAGCCACTTGCTCCTCAGTACCACGCCTGTGACCACGCCCGTGCCGGACCGCTGTGGAGGTGTTGACAGGGCTAGCCAACTAACTCCTACCATGAACTCCAGGAAGTCACTGGGCTTCCAGGCCAGTGGGGCAAACCCCAGCTGCTCACCTACCCAGACTCCTCAGCTCCCCAACTGTCTCTTACTTACTAGGTGGTTTCTCCACACACCCCATCTCCCCTCAAACAATTACTACCTCCTGTGTTTGTTGGAATGTTTTGTGCTGGAGTTCAGAAAGTTCTTTGAAGGCTCTGTGTGTACCAGCCTCTGCCCGCTGGCTTGCACACCTGTATGGTGGGTCCTTCCCTCAAGGTCTCCAGCATACCCACAAGTTACTCTGTATCACCCCAGAGCTTGTTGCCTGCACCCCAAATAGCCTGTCCCTGCTGGAAACTGGCAGAGTACACATTGCCTATTTTGCTGACAAATGCGATGTACTGGCTGGTTTTGTGTCATCTTGACACAGGCTGGAGTTATCACAGAGAAAGGAGCCTCCCTTGAGGAAATACCTCCATCAGATCCAGCTGTAAGGCATTTTCTCAATTCGTGATCAAGGGGGGAGGGCCCCTTGTGGGTGGTGCCATCACTGGGCTGGTAGTCTTTGGTTCTATAAGAAAGCAAGCTGAGCAAGCCAGGGGAAGCAAGCCAGTAAGTAACATCCCTGCATGGCCTCTGCATCAGCTCCTGCTTCCTGACCTGCTTGAGTTCCAGTCCTGACTTCCTTTGGTGATGAACAGCAGCATGGAAGTGTAAGCTGAATAAACCCTTTCCTCCCCAACTTGCTTCTTGGTCATGTTTGTGCAGGAATGGATTAAGACAGCAGGTAACAAATTTCTGTCCTGGGGAAGTTACCAGAGACTCCTCCCTACAGCAGCCAGACAGGCTGTACCTGAAAGCCTTCAACGGCTGCCAGAGACTGCAATTCTTAGACAACTTGCTAAACAAAGCCCCATGGTCAGTGCAGGTGGTAGCCGGGTCCTTTCTTTCATCCTCACTGTTGGTAGAAGTCCATGAGGTGTTTCGTTCAAACCTGCTGACTCTCTTGCTCCCGAGGACGCCAGAACAGAATACGCTGTTCCTAAGTGGCTCACCTGCACCCTACCTGGGCCCCGGCCTTGCCTCGTTTTGCTTCCTCTCTATCAGTTGAAGCCTTTGTCCCCCTGCCTTCCAGGGGACAGCAGCAGACATGGCAATATGGCTGCCAGAGGGACATAGCAACTCTGGGTTTCCCAGAGGAGACGCAAGTCCTGATGCAGGGACACTGAGGAGATCAGGCGAAGAACTGGGGTGACTGTGGGAAGGGGTGTGGGAAGGGATGGAAATGAATGCGGAGACACTGGCTCTTGGCAAGAGTTGTCAGCCTGGGGCTGTGCTCGGGTAACCAGGGCCAGCCCGCTACAGGGAGGGGTCTCTCTGGCAGGAGTTCAGCCTTTGAATCATCTAGGGATGTGCCGGCAGTGGCAGGGAAAGGGACCCACGTGGCAGGAGGAGGGCCCCATTGACAGCAGTAGGCTGAGCTGTGAGTCTGTCTGAACCCAGCGTGTAGCAGCTCAGGGCCCTCCTTAAGGTCAGGCTGCAGTCTGCCATCGCCTCAGGAGATTCTGGAAACAGCCCACCTGGACTGGAGCCATTTTGCAGAGGACGGTCTGTAGAGGCTCGTCCAGCCAGCCCTCTGGTGCCCACAGACCTTAGGTCCTTTTTTTTTTTTTTTTTTGGTTTTTCGAGACAGGGTTTCTCTGTGTAGTCCTGGCTGTCCTGGAACTCACTCTGTAGACCAGGCTGGCCTTGAACTCAGAAATCTGCCTGCCTCTGCCTCCCAAGTGCTGGGATTACAGGCATGCGCCACCACACCTGGCCCAGACCTTAGGTCCTAAGGACAGATGTTCAGCCTAGCCTTTTGACATCATGAGTAGAGACCATGTGAGAATAGAAAGGGGGCTCTGGGGGGGGGTCATGTGATCAGTTACCATGACTCGTTTCCCAGATTGACTGTGGCTCCTTGCAGCTTACAGGAAAATGTAGGAGGGTCTAACCAATTAGGTAAAAGGGACGGGCAGGGGGCAGAAGGAACGGCTGAGAGACGGCTTAGGCCAAGCTCCCTCTGTCATGGGCTCTAGCCAGAAGACTGTCTCCAACTGCCTATGTCCTGTACGAACTCAAAGGGCAGCAGGTGAGACTTCCTGTCTCCCTCCTCTCTTTCCCTCTCTGGAGCCTCAGCTCTTCTTCATATAAACTGTGGGAGGCACGATTTTAAAGAAACACCTTGATGGGTATTTTTCTTGTTTCCTGGGATTACAAAGCCAGAATCCCACGGAAACCATAAACTTGGTCTGGGTGCGGAAGCTACAGCCTGGGGCTGGAGTGGGTACCTGTGGAGAGGTAGCGGTGTCCCATGGGTGGTTATCTGAGGGGAGGTGGCTGTGTCTCCTGGGTGAGTACCCATGTGTAAAAGTGGCCGTGTCCCCTGGGTGGGTATCTATGGAGAAGTGGCCCTGTCCCCTGGGTGAGTACCCATGTGAAGAGGTGGCCGTGTACCCTGGGTGGGTACCTGTGTATACAGGTGGCCGTGTCCTGGGGGTGGCAGCTGTGTAGTCTGCCTCACTTGGGATTTCCTCACAACCTCATCTCCTTCTCCCCTACTTGCCTCATTAAGAACTGAGTCCATCAACACCTGCCCCCCCCCCCCATTCTCACACCACGGCCAGCTCCAAGGAGACAGCAGGCACCCAGGCCTGTCCCCTGACCGTCTCGTGATGCATGCTCACACAGGTGCACGTTATGCCTGACAGAGCACACAAGGTCACTGTCAAGTACACAACCTTCTGCTGGATCACCCACTTCTTACTCCCCGGGACTCCCTCGCATGGCAAAGTAGGCGACATATGTTTGCAGGAGTGCTGTCCAAACGTGGAACCCACCCCTGCTTTCCAAGCCCGCTCTCCTCTCTGGGAGGCTCAACGCCTTTCCATACATCAGGGAGCAGACTCGAACTTGCCCTTCATTGGAACCAGTATCAGAGAGGCAAGAATTCCACCCTACCAGGACCAGCAACAACTTTGATTTGCTCTGGGCTACCAGACCTCCCCCTGCCCCCATCAACCCCCACCCCTGCCCAGTGTGGCTCCAGGGCAGGATGGGGCCACAGGGCAGTCTCAGGAAAGCAGAGCTGCAGGGAGGTTGAACAGTGATCAAGGCAGAGCAGGGTGCCCTGACCTTTGCAGGAGGCAGAGACCTGCTCCAGAAAAGCCAGCGGATGGGGGAGGTGCTGGTCAGGGTCTAAGGGAGAGGCTCAAGGTAGGCTGGAGATGCCTGCGTGCAAGGGAACCATACACGGCCTGGAGACGCGATCCTGGCCTTCCCTACTAGGGCTCCACCTGAAGGGGCATGGGACGCCCAGGGGCTGAGGCGCCTCCATCAGGCCGGGAAACTCACACAGAAGAGCCTTGAGTTAGGAGGCTAAGAAAGCAAGATGAACAGAGTGCCCGCCTAGCTCCGCGAATGTCTGCCCCTGCAGAGCGAGGGAGGGCCATGTTAATACCTGTAGATGGGATCCATGAAGAAAGGCGAGGGCTTGGCGTAGTGCAGGGAGGGCTGCTGCTGCAGCTGCGCTGGGCACACCTTAGGCAGCCCCTCGCCAACCCCCGGCTTCCGGTCACCGTAGATGTGGTTCTTCCGCGGTTCACGGCCACCTCCGTTCTGGCTTGCCCGGGCCCTGCTGCCGATGCTCAGGTCCAGTGGCTGTTCCTCGCCAGATGAGGGGACGAGGGGGACCTTGGGTGTGAGCAGGGCGGGTTTGGCCTCTTTTGGTTTGGTGGTGAGGTCGAAGGGGCACTCCGCGCTGGGGCCGCCCACCTTGAGGGCATCCCGGGGTGACTTTGGCTCAGCCTTGACCAGCAAGTTGTGGGCGAGGGCTCGGTCCGTGAAGGGGTAGAGGGAGTGGGGGAAGTTAGGCAGGAACTGGAAGGGGAACACGGAGTGGTAGGGTAAGGAGCCCAGCTTCTTCTCCTGCATGCTCATGAAACCGGGACCGAAATATTTCTCGGCGATGGACGCGATGGCCTTGATGGAGTCGCCGGCGGCTCCCGAGGCCGTCAGCAGCTGCTCCTCGGGCGGCGGGAAGAAGGAATGCTGTGAGTAGAAGGCCGGCACCTCGGCCACACTGTTCATGGCCCCAGGGGGCACCGGTGCACCCCCAAACTCAGGTTTGCTCTCTGCTGGCTTCCCCTTGCCCTTGCCTTTGTCTCTGTCACTGTCCAGGTCACTGTCCAGGTCCGACCCTGTGCCCGTGGTGGTGTCCAAGTCTGTCCCGGTCGTGGTGTTGATATCCTCAAAGTCACTGCCGTCAGACATGTCAGGGCTCCTGTTTTTGACCTTCTCTGTATACGTGTCTTCCAAGCGGCCGTCGAATTTCTCCTCTGGCCCGGTGGCCGCCGTGGCGCCCTGGCTGCTATTGCTGACTGCAGAGACGAGGGGCAGGGCTGGGTTTCCCAGCGGGCTGGGTAGCTTGGCGTCCTGCGCGTGGTTCAGGGGGCTCTTGAGCAGCGGCGTGGGAGGTAGCAGAGGTGGTCGTGGGTACAGGGATGGAGGAAAGATGCCCGGGAACCCTGGAGTGAGTGTGGGGAAGGCCGGAGGGGCAGCCGAGAAGGGCAGGCTCCCAGGGTGAGGTCTGGAGGGGAAGTACTCGCTGAAGCCTAGGCCCCCGTGGTTGAGGGTCGGGGAGGGTTTCGTCTTGTCCATTATGGGGCTGGGGGTCAAGGGCAGGCCTGGGGTGAAGATGCCGCCCGGCGTGTAATGGTTCTTGCCCTCGCAGAATCTCCGGTGCTTGTTGAGGGAGGAGGTAGTGCTAAACATCTGCCCGCAGTCCTTGCACTTGATCTGCGTCCTGCAGTCGGCGTGCATCCGCTTGTGCCGGCACAGGTTGGAGAACTGTGTGTAGGACTTGTGGCAGACCTCGCCTAGAACACCCCGCAGGAGGCAAACACAGAGGCAGAGTGAGATCACCAGGAACCCTCACCCGCATACAGAGGAAGGTAGGGGTGGGGCCCAGGTGTCCCACCTTGAGGTCATGCCCCGGGGGCCAGCCGGACTGGCAACAACCACACCTTTCCCTGTGGTCCAGGCCAGGTGGACCATGGCACCTCAGCCTTCTGTGGTGGGAAGCACAGCATCCTGGTTGGTTGCTGATTTGTACCCTTGAATATGGTAGTGGCTACACCAAGCTCAGGAAAGCTGTCTGTCATGGTTTGAATGTGCTTGGCCCAGGGAGTGGCAGTATTAGGAGGTGTGGCCATGTTGGAGTGGGTGTGGCCTTGTTGGGGTGGGTATATCACTGTGGACATGGGCTTTAAGACCCTCATACCAGCCGCCTAGAAGCCAGTATTCTGCTAGCAGCCTTCAGATGAAGATGTAGAACTCTCAGCTCTGTCAGCACCACGCCTGCCTGGATGCTGCCATGTTCCCACCTTGACAGTAATAGACTGAACCTCTGAACCTGTAAGCCAGCTCTAATTAAATGATGTCCTTTATAAGACTTGACTTGGCCACGGTGTCTGTTCAGAGCAGTAAAACCCTAACTAAGACTCTGCTGTGGTCCAGGCTGGGCGAGGGCACAGCGAGGCTCCACGGCACTAGGCTCACTGGTGGCTAGGAGAGGACTAGCTCAGAATGTCCACATGACTCGCCTCAAGGTGGTGACCTCAGTGACGGCTACTTCTACAAGATGAGCAGTCCCTCTTCCTAGTTTGAAGCACCCCTTGCTTTTTGCCTTTCTGTCCCAGATGCCACCAGGAGGTCCCAGCAGTCCTCAGGAACCCTAGAGTTAGAGCCCAGGCTGGGAAGGAGGGCTCCTGGTTGTGATTGAGCAGTTTGGGGGCTGGCCAATAATGGGCGAGGCTCTGCCCATGACCTTCAGGCCAAGGGCTGGGTATCTATGCTCTCAAACGTGGAAACCCTACGAGCTAAGAGCTTCCATCCTGGGGGTCCAGCAGGGTCTGCTCTAGCCGACAGACACCAGGTGATCTCTTACACCAGCTGGATCTCACCCCAGCCCAGAGGCTCAGAAGACTCCACAGTCATCTTCCTGAAGCCTGGGAACTGGAGGCCAGCAAAGCCTTCACCTGTCTTTCTCCTTTTCCACCAAAAGAAAAGAAGAAGACGCATGTATGCTGCACATTCCTTCATATACTTACACTCTGTCTATCCTCATCCCCCTCTTACACATACATATACACATACATGCACACACATATACATACTGTCTATCCTCATCTCTTCCTTCTCTTACACACACATACATACACACACACAAACACACACACACACACATACACTCTATCCTCATCCCTTCTCTCTCTCATATATACACCTATACCTCTACACACATACACAAACACATACATATACACAAACACACGCACATACATACACAATCACACACATACACACATACACACATTCTGTCTATCCTCATCTCTCTCTTCCCACTGACACACATACACACACAAAAACACACATACATACAAATACACATACATGCACATACATACACACATACACTCTGTCTATCCTCATCTCTTACCCCCTCTCTCTTTCACACACACATACACACATATACAAACATACATATACACATACACACACATACACATACACAAACACACAGACATACATACACATACACACATATACACACATACACGAACACACACAAACACACACATACAAACACACATACACACATATACACACATACATAAACAAACACACATACACACAAACACACATACACACAGATACAAGCACACACATACACAAACACACAAATACACACATACACACGCACACCCACACCCTCTGTAACTCTCCCCACAGGACGGTTTGTTTTCTGCAGCATGGTAGAAACAGTGACCCTAGCCCGTTTCTTGCTCTCCTGCCCTCTATAAACCCCCATCTGCTGCTTCAGCTGGGGTGTCTTTTCTCTGAGGTTATCACACATTTTAATCATTATATCTATTTATATTAGCTGCCCTGCCCTCCTGGTCATCATGGCAGGACATTTTCTGGCTGAAAGGAGACAAATTTCGCTTCATTTAATCAAATCTTCCCTTTTGGGGATACCGTTGGGAGAGGTACCACATTTAGGTGGGCTATAAATAACCTGCCCTACTCCTGCTTGCCCACAAGGAACCACTGGCAGATCCCAAGCTCAGGTTACTTAGAATAGACAAGCGACACCCCTGAGACCTCTGTGATATTCCTGATGGTACCTAGATATCTCCTGCTACCATCACTAAAAGCAAGCCTCCCACTCAGGGACCTTCTGGGACAGAGGGACCCTGGGTTCCCATCTATGACTCAGAGGAGGAGGGCTCTGTGGTATGTGGGTTACAGAGACACCTGCGCAGGTCCCAAGAAGGGTAGGTCCTAGCTAGACACTAAGAATGGCTGCCAGGCAGCTCAAAGCCATCCGAAGAAGGTGGCTGTTTCAGGAATGGGGGGTTGGGGGGGGGGAAGTCCTGGCTGTCTCATTATGTGGGGTATGAGGAGCTGAGCCCAATGAACCTAGGAGAACAGGAGGAGCCCTGGTCAGGAGTTCACTTTACTTCTGGGATATGTGTGCAGGTATGCACAAGCACAGGCATGTATGCCCACTTACACACACATGTGTGTGCGTGTGTGTAAGGTAATAGTGTCGGTTTACTAGCTCTCAGCATATACTCTCACTCACGGGTACTTATTCCTTCAAAGGTTCTCTTCTGGAAAGTAATCAGGAGAATGGCTCTGTGACCCAGACACACACTCTCTCTGCTGCCCTCTCATACACACGTGCACATCTGAGCTCCCTGATCAGAAATGTGCTTTCTCAGTCTCTCCTCAGGGAGGTGAGGATGTGGGGTGTCCAGACATTGGTTGGTATGGACCCAGGTATCAATCGTCAGGTAGACACAGAGACAGCTGACACGCAGCAGGTACCTGGTCACTCGGAACTTTTTCCCAAGTAAAAGATCCTTCTCTGGAAGGGCCACACCTCTGGGCTACCCTTTACTGGACTGTAGTTCCCCCCTCCCCCAAGCTTCCTACATCCCTCAGGCACGCTCTATGGTCCACAAGACGCACACTGCGATGCCCCTTGAGTTATCCGGCATACCCGTGTCACTCCAACTGGATGGCATGCTCATAAGGCCTGTCTGTCTACTGGGGATCTCTTAGCTACCCTTGGTCAAAGCAAGGTTGTAGAGCTGGGCCAAACCACAGACGAAGGAGGGGGTCACAGATGCCAGGAGATCCTTAGGGGATACTATGTTCAGTACATGCCATCCATGTATGGTCGCGTTTGGGAGCTCCCTAGGAGACGCAATGCTCAGAACATGTCAGCTGGGACAGTCGTTCTCAGAGATGCAGTTGGGGCTGGACCAGTGTGGGACATCAGGGAGAATCGGGTGAAAACACGGAAGGGACGATAACTAGTCCTCCGGCAGAAATCTCCATCACAGAAATGTCCCTTGCTTACTATCTTCCTATAGTGATTGCAAAGAAGTCGAGGGCGGAGGAAGGAGAGCATACGCATGCGCACGTGCTCCACGGGGGGCGGGCGGACGCCTGGTACCTTGACGCAGTTTTCACATTCAACGTGGAGGTGTGGGTAGGATGTGGGATGTGGGAGGGGGAGAGGAGGTGGCTAGCCAACAGAGTAACAGCAAGGAGTCACTTTCCCTCTACCCAACTAGGACCAGCAGCTATAAAGGCATCTGGGTGGAGGAGGGTCCTCAGCAGGGGCCAGAGGCTCCAGGCTGGACACTCACATATGAATGGCTTCACCGTGCTATGGATATGCTTGTGCTGTTTGAGGCCAGAAGACGTGGCAAAGGTCTTGCCGCAGTCAGGGCAGGCATGGGCCCGGGCGCCAACATGCTGTGAGCGGATGTGACGCTGGAGGTTGCTGGGGTCCGTGAATACCTGGGGAGAGAGAAGCCGTTAGCGCGTGCTCCTCCCGAACGCCGCGGTAAACCTAGGGGTCCGAAGGCCGGGCCCTGCCCCTCTTTCTCGTTGGCCCTGCACTGAGCCGGCTGGCATAGCCCTTGCTGTCGTAGCCATTACTAGAGGGGCTCAGCAGAGTGCTGGATCTCTCCTGGCCTCGGTTTCCTGGCCAGTGGCCTCAGAATGCTGTGGCCCCGAGGCTCGGAAGATACACATAGTTTTCTAGAACACTCTCCTGGGTGGTCTTGGGTCAGGGGACTTTATCCCCACAGCCCTCGCCACTGCACACTGGCAGGGACACAGGACTGCTCTGGAGGAAGACTCAGCTCTGGTCTTGCCTCAGTTTCCCGCAGGGCTGTTTGGTGACGTATTCCCTGGGACTCCCTGTCCTTCCCAGTTACGAAGAACCTAAGGACCTCAGGGCATCTAACCCACCACACCTCATCTTCCGCAGCAGGGCGGAAGGAGAGCATACGCATGCGCACGTGCTCCACGGGGGCGGGTGGGCGCCTGGTACCTTGACGCAGTTTTCACATTCGAAGCGCTTGCCACTGTCGTGAGACATCTGGTGGCGGATGAGGTTGGACTTCCAGTTGAAGGCCTTGGGACACTGGTCACATTTGTACTCACGCTCTTCCGTGTGGACGATCATATGTTGCTCCAAGCTGTGTACAGGGGGTGGGAATCACTCTAGGGTCTGTTTGTCCGGAAGAGGAGGCCCTCTACCCCATACGGCTTGTTCCCCTTGGAGGCCCCATCACGCTGCAGGGGGATTGGAGTGCACTGCATATGCTTCCACATTCAGGTCATTGGGACTGGGGCAGAGACAGCCCTCCCACGTCAGAGGAAGAAGTCTGAGTGACCTTCACTTAAGGCCACCCTGCTACTCCCCATCCAGTCGGGGGCGGAATGGGACCCTTGTCACTTGTTAGACGATCCCAACTTTAGGGCTAAGTTTGGGTCTGATGCTGTGGGACACAACTATAATTCTAACACCCAGGAGGCTCGGGTAGGTCAGTTTCCAGCTTGGGGCCAATCCAGTCCCACACCCCAAGACCCTATGTTGAAAAATAAAAATAAAAAGCTCAGCTTGGGCCTCAGGGTAAGAGCTTCAGGGTATCCACGCTGTCATAAGCCCCGGAGTAAGACCGGGCGTGGCTCAAGGTAGCCCTCTGTGAAGCCTGCTGGCAGAGCACATACAATTGAAGCGTGGTGGGTAGTGGTAGAGGGGGTCTTAAATGAGATATGTCACGGTTGTAAAACAGCTGCTCTGGGGGGGGTGCGGTGGGGGGGGGGCGTTCCTCTTGGCCACACTAGCAACTCCTAATCCCCTCCTCCTTGGGGACTCTTGCCTCTTCTGTCCCCAGGATGACCGTTAATCTTCATGAGCAAAGCAGTAATATATCACGGCCCGTTAATTACGGGGCCCAGCCATCCGCGTAGAGCAGTGAACGCCTGCTCCTCAAGCTCCCAGAGATTGTATCTTTTCCCTGTTGTTAATTGTGATTTATGTGTTTATGTAAAGAAAACACGGACCCTCCTCAGCCCTGCTCTCCGCTAAGCGCTCAGACTGGAGTCTGCCCACGCATTTATTCACAGTCATCTGTTCAGGGTGGAGGGTCTGCTGTCCCCAGGGAGTCTGTGATGGGATTGGTGGTAAATCCCTTGTAATCACAGACCTGTTAGCGGCCTGATGGGATTTTGCTCTGACTTTGCAAGGTTGTCCCGAGCAAACTCTTCAGCGTAAGGGCACTTAGCCTGGGGAAGTTCCCAGATTCCTCCACTCCTCGGAGCACTGGGGCCAGAGGTTTCCGCTCCCGTACCCACAGCCGAGGATGCTCTTTTGTCCCAAGGGTCATTGAGGTCCCAAGGCCCCCAGTGCCTGGGTCCTCAACCCTGCCTGGCCTCAGTACAGAGAAGGGAGGGTTGAGATTGTTCCAGCTGCCTGGTTCTGGCTGCCACTCAGCCTGGGTCTGGGCTTGACGCTCTCTTTTGAGGACACCTCTGAAGTCACTCCCAGGCAGGTGGCTGCCATGGGGTGGGGGTGAGCAAATCTCACAAATGAAGGCCCTGTATGATCATTTCCTGGGTCCGCTAAGAAGGACTGTGTGTGTCCAGAGAGCCAGGCTGGCTTATGTCCCCTCCACAGTGGACACGGTGGCCCTGCACCTCCCAACCTGGGGTCTTATTGCAGAACTAGCATTGAAGCCAGCCAGGTGGCCAGATCTGGTCTGCACTCTCTCTGTCTCTCAGGCTGTCTCCACAACCCTGATTGTGTAGGACAGTGGTGCCCCTGGGTCTTCCTGCTGGAAGCCAGGACCTCTGCGGTAAGAATCAGAGAGCATCTGTGGCTTCCAGCCATGTGCACCCACATGGTTCCCAGTTCGGGGAGGTGGCACACAGGACCCTGAGTGTCTTAGCCCTAGACCTCAGGCTGGACAGGGAGGGAGGCTGGGGAACCGAGGGGGCTGCCAACTGGGGGTGCGGGAGGCGGGCGGGGCGGGCGGCACCTGTATTTGTTGGGGAACATCCGCTCGCAGTCCTTGCACTCGTGCGCTTGCCCATCGCTGCCCCCGCCGAGCTCGGGCTTGAGCTCCTCCCCTAGGCCCTCGTAGAGCGGGGCCCCTGCCGAGCTGCACGCGTACTTCTTATGCCGCCTCAGGTCCAGCCTGCACTGGAAGAGCTCGTCACACTCCTCACAGCGGAATGTGGGGTCCTCTGCAAGACAGAGGGCACAGAGGTGGACAAGAGAGCCAGACACCCACCCCCGGAGCCACAGGGGCCCACAGAGACCCAGCCCGTCCCCACTGCTTTCCCAGGGCTTCGATCCAGCCTGGGCTGCTCCTAACCAGCTTCCTTCCAGCCCTTGTCCTGGCTGCCCAGGGGTGCAGAGGGCACAGGACAGATGAAGCCACGCTGGAGGACCCCATCCCTTCACCGTGGAAACACTGAGCAAAGCCAGGCTCCTTCCTGCCTCCCTAGCGGCCACTGTGGATTCAAGGAGGCCCTGCCTCAGAGCGGAGAGAAGGAAGCCAGGCCGAGAGCTTTGTTTATGAATTAGGAGGAAAAAAAAGGGAGAGAAGGCAGAACTCCATCGCATATAATAAATTATTGTCGTCAAGGTCAAACAAATTAAAGGGGGGCAGCTATTATTAAGTTTATGATGCAGCATCCCGAGCACTGTGCCAAACCAAACAATTAGCCTGGAACTGTAACCGGGGCGGGGTCTCTGCGCCCTGCCCCGCCTTCCTGCGGCTGCCGCCCGCCCTTCAGCTTTCACCCCTCCGGCCTGGAGAGAGAACACCTGCTCTCGGATCTTGCACAAAGAGGACTTATGTGCACTTGTGGGCATGAGCGCGTACATTTTGTGCACACTCTGACATTGTGTGTGGATGTGCGTGCTCATACACTACCTACTGTGTATGTGGGAGTGTCTCACACAAACTGCATCCGTGTTTGCAAAGCCATGTGTGGATGTGTGCATGCTCAGGCGTCAGCACTCAGATTTAGTGAGTGGGTATGCGTACATATGTGTACCAGCTTTGTCAGTGCAGGTACATGTTTATGTATATAACTAAATGTGTGATGTTTTAGCATGTTTTTACATTTGAATACACATATAAGCATGTATATATCGGCATAAAAATTTGGTGCATATATGCATATGACTACATGTGTGATATATTAGCATGTTTTTAACATTTGAACACACATGTAGCATGTGTGTATATATATGCATAAAAAACTGGGCACATATGCATTCATGAACACCTTTGTGGGACTTTGTATATGTCTTTTTGTGGGTTAGGTGTACATGTGTGTATGTGTCCTACACATCCGAAGACACGGATGATTATTTGTGAGATGTTTATGTGTGCACATATGAATCTGTCATATATGCTGTTGTGAATATGCGGGTACATATTTGTATGTGTACAAATGGGCATATGTTAAGGATTGGCATTTGTATGCAGATATGTGTGTCTGTGTTTATGAATGCTTGTATGTGGGGCACGATTGCATCTGTGTGCATGTGCAAATGTGTAGGAAGGTCAATGAGGACTGGCCTGGGATCCAGCACTAAGCAGGGACTTAGGTTAGAGCAGGGCGTGCTGCTCCTGACCACATCTCCCACCAGAGAGAGACTCCTACCATAACCACAGGCTGTTTTTCAACTCTGCAGGACATGGTTAGCTTCTCTGTGCTGGGAACAGCATGGAGTTCTGAGGAGGGAGCCTCTCCTGCGGCCCTGAGTAGACATATAGAAGTCCTGGGCTGTGCCTGGCAATCCTAACACCAGGTCCCCAGAATCCAAGGTACCCTGCAGATCTGGGTATCAGAGGCACTGCTGAGCCTATGCACGGATACCCACATGACACCAGTGTGCTTGCTGGTCGTATCTGGGTGCCAGGGAATAGGCATGTGAGTGCTTAGGGATGACTGGGTGGGCGACTGGGCAGGTGGCTGGGCGGGTGGTACTTCTGATCCAGATAATCCAGTTATTGCCAGGGGCCAGACAGTCTGGCCCCACTGACTTACCGTAGCCATACCTCTTTTTTGGGGAAAATAAAACTATGGAAGGAAAGTGCTGAGGATCCTTTGGGTCAGTGGAATTCTTTCCTACGTAAAACCCTGCTGTGCTGTGCTGTGCTGTGCTGTGCTGTGCTGTGCTGTGCTGTGCTGTGCTATGCAGGGAAAACAAGGATTGTATTCTTGCCTTGGCTTAGAGATCTCCACCCCTAACATCTCCAGGGAAGGCCCTGAACTCCTCCTTAGATGTCAGAGTGGGACCACACAACTCACAGTTTGGGGTGGGGAGGAGGCAGGCACAGGGGATTCACACCCACAGTAACCACCTTCCATGTCTACAGAGGAATAAAATACAATGCAAAGGAGCTCTTCTCAGAGCAGCGGCCTGTGAATACCGTGCACAGCGATGCCCACGGGGAGGCTTGCTGGGCACTCTTGGGGCAGGCCATATGCCGAGACCCTCCCCCAAGGTTAGCTGTGTTCGGGGAATGGTTCTGTGCACTGCTGCAGTCTGGATGTTGCTGTAGTCACGACCGTTGGAGCCTCTCCCTTCTCAGTGACGTGCAAAAATTCTTTCCCATCACCTCCCACTGACTAGTAAAGAGCTGATTCGACCTATAGCCAGGCAGAAGAGAATAGAGCAGGCCTTCTGATCCCTGTGTGTGTGTGTGTGTGTGTGTGTGTGTGTGTGTCCCAAGCAAGAAGAGAAAGGCAAGGAAGAAGAGCGTGGAGAAGAGGAGAAGGACCTGGAGAACATGCCGGGAGCAGATCATCAGGGGAGTCACCATGAGGGCACCAGGGTAAGACTCAGACTGCAGGTGAAGGACCGGAACATGAGGCTGGGAAGTCTGCAGACATAGCCGGTTAGATAGACTAATATCTGTCCAGCACAGAACCTGCAGCTGGTTAATGAATTTATTAGGCCTCTGTATCGTTCACTCAAGAGCTAAAACAGGCTAGAGCAGGCACGGAAACACCCTGTCATTACTTGGGAGCAAAAGCAGGTGAAGAAAAACCCCAGGGAATCACATGTGCACAGCTGTGGCTGGTCCTTTCCACTATTTGGGCGTGAGATGTAGGGTGCCAGGGCTCTGACTTCCCATAGAGGGTTATGAGGGCAACAGTCAGATCCTATAAGAGTTCGAAGGTGTCCAAGGCACCCTTCACGCCAACCCTGGTCTTCAGAGTTAGAGCCCTACAAGAAAGGATCCTGTGTCTGGGCACACCGGGCATATGCTATCAGAACCCTTGTGGCTCCACAGAGCTGCTCCTGAGAACTAAAAGAAAATGGACGTGAGGATCATGGAGTCAGGAATGAGACATGCTTATGTCTGTCACAGTCTTTCTAGATCCAGAGAGGAAGTCTCTGTAGTTCAAGAGGAACCCAACATTACTAGCCATACCGCTGGCTGGTGAAAGCTTCTGGTTTTGATTCAGAATTTCACCTTAAAGACTATTTTATTTTTAAATTAAATTTAGAAAGTTGTCTTTAGGCTGGATCTTACCATGCAGCCTTGCTTGGCCTAGAATTCTCTATGTGGATCAGGCTGGCCTTGAACTCACAGAGATCCATCTGGCTCAGCACCAAGCACTGGGATTAAAGTCATGTGCCACCAGCCACCGTATCAGGCCTTGAGCTTCAACATTTAAATTTAGGGGTTCAATGAGAAAATCTAGTTTGATTCCTACTGGGATGACTTAGAAGTCACCTTGGAGGGTGGAAATGACCTTGGCGACTGCGTTACCCTTCTCCTCTGGCCCTGTGTCTTCTAGACTTCCGTTTGTGTTTGTAGAAGAACAGAGCTGGGAACAGGACGTGCCTAGGCCTAGTCTTCCCAGGAAAGTGAGGTGGGAGAGCCCCTGAGATTTTTCCAGGCTGGGAGGGGTGGCCTTGGGGACACACCTGGGGCACTCTGCATGACATTTTCCCAGCACACAAAGTTCCATGTAAGGAACCGAGGAAAGGCAGTTTATAGTGATGTTACGTCTATTACGGCCCGTCACAGCCTGCGTCTTTCTTTCTGTGCCCACAACACAATGGCCCCATCTTGGAGAGGGGAAGTGGATCCTCAGGAGGCTTTCTAAATGAAGAAAGGGTTTGAATGCAAACAGTCGCTTTCCTCAAGAGAGCAAGTACTTCTCAGAAAAAGAGAAATATTCCTCCTCCATCCAATAATCAAAACATAATAGGGTCTTGTGACTTGGGAGTGGGCTGCGCCATCCCTCCGGCCACTTGTGAGGACACGCTGAGCCGCCTATCTGTGCAGGGCCCCAACTCTGGGGGTGGGGAGAACACTGTTGCTCCTCACCCCTGAGCAGGCAAAAGAGACCTTCCATTTTTATCCACATTACGAGGGCCCCAGACCTCCAGATTCCCCACAAAAGCACAAGAGGGAACCACCAGGGAAGGAACTCTAAATGTGGTGGGGGTCTTGGGCTGGGCTGATTAACCTTCCATCAAATCACCCCGTACCAGCACCTGTCCGTCAGCCTGCACCTAAGCTCAGGTTCCAGCAGCAACTTTCCCGGCTGAACAGGAACGCAACAGAAAAATAAATCCCTGCCTAATGGCTTGAAGACTGAGGAGCTCACAATTACACCGCACCCGCATCCTAATCTACAACCGCAGCTCAAAAGCGCTCAAGAGCCTGCTCCAAATTCCTGCAGCGATAAGGGGCTGGCTGCATTTAGCCAGGGCTGGGATAAAAGATTTTTTTTTTTATGATAATTATCTTAGTGAGGGACGCGTTTGCATTTCCTTTCTGCGTGATTCTGAATTTAACCAGGGTGTGTGCTGAGGGGTAGGGGGGCAGTAGCTGTTGGTGTGGCAAAAAAAAAAAAAAAAAAAAAAAAAAAAAGTGATCTTGACAGCAGAGGTTAGGAAAGTCAAATGTTTGATGTCAGACTATTATGTGCGGGAAGTAATTAGCTCCCAAATGTTTGATCAGTTATTAGGAAAATGTAGAGTGGGTTATTTAATATCGGAGGTGGGAGGTGTGTGTGTGTGTGTGTGTGTGTGTGTGTGTGTGTGTGTGTGTGTAGGGGGACAAGAATCAGAGCTCTGAAAAGAACCTTTCGGAAGAAAGGAATTTCAACAAATGTGACGGCTCAGGATTCTCCTCTGGGCTCAGAATATTCATCCTCTGTGGCTCTCAGGTGCTGGCTACGATTCAGATTCCCAGGTGCTCTGAAGGATCATCTTAAGGGAAAGGAAACCTCCCTCTTGCTCTACATGTCTTGTCAATTTGTTTTTGTCTTCTCGGTCGCCCAAATAAAATGAAATTAGAGTCAGAGAGGATATCTGACTGGTAAAATGGTCCTTCTGCCCCAATTTCTTGTCTGACAACTTGGAGATGTGTCTTTCTGCAGAAAAGGAAACTGCCACCACCACCACCACCACGAGGCACTCTGGTCACCGGCAGGCTTCTAGGGTCAGCAGATAAACTGAGCCTGAGCCCACAGGTGAGGTCACAGAGCTTTCCAGGGGGCATCCATCCCCAGGGATCCAAGCACTGGCCTCCCAGAGTCAGGAATGCGAGATTTATTCTAGATTCTAGAACCATGGGCTGGAAAGATGGCTCAGTGGTTAACAGCACCAACTGCTCTTCCAAAGGTCCTGAGTTCAATTCCCAGCAACCACACGGTGGCTCACAACCATCTGTCATGGGATCTGATGCCCTCTTTTGGTGTGTCTGAAGACAGCGACAGTGTACTCACATACATAAAATAATAAAATACTTAAAAGAAAGATTCTAGAAACATGTAGGGCCCAGTGTTTTCCCATTCACTGGCAGCTCATCCTAAAACAAAACAAAACAAAACAAAACAAAAAACCAAAACAAACAAACAAAAAAACCCCCACAAAAGCCGGGAAGAGAACTCAGTAACGTGCTTGCTGCGTTGCCTAGGCCCTGAGCCGGATCTCTAAACCAGAATGGTGTGGCACGGACACCAATCCCAGAGCTGATAGGCCAGGACAGAAGGATCCCTGAAACTTGCTGGCTAACTAGCCCTGCCTAATTACTGCAAGCTCCAGGCTAGCAAGACACCTTATCTTCGAAACAAGGGAGACAGCACCAGATGGGCGACAGCCAAGGCCGACCTCTGACCTCTAGATGCATGCCCACACACATAGACTTCTCCTGTACACACAGGAAGAACCCCACCCCCACCCCAATGCCCCACAAGAAATTACCAACATGGCCTTCTTGAAAACAGCTGTGTTGGAGCCCCACGCAGTCCCCACGGAGTATAAATCCACACGTCAGAATGCCCAGGGTATGTGAAACTGGCTTCCTCTCTATCCTCCCCTCAGGTAGAGACTGTCAGGCAGGAGAGCCTGCTGGACATGCCCTAGCAGTTGGACACGTACTTGTGTCTATCAGGAGCTTAAGGACTCATCCCACTGTGGGATCCATTTCAGCCCTCAGCTTGGTTCTGACCAGACATTCCCCCTGTATCTCTCTAGGACTTGCGACTACTGGTGGGTTTCTAGAAACAGCCTGGCTGCTTCCCCTCTTACAAGAACCAGATTCTCTCCCAAGTACCAAACTAGGCTGGGAGTTTATAATACACTTGAAGCATCATCCTGGAGTGGGGAGAAGTCTCAGTAGATAAAAGGCGTGTCTGCCTCACGAACATGAGGACCAGAGTTCGGATCCCCAGCACCCAGGTAAAAGCTGAGACAATGTTCCCCAGGCCAAGCTGGCTAGGCAGACAGCCAGACCGGGGAGCTCCAGATTCCAAAGAAACCCTCAAGAAATAAAGTAGAAAGTGATCAGACTCAGCATCGACTGTGTGCTTCTGTATGTAGAAGCATACATGTACACACAGGCCTGCACACACATACATCCCACATGTGGGCACACACAGGCATATATGTACATAAACAAACATACATATAGGCTGAAGATAGCCCTGGGGCTATTTGTATTTTGATCTTAATTCCATTCTCCTGGGAGGGGCTGCGAACAAGAATGGGTCAGCCCTCAGGTGATTGCCTGTACACCTGTTTCCCACCTTAATTTCTAAATAAAGACTAGAGCAGGTGATTGGGCAGATGAAGGAAGGTGGAGCTGAAAACTGGGAGGGAGAGGACCACGGAGGAGGAGGGGGAAGGAAAGCGGAGGAGGAGCACGTAGCCTGGAGACACCGCAAGTTCCAAGGGGTCTCAAAGATGGGGAAGGTGGCGGTGTAGTGGTACATCTGCCCAATCCAGGCGCACAGCTTGTATTCATATTAATCGAGTTGTGTTTTCATTGCCAGGGTGCATTTGGGTTGGAGATTTACCGTAACATATATACACCCAAGAAATTTGTTTTCTGGGTCACTAACACTCTAGATATAGATTCAGCATAACGGCCAATTTGCCTATATCCTCTTAGGTTTGCCTCAAGCTCCTCTAAAATTTAGGATGCACTCTGAGGCTTCAAGGAAAGGGAGGAGTCTCTAAACTAAGGGGCGAGGGTCTGGTAGCCTGGTGTGCTGGCTGGATCTTGTTAATTTTTTGGTCAACTTGATGCAAGACCGAGTCATCTGAGAAGAGGGGAACCTCAACTGAGAAAATGCTTCTATCAGACTGGCCTCTAGGCAAGCCTGCAGGGCATTTTCCTAATTAATGATTGATGTGGGGGGGGGCCCAGCCCACGGTGGGTGGTGCTACTCAGGAGCAGGTAGGTAAGAAAGCAGGTTGAGCAAGCCAGGAAACAGCACTCCTCCACGGCCTCGGCTCCTTTGCTCCATGCCTCAGTTTCCCTCAATGAACTGTGACTTGGCACATATGAGCCAAACCAGCCCTTCCTCCCACCCAAGTTGCTTTTGGCCATGGCCTTTACCACAGTAAAGGACACCTGAGTAATCCACCCGTGATCTGCAGAAATTCAGCCAGGGCATCAGCCGTGAATGCCTGGTCCTAGCAGGTGGCATGCAGGAGTGGGGATAGCACGTGTGCTCTTCCAGGTGGGGGGTTCCTGGCCACCGCTCAGCAGGGTCTTACCATCCAGGCTGGGGGCCATGACACCCAAGGAGTAGGCACCTTCTTTCACATGCACCAACAGCTCCTCTCCAGGCTCGATGTCCTTAATGACTTTATAGTAAATCTAGGAGAGAAAGATTAAAGACAGCTGTGAACATTCACGTTGCATGTTGCCTGTCCCACTGCACTGCTACCCATAGAGAGGGCTGGCACTTGACCTATGTTTTAATTCTTTAAAAGAATTATTTTTATTTTACGTGTATGAGTGTTTTTTTTTTTTTAAACCAATGTGTATATATACACCACATGCATGCAGTGCCTGAGAAGGCCAGAAGAGGGCCCTGGATCCCCTAGAATTGGATTTCAAAGTTGCCAGGTGGGCGCTCAGATCCTTTAGAACAGAGGATCTCAACCTGGGCATCATGGCTCTTTGGGGGTTGACTAACCTTACTGTAATTCATAACAGTAGCAAAATTACAGTTACAAAGTAGCAATGAGTGTAACTTTATGGTTGGGGTCAGCACAACATAAGGAAGTGTACTAAAGGGTCACGGCATTAGGGAGGTTGCGAACCACTGATCTATAACAGCAAGCACTCTTCACTGCCGGCTTATCTCCCCAGCCCCCAAACTGTTTCTTTTTAAATTAAAACAAAATGTATTGCCTTTATTTTTGTGTATATTGTGGGGCAAAATGTGGAGCTCACAGGACCACGTATGTGAGTCAGCTCCTTCCTCCCCTCTGTGTGGGCCTTTAAGGATTTAATTCAGGTTCTCAGGTGCCATGGTGCCTGCTGAGCCACCACACTGGCCTGATCCAGTGACTAAGCACAGAGACGAAGGTCTCCGCAGGAACGTTTGCAGCATGTGAGGAAGGGAAAGAAACTGAGCCTGTTTTGGCTTGTTGTATTCTGCTCTGATAGAAAGGAAAGGTGATCCCGCGTCATGACCCTGACCAGGGGTTTCCTAGGAAATACCCCAGACTAGAACGACTTCCCAATGAGAGTGCTTTGGTCTATTTTCAAATCTCCTTTGTCAGTGTGAGTGGGAGACACCTGGCAATAGGGTGGGGGCAGGGGTGGGGCTCAGGGTCGAGGTTGCTTGTGAAGGTGCTTTACAGCTGGGCACAGGCTCTGTGGGTGAGGAGGCCAGGCTGTGACTTTTACACCAACGTGGCAGCCGTGAGTCAGGAAGACCAGAAATGGGATGGAGTGAATGCCTGTAAGGATTGCATCCAGCAGGTGACAGGGATTTGGAGACTGTGGGGTGTGTGTGTGTGTGTGTGTGTGTGTGTGTGTATGTGTGCAAGCATATGTGTGTTTAGTATTTTTCTCTGTGTGTATGTACATGTGGTGTGTGTGTGTATGCATGTATGTGTGTATGTTTGGTGTGTGTCTCTGTATGGTATGTGTGTGTATGTTTGTGGTGTGAGTATGTCTGTGTGGTATATGTGCATGTACATGTGTGTGTGTCTGTGTGTGTGGTGTGTCTCTGTGTGTATGTGTGGTGTGTATATATGTGTGGTGTGTGTTATGTGTGCATATGTGTATGTCTGTGGTGTGAGTGTATGTCTGTGTGTGGTATGGATGTATGTGTGGTGTGTGTCGTGTGTGTGCATGTGCAGGTGTGTGTGCACATGTACGTGTGCATATGTGTGCTGTGTATATCTCTGTGTGTATGAGTCTATGTGTCTGTATGTGTGATGTGTATATACATATGCATATGTGTGTGGTATATGTGTGTATGTGTGTGACTGTGTGGTCTGTGTGTGTGTGTCTAGGTTCTACGCCTGGAGCGGAGACAGCTACATTTCATGTATCCAGTTCAGCGTCATGGTCTGAAACATAGAAAGCATAGAGAGCAGCTTGCTATCACATCTCCCCAGGGCTGAGCCATGCCTGCCTTGGTGGCCACGATGAAGACTGTTCTGTTGGGGAGACTAAGTCGCCAGAGCACCCCAGGTCTGGGTGATTTGGGGAGGTGTCTTTCTTTCTTTCTTTCTTTCTTTCTTTTTTTTTTTTTTTTTTTTTTTGGTTTTTCGAGACAGGGTTTCTCTGTGTAGCTCCGGCTGTCCTGGAACTCACTCTGTAGACCAGGCTGGCCTCGAACTCAGAAATCCGCCTGCCTCTGCCTCCCAAGTGCTGGGATTAAAGGCGTGCGCCACCACTGCTCAGCGGGAGGTGTCTTTCTTGACTTTGCCCAGATTCTCCTGTAATTTGAAATTTTTAGACCCTATTTTTAATGATAGTTTTTAAACACTTATAACCCATCTCCCACCAGAGGCAGTGAAAAAGAAAGGATACGGGGGAAGAGGACCTGTTTAAAAAGGTTCTTTAGGACAAATCTTATCTGTATTGTCAGGAAATCAGCAGTTCAGTTCCCAGGAGCCAACAGCAACAGGTCAATCCACTCCCAAACACTTAACGGATACACCAACAGTCCAATTCTGCAGAGTCAGGCTAGCAAACACGAATCAGCAGCAGTGGCACCGCCTAGCAGAGACAGCCAGGCCTCAGCCTTGGCTGGAGTCAGCAGGAGAGTCCAGGGCTAACACAAAGGCCAGGAGACATTCTCGGCTGTGCCTCTCTCAGCAAACCGAAGACCAACGAAGCCTGGAGACCCCAGCATCACACAGCTGGCTCTGTAAGCAAGCCGAACTCAGCTCCCATCGCTGCCCGCGGAGTCCTGGTTATACCCTCCAGACATCACGTGCCCTTCACGTGTTTTGCCTCAGCCACGAGAGTCTGTCTCAGCTGACATCATTCTACCAATCAGCCCGAATCTGTGGGTGTGGCAAGGAACTGCAGCACACCGCCAGAAGTTTTTTGGTGTTTTCTCTCTGTGGAATCCCAACAAAATGCAGCTCAACTATGCAGTGTAAGGCGGACCAATACATGCGTGTCGTTAGTGAAGAATCCTTCATCTCGTGTCCTTTCACATGCTTGATTTAGCACAACATCCTTTCACCCGCGTCTGCTTCAGCTAAACCTTCCTTCACGTGTTTGCCCCAGCAAAACACCATCCAACACACAACTGACTTTCCAAACGACCCTTGACCCTTGTGTTTCTACTTCCCTCTGCCTCAAAGACACCAGAAGCAGCCCAAAGGCCTTGTGTGGTCCTAGGCCCCCTCCCAGGAGCACAGCTGGCTCAGGAAAGCACCTATTTTATCTGGAAGTGTCAGACATGCGGAATCTCTTCTCTGTCACAGTAACTCACTGCCCACTATGGCTGGGGTGTGCTTGGGACTTTGTTCTGATGTTAGGACTAGTTGATGTGGGAGAAATGTTCCGGAGACACACCTGCTGCTCTGGGGAGGCCTGGCAGAGCCCAGCGGCCCTAGGCTAGCCTTCTGCATTGCTGGAGGGTATGGGACAGGAGGAAGGGCAGAAGAAAGAACATTTTAAGTGAAGACAAGCCGGGCGGTGGTGGCCCACGCCTTTAATCCCAGCACTTGGGAGGCAGAGGCAGGCAGATTTCTGAGTTCAAGGCCAGCCTGGAACACATAGTGAGTTCCAGGACAGCCAGGGCTACACAGAGAAACCCTGTCTCGAAAAAAACAAACAAAAATAAAAAAGAGAAGACAAACCAGCTAAAGCACAGGTACAAGGAGGGAGGTGACCCTCCAGGCCACACACAGTAAACAACACTTCTGTTCCCACTCACTGGTCTTGGTCCTGGCAGAGGTTTGGCCAGCCCGGGGCAGCTGCATGCCTCCCAGGAATACAGCCCTACTTAGGGCTATAGGCAGTTAGCTCCAGAGTGACTCCTGGGTATCACTAAAGGCCACAGAGTTCTCCCTTTCCACTTTGTATCCCTTTGACCTTCTTATGTTGTCCAATTGCTCTAGCTAAACCTTCAAGTACTATATTGAAAAGATATGGAGAGAGGGAGCAGCCTTGTCTAGTCTCTGATTTTAGTGGGATTGCTTCAAGTTTCTCTCCATTTAGTTTGATGTTGGCTACCGGTTTGCTGTATATTGCTTTTACTATGTTTAGGTATAGGCCTCAAATTCCTGTTCTTTCCAAGACTTTTAGCATGAAAGGATGCTGAATTTTGTAAATGCTTTTTCAGCATCTAATGAAATGACCATGTGGTTTTTTTCTTTGAGTTTATATAGTGGATTGCATTGATGGATTTCCGTATATTGAACCATCTCTGCATCCCTGGTATGAAGCCTACTTGATCCTGGTGAATGATTGTTTTGATGTGTTCTTGGATTTGATTGGCAAGAATTTTATTGAGTATTTTTGCATCGATATTCATAAGGGAAATTGGCCTGTAGTTCTTCTTTGTTGGAGGTCAAAGGGATACAAATTGGAAAGGAAGAAGTCAAATTATCACTATTTTCAGATGATATGATAGTATACTTAAGTGACCCAAAAAACTCCACCAGATAACTCCTACAGCTGATAAACAACTTCAGCAAAATGGCTGATTATAAAATCAACTCAAGCAAATCAGTAGCCTTCCTGTACTCAAAGGATAAACAGGCTCAGAAAGAAATTAGGGAAATAACTCCCTCACAATAGCCACAAACAATATAAAGTATCGTGGGGTGACTCTAACCAAACAAGTGAAAGATCTATATGACAAGAACTTCAGGTCTCTGAAGAAAGAAATCAAAGAAGACCTCAGAAAATGGAAAAATCTTCCATGCTCGTGGATTGGCAGGATTAATACAGTAAAAATGGCCATCTTGCCAAAAGCAATATACAGATTCAATGCAATCCCCATCAAAATCCCAACTCAGTTCTTCATAGAGTTAGAAAGAGCAATTCTCAAATTCATCTGGAATAACTAAAAACCCAAGCCAGCTAAAACTATTCTCAACAATAAAAGAACTTCTGGGGGAATCAGTATCCCGGACCTCAAGCAGTACTACAGAGCAATAGTGTTAAAAACTGCAAGGTATTGGTACAGTGACAGGGAGGTGGATCAATGGAATAAGATCGAAGACCCAGAAATGAACCCACATACTTATGGTCACTTGATCTTTGACAAAGGAGCTGAAACCATCCAGTGGAAAAGAGATAGCCTTTTCAACAAATGGTGCTGGCTCAACTGGAGGTCAGCATGCAGAAGAATGCAAATTGATCCATTCTTATCTCCTTGTACTAAGCTCAACTCCAAGTGGATCAAAGACCTCCACATAAAACCAGACACACTGAAACTAAACAGAAGAGAAACTGGGGAAGACCCTTGAGTACATGGACACAGGGGAAAAAAAATTCCTGAACAGAACACCAATAGCTTATGCTCTAAGATCAAGAATTGACAAATGGGATCTCATAAAATTACAAAGTTTTTGTAAGGCAAAGGACATTGTCAATCGGACAAAACGGCAACCAATGAATTGGGAAAAGATCCTCACCAACCCTACATCCAACAGAGGGCTAATATCCAATATATACAAAGAACTCAAGAAGTTAAACTCCAGAAAACCAAATAACTCTATTTAAAAATGGGGTACAGAGCTAAACAAAGAATTTTCACCTGAACTTCGAATGGCTGAGAAGCACCTTAAGAAATGTTCAACATCCTTAGTCATCAGGGAAATGCAAATCAAAACAACCCTGAGATTCCACCTCACACCAGTCAGAATGGCCAAGATTAAAAACTCAGGAGACAGCAGGTGTTGGCGAGGATGTGGAGAAAGAGGAACACTCCTCCACTGCTGGTGGGAATGCAAGTTTGTACAACCACTCTGGAAATCAATCTGGCGGTTCCTCAGAAGCCTGGGCTTGACACTTCCAGAGGACCCTGTTATACTACTCCTGGGCATAAACCCAGAGGATTCCTCGATGTGCAATAAAGACGCATGCTCCACTGTGTTCATAGCAGCCTTGTTTATAATAGCCAGAAGCTGGAAAGAACCCAGATGTCCCTCAATGGAGGAATGGATACAGAAAATGTGATATATTTACACAATGGAACACTACTCAGCAATTAAAAACAATGAATTCATGAAATTCTTAGGCAAATGGTTGGATCTAGAAAATATCATCCTAAGTGAGGTAACCCAATCATAAAAGAACACACATGGAATGCAGTCACTGATAAGTGGATATTAGCCCAGAATCTCTGAATACCAAGACACAATTCATATATCAAATCATTCCCAAGAAGAAGGAAGGAGAGGGCCCTGGTCCTGGAAAGGCTTGATGCAGCATTGTAAGGGATTACCAAAACAGAAGTAGGAGAGGGTAGATTGGAGAATGGGGGGAGGGCTTATGGGACTTATGGGGAGGGGGGAACCGGGAAAGGGAAAAATCATTTGGAATGTAAACAAAGAATATATATTTTAAAAAAAAAAAAAGTCCACGCTGGGCGGTGGTGGCGCACGCCTTTAATCCCAGCACTTGGGAGGCAGAGGCAGGCAGATTTCTGAGTTCGAGGCCAGCCTGGTCTACAGAGTGAGTTCCAGGACAGCCAGAACTACACAGAGAAACCCTGTCTTCAAAAAAACCAAAAAAACAAAACAACAAAACAAAACAAAACAAAAAAACAAACAAAAAAAACAAACAAAAAAAACCAAAAAAAAAAACCAAACAAAAACAAAAACAAAAGGCCACAAAGGAACTGCACTGGGTCCCCAGTGCCCATTGGCTGTCCCTCCCAGGACACCAGATTGGAAGTGCACAGTTGAGAGCCAGCAGGTAGACACTGGAATCTTATCAGCGCGGCATTCCTTCACACAGCAGTCCATGGTAGTAACTTAAGAGTTAAGCTCTGGGAGAGGTTTGTACTACAAAGAGATCTCAAAATGGAGACCAGAAATGGGATCAGACAGAGTTCTTGAATAAAACGAGTGGTTTCTAAGATCTCAGTTTTATGTCACCACACAGCAAGTGGCTGAGTAGCTTATCTTTTTGAAGGTCAGATGCGAGCCTAGCCGGCTTTGCTTCAGAAAAGGACACACCCACAGCTGCCCCAGAGTGAGGAGCTGTGACTGCGCAGGTGTCCGCCCCACCCTGGCTGGAGGGTGCTCGTCGCCCGCCATTAATAAATTCGCTCACTCTCCCCTCTGGCAGCAGAGTGCACAAATATAGGATTTACGCCTAAGGCTCAGCACCAGCGTGCTGGGTGACTTGGTGTGGGAGACAAGGGCTGAATGAGTGGGGAATGAAGGCATGACTCCTGGAGGTCCTGGTTAGAGTCAGAACTTGTCACCATCTGGCCTCCCACCCATCTGTAATCTGTGATTACCCAGAATGCACGAAGCCGTGGCAGCCCTCCCGACCAGGCTGCTGGGTGCCTATCCTGAGAGGTGAAAGTCCGGGGATGGGGGGGGGGAGTACCCATCCCTCCCACCCACACCCCTCCCAGGCTGCCTGCCTCCCACATCACCCCCGGTTATGCTGACGGACCTCCAAGGCTCCTTTCCGTATACACCCCACTCCTTTCTCTCTGGGCTATGGGAACCTGGAGCCCTGTCACCCAGTTCTGGTTCTGGGAGCTACATGGCCACTACTTTCCTTCCTGATTCCTCTGAAGGTAGTCAGTCCTCTTGGGACCCACACCTGCCCACCCCAAGCCCCCGTTTCTGGGGACACTAGACCTCCTGGTGCTCACATTGGCTCTGGGGACTGCCCAGAGTCCCTTCTCTGATCCGCTCTGAGGAGTACAGAGAATCCTGGGACTCCACACCTTCCCACACCTTGCCCCTGGGCTCACCGGGACTCCATGGACCTCGACTCCGGTTCTGAAGACTGGAGCCTCCTAGGACCCTCCCACCAGCACAGCAACAATCGTCCCTTCCTCAGCCTCACAGGATGGCCACCCGGGCCCCTGCCAGGGACATGTTGGGGACACAAGGCACCAAGCTCAGCAGCTGTGGCGGTAGGACTTTGAGCCCCCTATGTAATTAATCAGTCTCTATTAGCGCTAATTGCAGAGGCCAGGGTGGGGCCGAGGTGTCTCCTCTGGCCTCCACCAGGAAGACTCAGGAAGTGAACAGGAATCTTCACAGCCTTTCCAGCAGTCTTGGCCCTGCCTTAGGCAACCGCAGGAGGTGCACACAGAAGCCGGCCCATGCTTTTATGACCTGTTTCAAGTGGCACAAAGGCCTTATCAGTCAGGAATTCTGAGAAAGCCAGTTCCTGGTCTGTTGGGCTGGGTGACTTCCCTCAACAAAGACCAACTTCGGTGGGAACTTTGGGGGGGGGCAGTGTGTGCCAAGTTGAGGGGGGGGACGGGGTGGGGCATCCTATGCTTACACACTGCTGTCCACTGTATGCTTAGGCCCCTTTTGTGCTCGGCTTATAATAAACTGTAACTGTAACCCTTACGGTTCTTACACTTGATACATAGTTTCCATCTAGAATGCCTGCCCTCCCCCCATTAGTATTACAGAAGAGCTGCCACTGAGTTTCACAAGACAACAGGAGAATAAGAAAACAGGAGTCTGACACCCTCTAGCCCCCCCTCCACCCCACCCCTTCCAAGCATCCTAGGGTATGGGGCTGCAGGGAAGGAGCAAACTTCCTTCTTTCTAAAACACAGCACCTCATGTTTTAGGCATACACGTGTCCTGGGGACCTGCCACCGCTGGTGGCTTTTCCTTGTCTAAGAACCTGAGGGTGGGGACCTTCTCCCTGACAGCTGAGGTGACAAGATGCTGTCATCGGTCACTCTGAAATACAGACATACTCAGACAGAGCCTGAAGTGGAGCCTCTGGTCCCCCCACCCCCCTCATCCAGCAGGGGCAGCAGAGCTCAGGGGTAACACCCTCACTAGTGAATACTTCACTCAGCCCAAACTCCCCAGCCACATTCCAGACACAAAGACCTGGTTCCACGCAGGTAAAGAGAATGTGGGACCATCTAACTCACGCAAGGCAGACAGCTGCTCGGGCGGGAATCAGGCCCCAGGCCAGCAGCTTTTCATGCAAATGAACATCCAGACCAGGTCACACCGACTGCCAGCTCTCAGCTCCTAAGAGCCCTGGGCCTGTACCAAAAACGCTGTTTAAGCGATTAAGACCAAAGCCTCAGAGTTCCCAGGCCTGCTTAATCTTAGCATCCTACCATTTTAACAAATGAAACCCCCAGCAGGGTACGTCGGAAGGAAAGGAGCAGAGCCGGGTTTACAACCGGTGGACATGCAGGTGGTTTCTTTCTTTGGCCAAGATAATACTCATCAGTGGCTCTGTATCTGTATGGTCCCAGCTCAGACATGCCTGGCTGGGTCAGCATCCTCTGTGCCCAAGCCGTCATAATTTTGTTACAATACGTCTGTCACTCAAAAACTTAAAAATCCTTAAGAATTTATCTCTTCCTTGGTTGCAAAGTTTGAATAAGGGTTATAAAAATATATAAAGTATTAGCCCACAGCTAAATAATCAGCACCATTATATGGTCTCCAACAAGCACTGCATTTAGTTAATGGAAGGTCAACTATAACAGTTATATTATGACATCAACACAGTAGAAGGCCGAGTCTGCACTTAACTGCTCTTCAAAATAGAGGACCCTTCTGGACTACAGAGCCCCCTCCCCATGGTTAAGTTTTTCTGAATTAAATAAAATTTTTATAAGGCTTAAAAAATATCTAAATTACATCGTGTGTGCATGTGTGTGAGTGTGTGTGGTGAGCTTGAGTGTGTGTATATGTGAGGGTGTATGTGTATGAGTGTGTGTATGTATGTGAATGTGTGTGGTGTGTATGAGTGTTGTCTGAGTGTGTGGTCTATATGAGTATGTGTATGCAAGCATGTATATGAGTATGTTTGGTGTATGTGAGTATGTATGTGTGGTATCTATGAGTGTGTGTGAGGGGGTGTGGTGTGTAAGAGTAAATGTGTGTGTAAAAGTGTGTGTAAGAGTGTTATGTGTATGGTGTGTGTGTTTGAGTGTGTGTGAGGGTGTATATGAGTGTGTGTGGTGTGAGAGTATGTGTGTATATGTGTATGTGAGTCTGTGTATGGTTTCTGTGAATGTGTGCATATGTGAGTGTGTGGTGTATATGAGTGTGCCAGAGTATGTATTTGTTATTTCCTTTCACCACTGGGTTCCAGGTATTGGACTCAGGTCATCAAATCAGGTGACCAGTGCTTTCCCTGCTGAGTCACTGCTGTCCTGCACCATGTGTTTTAAGGGTTTTGTTCACTGGTTAGGGAAGGCTTAACAATATCTCTAATCACACCTTACTTGTTTTCAAAGAGAAAACGGTGTTTTCCTATTTGGAGCTAGCCTTTCAGAAGACCAAAACAACAACAACAACAACAAAAATATGCTTTCTAATTTAAAACGATGTAGGGAGACCGGAAAAGGAGGCAGGAAAGGTCAGGGGCTCGGAGCCTGATGACCCTGCTCCAAAATATCAGCCCTAGCGGATCATGCACCCTGGAGGTAAATGAAAGCAAGAGACCAGCCTTCAGCCGCCGGCCAGGCTTGACCGGGCTGAGCAGCACCAGGTTTTCCTTTAGACACAGGGACGGCTCTGTGGACGCCTGAATGCACAGCTCCTCACCAGGTCCCCTGCTCAAACACCTCGTTCGAGAAGAGCTGCTCCTCTGCTGTGGGCAGACCTGACCTTTGAGCCTCACTGCTATGGTTGGCTCTGCCATCTAGCCACAGGCTAGGCATGGCAGCCTGGCTGCTCCCCTTGCCCTGCGCGGACTACCAGGGTGCTGTGCACACAGCACAGGCTCCTTGTTCTTACAGAGGAAAGGAGAGGTAAGGAGCCGGAGCAGCATGGCTGAGCCTCACGTCCTCTCCCAGAGCTGCTGGAAAGCACGCCCTCGCCCCCTGTCCTCCAACCTCAGTCTGCTGACCAGTAAATGCTCCTCTACCCACATACCACCCCCCACCCCCCACCCCCCCACCCCCCCACCCCCCCACCCCCCCGCTCTGAGGCAGTGCAAAAAAAGAGAAAATAGCCCCTCTGTGACTAGACCTCTGCCTACCCCTGCCTCTTCCTGTGGGCACAGCATTTCCAAGCTTTCTTTTACTTTCTTAACATTAAAACAAACTCAGTAACAGACCCCGCCTTGTGTCTCCTGAATGCTTCAAACAAACCCATTTGCTCATAATTGCAGGAGGGGGGAAAACACCCAGGGGTGACCTGGATGTTTTGAATTTTCCAAAGAGAGAGGACTTGTTGGAAGGGGTTAGTGGGGGGGGGGTCGCCACCTGAGGTGTCCAGGGTGAACTGGGATGCCTGGGAGTGCTTGTTTGTCCTCATAGGAGACAGCAAAAGCACCCCAAAATGGTTGCTCGCAACTGCTTGGCATCTAGGAACGCTCTAAGGCTGTAACTTCACTGCCCCCACCCCCAACACCAGGGCAAAGCCCTACACCCAGACTTCTGCAGTGGCCATATCGTTCTGACCACAAGGACCAGACCAAAACCTTTGTTTTCCAAAAGCAGGATCTTTAGGGGCCAGGTGTACTGCTGACCAAAGGCCATCTTGTCCTCTCTGTGTGTATGGGAGGAATACTCATAACCTTGCATGGTCCCCCTCAGCTGCCTGTCCCCCCTTTTCAGAATCAGAAGGAAGATTCCCAGGTAGACATTAGGATGAACCAGTCCCTTCTCATGAGCATGAGGGCCTCCCCCACCCCCACCATTTCCCCCAGAAAGAGGACTCTCAGAACCACAGAGCACCAGGAAGGGAATCTCGTAGCCCAGTTGGTAACTCGGATACGGGGCAATGAGCACTTTCCTGTGATGTCACCAGGCAAGATGGGATCTGAGAGGGACAGGAACATGGCACCTGGCTAGCCCCACTGGAGGAAAGGGCCACTGGCTTCACATCCACCCGCGGCACCGGGAGGGCACACACTGGAGGGCCACTCAGGAAATCTGAATGGGAACTGAGCCCCTTGGAGCTTCGGGCTCACTTCTGCCCATGTCTCCAGATCCAAAGGGCTACAGATGCTCACATAAGATGACCTTTGTCTTCTGCTCAGAGGCGGGTCTGAATGTGCCAGGCAAAGCTGGAGCGGGGAGGCACATGGCTGGGCTGAGAGGATTCTCGGCCTCAGGAGAAAGGTGGGAAGCTTATGGCTTCCAGGGCCTATCTGGGCCGCAGCCCCCGCCACAGCTGCAGGGAGAGGTGTGGCCAGGTGATGGGGAGAGAGATCACTTTTTTCAGTTTTTATGTGCAGCTGACATGTGGTCTCTCTCAAGGACACAGGACACCAGAAACCCAGGCTTCTGAGTTGACCCAGCCCATGTCCTGACCATTATGAGCCCAGGGTCTAGGGTGCCGAGTCTCCGTTCTCCATGTTGACCCGTGTCTTCAGTTTAGAGCCTCTGTATGCGACAGCTCGTCTCTTCTGGTAATTGTAACTCCCAGAATTTTCTCTTAAGATGTTGGAAACGTCTCCTGCTCTTGTATCTCTTTTGGATATGGGAGCTGAGGTCATGCATCTTAAATCTTTTTTTTTTTTTTTTTTTCTTTTTTCCATTTTTTTTGAGACAGGGTTTCTCTGTGTGGTCCTGGCTGTCCTGGAACTCACTCTGTAGATCAGGCTGGTCTCGAACTCAGAAATCTGCCTGCCTCTGCCTCCCAACTGCTGGGATTAAAGGCATGCGCCACCACTACCCAGCTCATCTTGAATCTTGAAACAAGAACTATTCATTTCTTTTCTTTTTTTCTTCCTTTTTTTTTTTTTTTTTTTTTTTTTTTTTTTTTAATACAGGGTTTCTCTATGTAGCCCTGGCTGTCCTGAACTCACTTTGTAGACCAGGCTAGCCTTGAGCTCAAGAAATCTGCCTGCCTCTACCTCCCAAGTGCTGGGATTAAAGGCGTGTGCAACCACTGCCCAGCTGAACTATTCATTTCTAATGTGACATATTTTCCTCACTGAATGTCCTGGATAGTACAACAACATTTCTGCAAAGCAGGTCACAGGCTCCCTTCAGGGTCTGTGCTGTCCTGGGTGTGTGTATGTACATGTGTGTATGCTCATGGTACATGTGTTTACACATATGGCTGTATGTTTAGGTATATACATGCCTCCGTGTGTACACACATGCATTGTACTTATGTCTGGCATTCTTTTTTTTTTTTTTTTTTTTTTGGTTTTTTTTAGACAGGGTTTCTCTGTATAGCCCTGGCTGTCCTGGAACTCACTTGGTAGACCAGGCTGGCCTCGAACTCAGAAATCCGCCTGCCTCTGCCTCCCAAAAGCTGGGATTAAAGGCGTGTGCCACCACCGCCCAGCATGTCTGGCATTCTTAACTGCCTAGAAGTCTTTGTAGACACTCTTGGGAGGGGGCACATAATCTGAGAAACACTGCTGACAATTTTAGTGTTTCCTTCTCAAAGAGAAACTTGTCTTCAGGCATTTTTTTTTAGTTCTGGATCTCTAGGAAATTTTATTCAGCCACAGAGAGGACCAAAGGGCTACTCTGTGGGAACAACTGACCCCACCGGATGGCTGGGAAGTAAAAGTGCTTATGTGGGGCCTGTGGGCATCTGGGAGAAAAGAGAAGGAGACTGGAAAGGAGAGGGAGGAATAGAGGGACAGGCGTGCGTGTGTGTGTGTGTGTGTGTGTGTGTGTGTGTGTGTGTGTGTTTGTATGTAGAAGTATCTCTGTTTTGGTAGAATAACAACTAACTTGAAATCTGTTTTTCCTTTCAGGAAGTCATTTGATTTAGCTGGTGAATATCTGCCGTGAGCCTGTGGGTTTCGGGGAGGAGGGGGGCGCTCTGTTCTCCTCAGATCAGAGGGGTCTCTGTATGAGGTCTTGGGCAGGAAATGGCCCAGGTTTTGGGGGTGGGTGATTTTGGCTCTGGGCCCTCCAGGAGGTGACATTTGCCTAACTCTCCAGTTCTTTCTGAATGTGAGGCTATTATTAGTCCTGTGTTTGGGCTTAAACCAGGGAGAATTCACCCTGCAAGGCCACATGGGAGAGAGACAACCAGCAGGTAAGGAGGCAGGTAAGTCTTAGTTTATTCTAGCCAGACAGTACAGCCAGGTGTGTGAGCACAGGGCACAGGGCACAGGACACAGAGCACAGGGTAGGGCAAGTTTGGGGATGCAGTGGCTTTGAGTTAAAGGGATTCTCAGGGTGTTCAGATTGTCCATCACACTATCCTGGAGGAGTCTTGCCCATGGTCTGACATGAAAGGAGAATTTCCTGCCAGGCAATTGCTTCTCTTTAGACCCACAAGGTAGTTTAAAGTAAACTTCCTCGAAATGGCTTTTATAAAAGTTTCTGAAGACCAGTTTTTCTTTGAGAGGACCATGTTTTCTAAAAAGTTTGCCCCTCAAAGATTCACGCCTCACTGCCTCAGGGTATCTGAGTTCTAGCATCTGTTTCCTAAGTAACAAAGCCTCTATCTTCTCCCCTCTACGGGCACCTCACAGAAGCCCACCCCGGCATCTATCTGCACCCCTCCCCCAGTGCTTCGCAGGCCAGGGCGCTCTGCAGACCTGAGCTTCAGAAGGGGCATGGCCAAGCTCTGCGGGCCTTAGATCCAGTGTTCTGTCACTCTGCCGCTCTCTCATAGAAGCTGGAACTTTCCTTCTGTGCTCCATTTTAATCACAGTTATTTATTTCTTCAGTGGGTCACAAAGTCCTTTCTCCTCTGCTCTCAATATTACGGTTTGAGTTAAGGTCTTGGAAGTCTTGGTGACAGAGGCCCTGGTCCTGGCTGTCTGGAACCAGCAGGTGTCTGGTGTCCAGTGGATTCACTGCTAGGTCCAAACTGAGCCCAGGAGCTAAGGAGACTGAGCCCCTGAGGAGCTTCTCGAGGCAGTGTGCAGGGTGCAGGGTCAGGGGTCTCCCCACAGCTTCCTTGTTGTCTTTTTAAATGCAAAATATTTCTCTAGAGTCAAGAGCCTTGAACCACTTTAGACAGCTCACAGAGGCCACACAAGAATGGGGCCTTTGTTACGTGGTCTTCACGAATCGGTTTTTTTTTTTTTTTTTAAAGTAAATGGAGCTTTTTTCCCCTCTCAACAAAATCTCCCATGTAGCCCAGACACAGGCAGAATAAACTGCTCTGCCCAGTTGGCCGGGAGCTGGGAGCCAGAGGAACCCACCCATGCTCTGAGAACAGGAGGCGGCTTCGCTGGAGTACTAAGAGTCTGCAGCGTCAAACTCAGGGCTACAGAAAGGACCACGAGGTGCCGATTACAGCACCCGGTGGAGCAGAAAGAAAAAAGTCTTCTCTCCCAATGGGCCCCGGGAACACACTGACAAGCCACGAAGCTGGAGGAGCCGGTGAACTTACGGGGGGTTTCTGCTCTGAGAAGCTGAGCTCAGAACTGGAAGTTCCTGGGCCCTTGAGGGGACTGAAGTCAGGATAGCTCAGCTCAGGTTACTCCTAGCGAGAAGGGAGGCTGTGCCAATGCAAGACCACTTTCTTGGCAGTAGGTCAGGCCACGATTACGACTTGTGGGCTCTGGACATTTTCCCTTAGCCTGGTGCAGAAGGCACCTGTGTGACTGTAGACTGGCCAGTGCCGACCCTTTTGGAAACCTTGTTTGACCGCGGCTGTTTAGGCAAGACTAGCACTTTTATTTGTGTCCGATGGTCTTCCCATGTCTCCTGGCATTGGTAGGGAATGTGGACCCTGTGACTCAAGGGCCTGTGTACTCACTCCTGCTGGTCTTTAAAACCAAGCCTTCAGTTCTCCATGGCCATCAGCCTCAGACAAGCTCTCCTGTCTCTTGCTTCATGGTCTTTGCTCTGGTGGAGTGTTCTGGGGCAGCTAAGTTTTCCAGGTAGCCCATGCTGGTTGGACAGGTGTCAAATGGCCACCCCCTGTGGCAGGACAGACCTTAGCTGGTGACCCATGACCTTATCAGAGGCTCAGCTGACCCTCATCTTAATACCCATCCACCCTGGTGCCGTCTCCAAGGACAGTTCGCAGGGACAGAAGCCCAGCGAGCAGCCTAGACCTACCTGTTCGTTGATCTGACACATGGCGAGATTTTGGTCATCACAGGAACACGCTACACGGATGTACTTGAGCCAGCTGCCAGCCCCTGCCTGACTGGCATCCACACAGAACTTCTCGCTGCCCAAGTCTTCAGAGATCTGCTGGGGAAGAAGCACACTGAGGTCAGAGGTGTCCGCCCTGTGTGCGTTGTATCACGTTGCGCTAGCCTCAGGGGTCAGGCAGGTTGTCTAAGACCTCACCCAGTTCTAGGCAAGGAGAGGCTCTGTCCATCCAGGCCACCTGGCCCTAGGAACCTCTGGGAGATTGGAGGAGAGAAGAGGGTGGCCTTTGCGGTTTGTACAGAGTAGCTCACAGTCAGGCAATGACGAGTCTCTAGCATAGTCAAACCTTCCAGTAAGCTGTCCAGGTGTGAGAAAGCAGAACTTTTTTGTGTCTGACACGAGCCCTCTGCTAAGGATGGGGTGGGGGGTGGGGTGTGTGGGGGTGGGCACTGAACTAGAAAAGGCACATCTGAAAGTAAAGGTGTTATCAGGATGTGTAGCTGCGTCCGAGTCCGGGTGTGTGAGCCTGTGTGCACATGCATGTGTCTGGGTGTCCTTGCTCCCGTCGGACATCAAACCTCCTGAATGCCAGAAAAACATTGGTTTCCTTTCAATCAGAAAGTTTCAGTTTGGCCCTGGCCAGCACACAGACACCCCGTCTCCTCACTGTGTTCGGCTCCTTTGTTATTGCTGCTGTCTTCTGAACTCAGCTTCAGAGACTGGTTTGCTGATCTCTGTTCCCCCAACCCCCACCCTGAGGCTGCTTGCAAGAAGACCTGGGCTGGCAGCTGGAGGTGCAGTGGAACCTTCCAGCTCTTGCCTGCTTTGCCCAGTGCATATGGTAAGCTCTAATCTAAAGAATTTGAAGACCACAGCAACCAGGGTGGCCAAGCAGGCATGCAAAAGAAAGGAAGGGCAGCGGAGGGGCCGTTGTTAGTCAGGGGTCTCCTGGGTGTGGGGTCTCCTGAGGAAGGGGTTTCCAGGGGGGAAGGATAGAGTCCAAGCAGGCAGGAGTGATGGAGTCTGATGGACCCATCAGAGGTGGCAGGAGGGGCTCTGTTCAGATAGAAGCTTCACGCTCAGCACACGCTTTTCAAGACCCTTGTACACCCAGGGCAGACGCTGGAATTCTTCTGAAAAGTTCAGTGTCTGCAAAGAGCAACGAAGCCAAGTGGTTTGTGCCTGTTCCCTCTTCCCCGAGGACTCTGCCATGAAGTCTGACTGTGAGCACGCTGAGAGGAAGTGGGTCTTCAGTCTCTCTCCCCCTCAGCTTGCTCTGTCTCCCCTTGGACGCCTATCAGTGAGCCCCTGGGTGCCCCACGAAGGGTAGCAGTGAATGCCTGAAGGTGCCAGGTAGGAGCAACGTAGAATATGGAGCGGGAAACCCTGCAGCTCCCAGAGCATGGCCTAAGACCTGGTTAAAGAAATCACAACTCAATTAATAGGAATACAAGCTAACGCCTAGACTGGGCAGATCTACCTCCGCACTACTCTATTCCCATCTATGAGATCCCACATAACTTGCTGTTTCTCCAAGCTACATACTTCTTTCCATTCTCCTTTCCATCGCCTCCATGGATCCTCTCTCCTCCCCCCTCCACTCTTCTCCCAAAACTTTCCAGCTCCACTTTCCCTCCCACTGCCCAATCACTGGCTCTGGCCTCTATTTTGAAAAGTTAAGGTGGGGAGAAGGTTCACAAGGCACTTGCATCTGTGATTAACTCCTAGTCTGCAGCCCCTCCCAGGAGTGGAATTAGCATCAATGCAAGACCAGGGCTAACCACAGCACGGCTCTGTTGACCAGTACAATGCCAGCTCTCAGGGTCCCCATGTGCTCCCTCTGGTGACTAGCGGATTCCCTGGAAGCCTCTCTTTCGTACCCTCGAGGCAGCAGTGGCCTAAAAGAGCTAAGCACTGACTCCATCAAGCAGGGACATGGGTCAAGTGGCCGAGTCCTTCAGCTGCTTGCTCCCGTGTTCCCTCTTAGCCCACAATCAGCTCAAAGGCCTCATCACTCCAGGCTGGCTCTGGATGAGGCCACGACACAACTATATTTTGTGCTTGAAAGAAGGTAGGGGGTGAGAGACGCCCAAGTGCAGATGGTCGAGTGAACAGAGCTTTCACTGTGCACGGCCCACCTCCTACTCTGGGATACCGGCTTTCCTCTCAGAACTCAAAACACTAGGATTCCCACACGGTTGGCAAAGCATGGAACCCACCTGTATTCTCTGAGCTTGGGGAGCACTCAACTTTCTGAGAGGCATGACCTTCAACTCTAGAGGCATTAGGATAGAGGTGTGGTCTCCCCTGTGCTCTGGGGCTCAGGGGATGGGTGCCCAGGGAGATCTCTCCAAGGGGCTGAGCTCAGCAGAGGCTGTCCTACCCTAGCTGGGACGTGACAGTCAGCCCATCTGGAGTTTATTGAAGGCCCCGTCACTCGGGGATTAGATAGAGCCTTCCCTGTTTCTTGCAAATCCTTGGAGGCTACTGCCTGCCTGCCTTACACCAATCCAAGGGCAGTCCAACCCAGACACTACTGGGTGACCCCACTGATGGGGGATAAAGGCAGAGTGAACAGTAGCTATACTTTGAGGCTGTAAGGGTTGATGAGGGCAGGTCTCCCATTCTCCAAGGAGTGGGCTCAGCCCACCAAACCCAATAGGGAGTGTCCTCCTTAGTCACTCAGGATCTTAGAGGCTCTTCCCAGCTGCTGACACTGCAGGAAACTGTTGAGGAAGACAGCCCATGGGTTAGTGGGGCGTGTCTACTTCATAAGGCAGCTTGGCCCCCTCCTGAGACAGGGATTGAGAAGGGCTCGCTGCTGAGAGACCAGTGGACCCCTTCCTGCCTGTCAGAGGGGTCAGGGATTTCCTGTGGACCCCTGTCACATGGATGTCTGAGCGGATGGTGCAGAATCCCAGGTCTTGTCTGCCTCCCTGTCCTTATTCTGCATACCTTCCTCTTTCTCATGTTTCTGTCTGTTTTTATTTTTATAATGCAGAGCCTGGGGGAGCTAGTTGGTGGAGCTGTGAATGACCAGGGCTCTCTGGGGACTTTCCTGGCCACCAAGAACTTCCCTGGCATTTGGCTATTGATTTCTCAGAGTTGAGGCCGCTTTCCCCAAGGACAATCTTTACTAATTGGCTAGTAATGACTATGGTAAAATGTTTGGGAGCTTGTTGAGATCCAGCTAGCCATATGGATACATATGTGTGCATGCAAGATGTGTACATACATGCACATGCTTATGGGAATACATACATAGCTATGTGGGTATACGGGTATGCACATGTGTGCATGCACACATACATATATGCATGTATATATGTGCATACACAAGAATCTTATATGTGTACACGTGTGCATATTCATGTGTGTGTATGTGTTCACTCAGGGGTCATAGTCATGGTGTGGTGTATTTTTTAAAAATTTTAAAATTTCACTCCTATGAAAAAGCGACCCAGGCAGCTGCTGATCCAAGACTGTGCCCTGCTCAGGCTTCCCTCTCTCACTAGCTCCTGAGCCTCTGGACAATTGCTTTCCTGGCGGTCCTTAACGATTTGAGAGCATTCCCTTTTCCATGTGGTCACTGTGGGCCCTATTATTCCTTCTCTCAGAGATCAGGCTTTCTGTGGTGTCTGAGGGGTGCCTGTGAATACTAAGCTTCCCCTCCCAGGGAGGGGAGAGCTCCTGCCTCAGCCTGAACAGCAGCAGACCTACTAGGGGAGGGGTGGCATTCTATAAGCTCTTGAATTCACCAAGCAAGCCTGGCTCCTCACAGGTCCCTGGCACTGACCTCTCTGAAGCAAGCTTTCCACCTACACCTATGAAGCCTCAGTAGTGCCTCCTAGCTGAGGGGCCCTCGGCTGGCCCACTGCGACTCTGACCAATATTTGCTGCACTCTGAGGGTTCTTGAGATGCAGAGAGGAAGGCCTGGGGCGGGGGGGGGGGGGAGAGGCAGGGGGGCGGGGAGTGGTGGTGAATTATCAAGGACACAGCCACAGACAGCTTAGCACGTGTTCCTCACTGCACCCGGGTAACAAGGACCCGATGCCAGAGGCAACAGCACTGGCCCAGCTTTTCTGGTCTGGAGTCTGGCCTCTGCTTGCACCTAAGCTCCAGCAGTGTTCTGGCAGAAGCCGTGCAGCTCTGATAGTTCCACTGATGTCTGAGAGCTCGCAGCGGGGAGAGAGTGAGAGCTTAGGTACTCCTCACACAGGAGACATGAAGGGTCGTGATCTAGGATGATGGTGTCCCCGTGGCTGTTTCGCTATCGCTGTGGAGCTGAATCTCATCCAGGTTTGGAGTTCAGTACCTACCCACTTGAAAACCTGACTCTGGGGCTGCTGGAATTGAGCCTCTGGACTCCCATAATTGCCGGCGGAAGCCGCCCTTTTTGCCCATTTGCCCCCGCTTGGCCTCTCGGCCTCCACGTCCCTGCCAGCTTCCCCAGCTCATCAATCACCCACATCAGGAATGCTGAGTTAAGAAGGGAAGAGATGGAAAAAAAATCCTCATAACCTTGACAATTTTTTTTGCACATCATTTGAGGTTTCCTGCACTTTTAATTTGTGGTTCTCTGCTGGGCTAACTCTTTCACATTTAATGGGCATGGCCAGGGGCTGGCTCTGTATGGGATGTGCACACAGGCGGGAATACAGAGGCATCTGTCGTCAGCTCACCTAATGGATTCCCGGCTCGCAGGAAGGAGTGAGGCCTAGGAGTTACCCTGTTGGCCTGTGCCCTGTGGCTACGGCATTGTGTTGGGTGTCTGTAAGACTGTTACACATGTCTTCTACCACTCTCCTCCACGCCTTCACACACACTTGGGCACACACACCAACGTGAACACATATGTGTGCACACACACAGATACACAGAGAGGCACATGTGTGAGCACATGTGCAATAGCTATGATTTATGACATTCATGAGGAGCCAAAACAGAAAGTCCATTCTTGGGACAGAAAAGAGGAGGGCAAGCCTTCTGGAGACACCTCAGTGTGGCAGACACGGAGCCTGAATGAGCTCATAAATCTGGTCTGGCCGCTCATTATGGGCTTGGTGGTGACATGACCAAGTGCTAAGCAGAAACGCGCGCTTTCGCGGCGGGATGGAGTCTGTTGCTGCCAGCAGACAGGAGCCTGGCTGCAGGGGCCAGGAGGTCAGGGGCCCATCTGCTCAGGCTGAGAGGGAGGGAATCTAGGGCTAGGAGGGAGAGAGCAGTGGGGTGTGTTGTCTGGGTCTGTTTGTCCCTTCTGACCTGGGCCTCCGCTGGACAGCTGCCAGGCTCCTGGTGCATAATGGAGGTACTGGGAGAGCCCGGGGTTTGGATGCTGCAGAAGGAGGGGTGCTGCCTGACCAGGGGCTCTGCTGACAGGTGCTGGGGATATCCTAATTCCTCACCTGGAGAACTTGGCTCCCGTGAAGTTGCAGGCAGACCCTCTCGGCTCAGAGCCACACCAAGAAAACACATGTCAAAAAAAAGCCATGGAATTCTACCTTCCTTTCCCTTCCTTCCTTCCTTCCTTCCTTCCTTCCTTCCTTCCTTCCTTCCTTTCCCTTCCTTCCTTCCTTCCTTCCTTTCTCCCTTTATTTCTCTTTTTCTTTCCTTTCTTTCCTTCCTTCATTCGCTCATTCCTTCCTTCCTTTGTTCGTCGTTTGTTCCTTCCTTCTTTTCTTTTCTTTTTTAGCATTCGGGCCCCACACAGGCCTTTGAGGATCCGAAGAAAGCCACACACCAGAAGTTACTCAGACATCCATACGCCTTGGGAACACTCTGGGGTTCCCGGCACTCTTACACCCAATGCCCAGACTCTGGGTTGTGTGCAAACATCCCAGGTGCACGGCTGGTCTCTCCCATGCCCTCAGCCACCCTGTTTGATGGATTCGCAGGGTGCATGCCTTGAGTATCCAGGGGATGCTCACCTCCACTTTAAACTTTCTCCCATCCTCTGTGCTGTGCTAACCTTATCTCTCACCTTCCCTTTGCTCTCTTTGGTCCCAGCTCCACCTGGCAAAGGATGAGCCTCCCACCGGCATCTATGAACTGAAGGAAGAGATGGTAAAGTGGAGGAGGACTTGCGACCCAGTGCTTTGTCAGAGTGACTCAAGCCTCTAGGCGACCTACACATCTCAAGTAAACAGCAGAAGAAAAGAGGTGCCTTGGAAGCCTGGGGCTGCCAGGGCTCTTCCTTGCTGTGGGTTGCAGAAGCTGGGTCAGCAGGCTTTCTTGTGAACTTAGTACAAACACACCAAGGGTGTCTCTCAGCTGCCCTGGCACCACCCTCTCAGTGCAGGCACTGAGGGGGGTATTTGAGGTGGGGCAAATGGCTCGCCCATCTTGGCAACTGTGGTTTGTCTCGTTGGTCATGAGCTGCAATGCTGAGCCTCGATGAAATAAAAGGTCAACTTCATAATTCATGCTCGCATTCTGTGCCTTACACAAAGCGGAGGCACGAGACACAGGCGGAGCCTGTACAGAAGCTGATCACAGATGGGGTGATTAGCAGCAACCGGTGGGAAGAGGGTCTGCTGAAACCTGGGCGCTGGCAGGTCAGATACCCCTACCAAGAAACCTGTCAAGTGGATGAGGGACCCTCAGAAGTGAGTGTTCTGCCCCCATGGGAATACAAGGTCTGGGTGACCACCTCTCCCTCTGGGGAACTGACACAGACCATGCATCATCCTCAGCTGAGTAAGGTGGCTTACCCTGAGGTGTCTGGATCCTGCCTCAGTGTCCACTTAGGAAGCCAGAGAGCCTCCTTTCTGCTCTCTGTTCCATGGCTACCTGCACAGATTGTGAGCCCTGGGCAGCCTATCGGAGGTGGCTGGTCAGCATTCTTGCTATGTACGCTCTTCTGAACATCAACGGTGGTGGCATTTGCTGACTCTAGGGCAAGCTGAGCCTGTGTGTCTGCTCTTGAGACTAGAGCCCGCCACCACAGATGCTCAGAGCAGGGCCCCTCCCCAGTCTTCAGAATACACAAGAAGAACAGCTATTTCTGGCCATTTGGAAGCCCTTCAGTGGGGACTCTGAGACACAAGCAAAAGGGAACAAACAGCCCTTGAAGGGAGTAGGGAGCAGGCATCAAGTAACAGTCTCCACTCCACGCCCCTACTTCCAGAATGCCTCCGTCCCACCTGTGTGTGTGTGTGTGTGTGGGTCTCCTCTGTCTGTAACAGTTGAATGTGTGCAAGTTCCCCCCACCCCCAGAAAATGCATGGCCACTGCACACCTAACCTGGGGCTCTTGACAGAACAGGCCTTCTGCTAAGTGGCCTGTGGAGCTGAGAGGGTTCCTTGTGGGGAGGAGCCCTGGTTCTTTCTCCAACAACATTCCTGTGGGATGAAGAGTTGCCGTAGGCCATTCCCTGAAGGTGAGCATGACCAGGCTCAGCGAGATTGTGAAGAAGGGCCAGGAGGCCTGGTGTGGTGCGGGCTCTCCAGACAGCTCTCCCTCTACAGGGGGGGGGGAGGGGGGGAGACAAGGCATATGATCTCAAACGCTCTCCTGGGGTGGGACAAGTAATCGTGCCAATATTAGGGAGCTGCAGCACGGTCTGATCCCGTGTGATAAACTCCCTCTGCTTGGGTCTTAGTGAGAAAGGCAGGGAGGCGTTCAGAACAAAAGGAAGGTACCCAGAAACTGCTGCCACACTGCCATCCCGAGACGCAGGCTGGTTCTGGCATGCTATGCTGGACGTGCCCCGTGTTTGCAGGGAGAGGACAGGGTGAGCAGTCTGAGGGCCTGGGCAGGGGTCCTCCAGGGCTCCACCAGCAAACATGTCTGTGACTGGTAGACAGTGCGAAGTTGAACATAACAAATTTGCAGAGTGGTGATCAGACTAATAAAACCAAAACAGTTCTGAGGAGGGTGCTGGCAGCGGGTTAGGTGAGTACGTTTTTAGGTCTTTGGGATGCACGAAATGTTCCTCAGAGGACAGTCAGGACATCTGTCATCACAGCATGAGCAAAGGTGGCCCGTGTGGCTTCTCTGTGGACAGTGTGGCGCAGTGATCAGCACTGAGCATGTCTCTCAGGATCTCTGGAGTGGGGGCTCTGGGGTAAGTTTCTCTACACTGCCGATGCCCCCCCCCCCATTTTTCCCACAAAGCAGAACTAGTGGCTCTCATCACAAGGGCCTTCTCTACCCTGCTCCAACCCCTCAAGGCTCGGCTGAGAGTCTAGGTGGCGGCAGTGACCCCAGCCGATTGTGACATAACATACTCTCAAAGAGGACGCTGTGGTGAACTCAAGCCCCTCATGGAGGCCCAATCCGTAAACAGTTCTTCAGAGACAAACATCGTGATTCACAAGAGGATCCTCGCAGCATGCACAGAGAGGATTTCAGCCGGTCCACAGAGGGCAAGGTCAGAGCTAGGATTTGGGGGAGGTGGTGAGCCTGAACCTGTGAGGAGAGTGACTGTGAACTCGGGGTCCACCCTTCCTGCAGCTCACACAGACTGCTGGACTCACACGGTATCTAGTTGCCCAGCTGTGAGTCCTGTAGGGAGCCCTTGGGTCTCACCAACAAGTGACCGTTTCCAAACGCCAGCGGTACAAATACTTTAAATACAGAGGTTCTCAACCTTTCTAACGCTGCAACCCTTTAACGCTGTTCCTCATGTTGTGGTGAACCCCCAACCATAAAATTATTTCTGCTGTTACTTCATAACTATTATTTTGCTACTGTCTTGAATCGCGATGTAAATAATCAGTGTTTTCTGATGGTCTTAGGTAACCCCTCTGAAAGGGTTGTTCACCTCCCCCACCGCAGAGGTTGAGACCCACAGGTGGAGAACCACTGCTCTAAGGCATTATGGGTATAGACGTTTTGCCTCCCCCATGATGTTCCCAGCAAGGAACCGGCTCAGAGGGGCCTCTTCTGCACACTGAGCTCAGCCCACCCCTTCGCGCTCTGCTCCTCACAGGGTAGGAACACCCTGCTCTGTTTCTGCCACTGTCGGCTGACCCCAGACCACAAACACAGCTACCTCTGGGACCATGCCCTTTACAAAGGCCCTTTGAAGCCGGGCAGTGGTGGCGCACACCTTCAATCCCAGCACTTGGGAGGCAGAGGTAGCCAGAGTTCTGAGTTCAAGGCCAGCCTGGTCTACAGAGTGAGTTTCGGGACAGCCAGGGCTACACAGAGAAACACTGTCTCAAAACAACAACAAAAAAACAAAAACAAAAAACCCAAAACAAAAACAAAACAAAATAAACAAACAACCAAAAAACAACCAGCCAAAAAAAAAAAAAAAAAAAAAAAAAAAAGGCCCTCTGAAGAAGTCCTCCAAATCCCTAGGCGGCTTGAGTACTCTTGCGTGTTCAGGGTCTCCCTGAAGGTGGAGCCTCCCCAACATCGCGTACAGTAGTCCTCAGGGTGTTTGGGCCCCAACTCAGAGTGTTGGCGGAAGGAAGGACACAGGCTGCTGCTGCTAGGCTGGTCTATCCAGAACGGTGCTGGTGCGACCCAAACTCAAACAAGTCCAGCAATATTTCAAATCCAAGTTTGCTCTGAGTCAAGTACAGACCAGGCAGCGTCCCAAGCCCGAAGCTTGCCTGCTGGCACAGACCTGGCCCTGACCTTCCAAAGCAAGAAAGGCACTTTTGCTTTTCTTCTTCTTCTTCATTTTTTTAAACCATAAAATATATTACGATCCCACAACCCCAAACCAAATGCTTGTGGCCACACCTCTGCTCAGTGTTAGGTTTGCCATAGGAAGTGGCTATTCTGAGGGCAGCCAGGGCCTGGGAGGTGTCACACACATAACCTTTCTTCGGCTCTGAGATGGTGACAAACTGCAGGGCCTGTGAACGCAGCAACCCCCACAGCGGATGCGGGAGGAGTTCCCCACCACCAGCTAGCCACTGACACGTGGTTGGGGCCACATGAGATCTCAGGCCTGTGGGAACAGGGCCTTGGTAAAAGCCCAGACCTTCCTGTTTGACAAAAGCCTCCATACACAGGAGTTGAATGCGAGACGGAGGAGCTCAGCAATGAGCGGAGTTCGGCCTCCCCACTCAGCTTGCCGGGATAGATCCCTGTCCAGATCTGGGATCTGGGAAAGCTCTGTCCAGAGGGACTTCTGAACCTCAGCATACCCATTCAGGGTAGGGCTGTTAAAGGCTCCCTCTCCCTCACGCCCATCCCTGCCACAACAGCCATCCTAGGCAGCATGTGGGGGACATCTCTTGGGTGTAACTTCAGGAGAACCTGGAGCAGCTTGGCTATGAGTGACATCTCCCGCTCCTTCGCTCCTTAGAGAGGGCAGCGATCTGCAGGGCCCAGGCCACCGTGCTGGTCCTGGCCTTTCTTACCACACCCTCAGCAGGAAGGTCATCTCCCTACAGGCTGTGGATGCTGTGATCGATGGAAACCAATGAGGCTGGCCATCTAGTTTTTGAGAGCACATTTCCCCCAAGGGATGACCACAGCTGGAGCTGCACCTGAAACACAAAGTAACCTAGAAATGTGCTACAAATAGAAAGGCACAGATGGGCTGCTTATTGGCCGCATTCATACTGAGTCTGGATGTGTCAGTCATTCCAGCTAACCTCTCCTCTACCTTTCCTTAAGGTCTCATAATACCAGAGTTGCCTAAGGCAACTGAAGGTTCTGTAAGGTCTGGCATAGACGAGGCCTATTGAATGTCTTTATGAGTAGATAAATGATAGGTGTTAGATGGGATGGATTTTGGATGGATGAGCGGGATGGGCTGATGTTGGATGTATGTTGGATGATGAGTGAAGACATACAGATCAGATGGGTGGATGGGTTTTTGACTAATGTTGGACACATCTACAAGGGGATAGATGGATGGACAGATGGATATTGAATGGGTGGCTGGATGTTGAATGGGTGAGTGGGTGGATGGATGGATGTTGAATGGATGGATGGATGTTGAATGGGTGAGTGGGTGGATGGATGGATATTGAATGGGTGAGTGGGTGGATGGATGGATATTGAATGGGTGAGTGGGTGGATGGATGGATGTTGAATGGATGGATGGATGTTGAATGGGTGGGTGGATGTTGAATGGGTGAGTGGATGGATGTTGAATGGGTGGGTGGATGGATAATGACCTCTGTGGTTTCTCTAGCTCCCACAGTGAGCCAAAAGAGAACATCTTTCCAGTAATTTGGGGTACCAGAACACAGGATACCTCTCCTGAAAGGCAACTCTGAAGTCTCATATCAGGATCCTCAGCAGTTCAGATGGACCGGACCATAATGGTCATTTTCTGTCTTACATCTTCTCCCTCAAATGGCGAGGTTCTTGAGGATTTCATCTGGCTGATTCCTAGAGCCATGTAGACAGTGTTTGGAGAAGGATGGGAGCAAATGAAGGGGGGGGATTCCAAGGTAACCGAGGCAGACGCTTACACTGCCCCATGCCTTTCTCTCTTTGTCTCTTCTTTTCAGACTAGGTCGTTTCCCTCTCATCTCTCTCTGTGATCTGCTGAAGAGCCTGAGAGGCTGTTAATCCTCTTAGCCGGTCCTCTTTGGAAACCAGAATTGTAATCTTTCCCAGAACTATGTTGCTGGATCATTACCCTGAATCTGTTTCCTGAGGCTTAACATAATGGTGACCTCTATCCCCACCACAGAGGCTGTGGTTGGCTTGAGTTGTGACACGCAGTAAGTAGGTGCTTAGAGAAGCCGTTAGGTTACATCTGGTACCTCTCCTGCAGCAGACACAGTCCCTGGGCACCCATCCCTCTCACTGGAACACATAGGCACAGAGGAACACAGTGACTCACCGCCTTCTATATCAGCCTGGTGCTTTGAGGTCAAGTCTTGGAAATAGCTCAAGTCTCAACAGGCCAAGTCTAAGCAAATACTTTGCCAATCTTTACAAAGAACAGTTCTTGGTGCTCTCTGACATACAAAAATGGTCATTGGCAAAGGATTCTTGGTGCAGACTATGTTGTCTTTGGAGGTTCTGCAGAGGACTAATGCCAGTTCCTTCCCTGAGCAGACCCAGGTATGTGCTCACGAAAGGATGCTGGTCAGGCTTGGCCCTTATTTTGACTGTATTGCGTGAGGACCTTTTCCTCTAAATGTTTTGTGATGACTCTGTTTCCCATGATCTATTTTTTCTTAGTGAGACTGGACCTTGGTCATTGTCCAGCTGGTGGAGAAGAGATGGATCTTAGAGTCCATTAACCACAGTCCAACTGGGCCATCCTCTCTCCTCACACCCAGATAAAGGGGCCTGAGATAAAGGGACTGAGACACAAGGTATTTCAGATTAGCTTCCATGCACGCTGATTTTGGGCTTCAGGCTGCATGTTGAGCTTGGTCTTAGATGCGAGCTTGACCTGAGGCTTCTGCCTCAGGATGGGCTCACAGACTCACAGACAATACTCAGCCAAGTCAGCAGTGCTCCGGTGTCACTGCTGAGCAAATGTATCCAACAAAATGAAGGGTACCCTCCGCCATTTGCCTGGGTCTCTTTGTGGTCCCCAGCCTACTCAAGTCTAGGATGTGGACTGTTAGAAAGCTCTCTCTCTCTCTCTCTCTCTCTCTCTCTCTCTCTCTCTCTCTCCTCCTTTTCATTCTCCATCTCCCTCCCCCCTCTCTGTATGTATGTCTCTGAGTGTGTTTGTATCTCTGTGTATGTGTATCCTTGTGTATATCTGTATATATCTTTCTGTGTGTATTGTGTACATATAGGAGTATGGGTGCAGGTGTGTGGAGGTCAAAGGTAACTTTGGGTATCTTCCTCAATTGCTCATTGTCTTATATTTTGAGAAAGGTCTCTCACTGAAACGGGGGCTCACCATTAGGTCAAGGGGCTCCAGGGGTTCATCTATCTCCTCTAGTGCTGGGATTACAGATGCACGCTGCAGTGCCCAGCTTTTGACCTGGGTGCTAGGGATCAAACTCAGTTCATCACGTTTGCACACCAAACTCTTCACCAGCTGAGTCATTTCCCTCCATCTCATGGCTTCCGTGCCTCTGTGATCCTGAAAACATCTGCTCACCCCACGGCCTCTCACCCAGAGTTTAACGGGGTGAGTGTGTAGGAGACAGGGCACGTTTCCTCAGGACTCTTTGTATCTTAGTTTCTCTGCTGCAGATGATACGAATGGGAGACGTATCACTGGCTTTCCTGCCCGAAGGGCCCCAGCGACACCTGCTCTGGTAGATCTGCTTCCATTGATACTATCGGATATGAACAAGAGCCCATGGGAGAAGGAAACAATCCAAGAGAACCAGAGAAACAGATGTGGTCTTGTGAGTATCTGTCTCAGCATTCCTGTGTTGGAATACTTCCAGAGGTAACCATGTGTGTCTCTCCAGGGATCTACCTGTTCAAGGACTGACCCTGTGCTCCAGTGATAGTTGGAACATGGGGTCTCAGAGAGGTAAGACAGGTCTTTGTTTGATTTGGGACTTCTGGGTTTATGGATCCAGCACTGGCAACTCAGGTCCAGATTCTGTTCGCTGAGACTACACCTACTTTATCAACCTCCAGAGCAGGTGTCAGAATTGCTAGTTGTGGCTTCTGAGCTGGGGTATCTATCAGTCTCTAGATGGACACAGTCCCACACAGTGATCTAGGTGGCCATCCCCTCCTTAGCAGAGGTTTGTAGCCAATCTAGAAAGTCAAACATATCACTGGCGATTCCTGACAGGCTGGTAGTGCTCTCAAAGGCAGCTTTGATATGTTGCATGAACTCTCTCCTTCTGCCGAAAGATGGATGCTTTGTTTTCTGAATAGTTTTGTGACTTCCTGAGGAAGTGCAGCTTTCTGGTGTGTCAGGGGCATAACATTCCCTGGGCACAGTTGCTTGATGTTTTTATTTTTTATTTTTTATTTTTTATTTTTTATTTTTATTTTTTTTTTGGTTTTTCGAGACAGGGTTTCTCTGTGTAGCCCTGGCTGTCCTGGAACTCACTCTGTAGACCAGGCTGGCCTCGAACTCAGAAATCCACCTGCCTCTGCCTCCCAAGTGCTGGGATTAAAGGCGTGCGCCACCACGCCCGGCTTTTAGTTTTTATTTTAACTTGCTTTTATTTGGTCTTCTGCTCTAAACAGTAACTACTCTCTGTGTGCGTGCGTGTGTGTGTGTGTGTGTGTGTGTGTGTGTGTGTGTGTGTGTGTGTATGAGAGAGAGAGAGAGAGAGAGAGAGAGAGAGAGAGAGAGAGAGAGAGGTGAAGGGGAGGGAGAGAGAGGGAGGAAAAGGAGAGGGGGGGCACTGCCTCACTCAGGCTTCTTTGAACCTTTGGACTCACTATATAGCACAAGTCAGCCTTGAACTCACGGTTCCTACCTCCCGAGCCTCCTAGGTGCTGGGATTGCAAGCCTGTGGCATCATATCTGAAATAATTATAATGATTTCTCAAGTCAGAGGAACCACTTTCATTTCTCCCCAAATGCCTTAGCTCAAAGATGTGTATGTTTTTTCAATTTCACGTGCAATTTCATTTTCAAAATAAATAATGAGAAATATGACAGAATCATAACATTTAAAGATAAGCATTTTCACTATCCACTCCAGTAATTCTTTAATATTCATCAGTGTGAAAAATCAATTCAGAAATGCATTCACTCTTAAGCACACCTCCTCAGCCTTGGTTAGTAATTTGTATATGTAACCAGCACTCTTTATTGTCAAATTATGGGCCCAACCAAACACAGATCAAAAATATTTTTTTAAAGAGGTGTTTGTACCAAACATGTACACACTTCCCATACCCCTATCCTTTAAACAGTGCTGTGTGACAACTCTTCATTTGCATTGTACCAGAGACTGGGATCACCTATACACAATTTACAGTGTGTGTGTGTGCTTGTGTGTACACACTCATACATCTGTCTGGGTAGATTCTTTGCAAACACCACCCTCCATGCTTCTGGGATGTCATAGTCCCAGGTTTTGGTCTCTGGCATGTCCCAGAACAAAACTCTTCGTACACCAAGAGACAAGTGTATTCTACAGTGAATTCTTTCTAGAAAATGAGGAGCCTTACAAGCACACATGAGTCTTTGAACAATAAAAAGTTAGATCCAGATCTTTCAGGGAGGATCTGGGCCCTTCCACCCCACTGGCTTAGAGTCCGCAGAAAGGCAGCTTCCAAGGGTGCCCTCCTCAGCAGCAGCCAAGGGTTTGCACGCAGGTTTCCTTTCTGCGGGGTGAGACTCTGCTAATGCCATGCCTACATGCAATCACATACCCAGCTTCCTATGGCTCACATGGAGAGGAACCTCTTTGTTGATCTAAGTACAAACCCTAAAAGAGGCTTGCACCGTCTGGAAGTGGTCGTCAACATCTCAGAAACAACACTGAGCAAAAGGAAACCCCCACGCAGCCCCCTCTCGGTCCCCTCGCGGCCTCCTAGCAGCCCTGAATACCACATGCTTTGCTTTGTGTGCTTGGAGAGCCCGGTGGACAGAGCTGTGGCATTTGTAGGCATAGTTGCAGCCTGGTATTATGCAATAGGATGTTAGCCACACATTCTAATGAAAAAAAATGAAATAAATAATAATAAACACCAAGTGCAGAGCATAGATCTTTCACGACACCATAATCATTTTCCTGCTCCAACTCAGTTTTCTCTGGAGCAGCTCCAGGGAGCCCAGGGTGGCAGGGCTGCCTTCTTGTGGTGAACAAAAGGGCTTTTTCAGTCTTTGGGGCTGTCAAGTTTATCCAAATATTCTCAGCTTACTACTAGCCCCTTTCTGAATTGATATTCCCAATACAAGGACACTTTGTATCTGGAAGCCATACTGGCCCAGGAAGGCTGTTGCACACCCCTGTCTATCCTTCCTATGAGAAAAGGGCATTCCTGGTGTGACTGGCCCATGGGTAGTGGTCAAGACCTTATACTTGGGGTGGGGGAGAGAAAATGGAGCGCACAGAGGATGCCACCCTCTTGCCAGGCACCAGCCTGCCTCCTGTTCTAATTTTGGCCCAGTCTGTGTAGTCTCCATGCAGCCACCAGGCAATCACAGATGTTGGAGGAGGGAATTCATTCCAGCCACACAGATCTGTGTGAAGTCTGTGTTCTCTGGCTACAGGAGCAGCAGGTCAGGATAATAATTGGACTCCTTGGACAAGATGGAGCTATGTTTTATTCTCATCTTCATCCCATCTACTCAGACCCTCTCCTACTAGCCAGCCCCACAGGCTGCACACGAGAGCTCATGTGCATGCACACACCTGAGCATGCACATACACACAACTGAAACTCTTCAAAGTGGTCTCAGCATCTTCACGAGGGTATTTCCCTCCACTCCAGTCTCCTTCAAATGGCTCTGATTAGCGCTAATGATAATTCCCATCAATCACCCTTGACTGCTGCAGGATGGGAACAAGGTTGCCGTCAGGGGCCACTTGGATGTATTTATGACTTGTGTATGTGGTGGCAGTCAGCACTGTGCCCCGATGCCTCTGGCCTGTGACTGACATCAGGTCACAAGGGTGGGGCTGCCAGATGCCTGGTGCAGATCACTTCAATGTCTCTCCTCCTTGTCTGACTTAGGGGATGCCACCTCATGGGCGCTCATTACCCACAACTTGGAAGTGGTGTGGCTTTATGTCCAACAGCAGTCCTAAGTAATGACTTTGGATACTGGTAGCTGCCTCACACACGAGGAGAAAGAATAAGGGGTGGATACCATATCAGCCAAGAAGTACTACTCTCTGCCATCTCCCCCTCCCATGTATACTCATGTACCCCATTTCCTTTCCCCAACAGTCTATAGCCCAGAGTCAGAACAGCATCTGACCTTGACCTTTCATCCCATCCACAGGAAGTCAGTGAATGTTCACAGGCCCCACAGCTGAATGGTTAGAAGAAAGGCAGGCATGAAACCCATGAACCAGTACCCCTGAGGTCCCACGACACTGCCCAGCCCTTGGAGACTACCCAAATCAAAAGACCATGTGCCTTTGAGAAGGGTGGGTTGCAAAGGGGATGGGATGTACAGGGGAGGAAGGGAGGGAAGTCCTAGGCAGGGGCCTTAGTCAAGCCTGGATGAAATGGAGGAGCCAGAGCCTCACTTGTCCAGAAAGCAGCCTGCATCAGGGTAGGTCTGTGGGGTGTCCCTTTAGGATTTAGAAAGGCTTTTCTTGTGCCCTGGGACTTTTACGTTTAAATGTTATAAGGTTCAAGTGAGGCTGTAGCACAGGTTGATACAGTATCCACTTTGTAGCAATAGCAGCACAGTTTGATACAGTGTCTACTTTGTAGCAAAAGCAGCACAGATTGATATGGTACCTACTTTGTAGCAAAACCAGGACTTACTTAACCCACCAGAACACAGTTCTACAGCCCAGTCCTCTTGGGAGGGTGGGGGAGAAGCACAGCCTTGAGTCCTCTGCCTGTACTACTATTACCAATTTTTTAGTACATATCATTTGCTACTACACGACAGTGAGTGGTAGGAATCTGGTGACCCAGATTCATGATCTTTCAGAAACTTATTCAGAACTTACAGAACCTTGACCTGCCTGGCATTTCATGGGTTTACTAGCCCACCCAAGGCCACATGCGATAAGAGAGCACAGTGGCTGGAGATCATCTGCAGCCCACAGAGAAGACAGACCCTCCAGGCTGATGCCACAGCAGGAGCTGGCCCGAGCCCTTAAGAGACCTCTGCCTCCAGAGGCAAATGCTTTAGCTACTGTTCCCCTGGAGGTAGGAGCTGCTGTGACCCTTGCTGCTTTGTGCTGGGCTTCTCTCCATTTGACTCATCATCTCCCTCCTTTGGAAGGGTTTGGTCCCAACATCTCTGTGTCTAGGCTTTTCCTCATGGGTGAATATCATCACTGTGGAGAGAGACCATCAAGAAGATACCCGGTTTGGGGGCCAATCCTGAGCAGCGGTGGTCTTCTTGTGGCTTCTTTGGAAGGCAGCCTTATGGAAGACTGAAAGGGACACCCCAAATTTCATATTCATGAACTTAAGTGTGGATCAGACTCTCTGACATGGGTAACAATTGCTCCAGAGCACCATCTAGGCCATCCATCCTGCTGCAAGATGGCACCACACATCTGGCTCTGTTTATGTGACTTCCCAGGGAGGTTTCATCTATGAATGACCCTTTGGGAACTCCTAGGAAACTTAGCCTTTATACTGGGAGGCAGTGGATTGTGCAGGCTTGGTATAAGACTCCAGAGTCATAGCTGCCTAGATTCTTCCAGACTGCATCAGGTCCAGAGCAGATGAGAGGATGTCTGTACGTGGACTTTCCCAGCCAGATCTGCATCACAGCCTTGTGGATCAGAGGTGGGAGAGGTGATCTGACAGCACGACATGATGAGGCTGCAGGTCTCCATGACCTCCTAGCTAAGGTGGGCATCACAGTGGAGGTGCAATTCCATCTGACCTGGGAGCTGAGTGCATCCATGGGGGACAGCTCTTGGGTCATGTGCTCCTTGACACCCTCCACTGTTGGTTGGGGCAGCAGTAAGGGACAGTTCTATAATGGTGGGGGTTATTTGGATTCAGGAGCATTCATCTACTTTGTGCAGGGTTCAAGGTGAGGCATCTTTGAGCCAATGTTCTTCACCTTTGGAATCTGTGTTGGCCGCTTCCAGGAAGATCTGAGGAAAGCCATGCCTGCTCTTTGGAGAGGAATATATTCATCTCAAACTCCCCATGGCTTTGGCAATCCAAGATGAGATTCTTTTTTTTTTTTTTGTGGTTTCCCCAGAGTGACCCTATTGTGCATCTCTTGATGGCTGTCTAAGCCAGTGCTGTGTCGCTGGTCCATCCCAACCACACTCTGTCCTCCTTCCGATGAGCCTTCCCAGCCAGCGTGGAGGCATCTCGGTTTCTCAGCTCGTTCACGTTGCAGGGTGGAAACCCATATCTTCTTTAGCCTCACTGGGAGGCCTCTTGGGAGCTGCCTGCCATTACTTTACCTCTTTCAGAGTTTTCAATCAAGTTTAATAAATGCCAGGTGGGGGCATCTGAAGACAGAAGGGCCACGTCCCCAGAGCCCAAGACAAAGGCCAAGCTGGGACTGCTCAAAGCCACTCCACCCTCCTGAGAGGAAAGTCTGCCCTGGGTGGGGGCAGGAACCTGAGTACCTTCTTGAACTCCCCCCAGCCCCCAAACCCAGGACCAAGCCAGCATCAGATGCTCCTCACTCCTGCTGTGGTGATAAGTCTCCTCTGTAACCTATTCATTCCTGGGCTCCTCTCAAAGGACCCTCATCCACATGAGAGGGTTTAGAGGTTCAGGATTACCAGTGAGTAAGTGTCTGTGCTGGGCGAATGCACTTTACTTTTGGCTTCCATACACTGAGCATGGCACCCCACAGCTATGGCATCTGCTAAGCTCCTGATAATGAGCGTCTGGCCCTGCCTCTGGATCCAGACATCTGTAGGTCTTTCACAGAGACCCCTCTCTAACCCTGCTTGGTGCTGGGCTGCCAGGGAAGCACGGGCGCTGGAGTGAACCCAGGGAAGGAGTCCCCAGTCTGGGCAGCAAAAACAGATGCATGCTTCAAAGGTGGACCAGCGCCTCTCTGGAGGCGTCTAAGGCTCTGTCCATTGGCCTCTCTAAGTCAAAACATGGGGTGAGGAATGCCATGTCTTCAAACTGTTCCCCCACTTCAAAAAGGCTTTCATGGCGCTCAATAGAACTCTGTTCTGCAGACACTGCTGCCATTGTTACCACCGTGTCTTCGCTCAATCACACTCAAGTGGCTCTGCCGGAGAAATGAAAGTGCCATTCGGGCCCCAGCCGGCAGCCCGCCCCTCCTTCCTGCCTCGAGACGGCACTGCACATCTGGCTCTGTTTTTGTGACTTTCCAGGGAGGTTCCACTCTGGTTCCAAACGGGACCTGGGAGGGAGTCCTGCTAGAAGCTGGGGCAGCTTCCAACCCCTCTGGCTTTCCTTGTCAGCCCTGCTATGTCACAGCTGCGGCAGACCCCAGCCCCGGTGGCTTTGCCTGGCACAGATCTAGTCTTGCTGGAGTCTCCTTAGAGGTCATGTCCCAGGGAATCCAGGGAGGCATTAGGATTGTGCCTGCCTCAGTGGCCAGCTGTGAGGTGGTGTTGTAGAGGTGGCTGGTGGTTTGGCCACGACACAGCAGTGGGTGCCTCTCTCTAGCAGTGAACTCCTAGCTAATGGGAAGCTAGCATCCAAAGGCAACTCATTGAACTCGGTCCCTCTGGATCATGGTGCACAAGGTTTCTGGTCTCTATTTTTGGCCAAGAACCTGTGGCTTGCTTGATGAAGGGACTCTACATAACCTAGAGGTGAGCTGCCCTCCAAGCACAAAAGGCCAGTATGGCCCCATCTGGGGCTTCCAGAGGGCTTCTCTCCTGTGAGTATCATCTATACCACATCCAGGCTGGGATCTCCTGGCCTGAAGTCCCTGACCAGGAACACATAAGCACTGCACATATGGTTGCCATTAAAGGTGTCATGTCCAAGATGACAGATAAAAGAAGTGTTTGGTTCATTTGCCAGAGCTTTTGACCATGTGACAATTAGTGTCGAGGACAGTGGCCTGCTAATAGGATGCATGGGGCTAATAGGATGCAGGGGCCAGTGAGCCAGACAGCCAAGGGGACCCTGTCCTACAAGGCAGTGTCGTCTGTCAGTCTGTCTGTCTCTGTTCCTCCCTCCCTTCTCTTCCCTTCACACACACACACACACACACACACACACACACACACACAGAGTCCAGAAGAGGGTGTCAGATCGCCTGCTGCTGGAATAACAGGTAGTTACGAGCCATCTGATATGGGTGCTGGGACTAGAACGTGGGTCCTCTGCAAGAGAGGTACATGCTCTTAGCAAACGAGCCACCTCTCCACCCCTACTTTTGTATAATAGAGTCTCTCACTGGAATCTGGGACGACCTGGGTCCAGGCGAGGTGTCTTCCTAGTCTTGGGATTACAGGCACATACCACCAGGCCTGGCTTTTACATGGGTTCTGGACACTGAATTCATGTTCTTACACTCGCACGGCAAGCTCTTTGCTGTCCCAGACTAGGCAGGCTTCCGTGAGTGCAAGGATATATACAGTCCTGGATTGCCCCAAGGCCGGACACATGTGCATGCACACGGCGTCCTCTTTCAAAGACTGCCGTGTTTGCAGCCCTCATCCCATGCCAACTGCTAAGTGAACATCGCTTTGGAGTGAGGGCGTCGTGTCTGACGGCTCGTCCTTTGCCTCTGAGCTCACGTTGCTGCTGATAGACGTGTCTCATGTGTTCTTTACACCCACACAGAGGACGCTGTTCTTTTCCTCAGGGCAGAGAAGTGAAGACTGCCAGCAGCTCTCTGGAGGTCTCTGAGGGAGGCTGAGGATGGAGCTGTGAGCGCCGGTGAGGATAAACAAGGGTGGCAGGTGGAGGGGGGCTGAAATCTGAGCTCCACAGTAACTGCCAAGAGATCTGGTGCAGATGGTGTGGACGGGTCTCATGTCAGGAAGCCGCGGCCACTCTGCTTCTGACTGGGGCCCTGGATCCTGCTGCTCAGGCCTCTTCCTGGAACACTGGCCTCAGGGAGACCCAGGGGATCCCCACTGAGTCTGCTGTGGAAGCCAGGGAGCCCTGATACCCAAGACAAAGGGATGGATGACTGGTCTTTGAGGCAGCCCTCGATGCTCTGTAGCTAGAAAACAACTTTGCATTTCAAAAGCACACACACACACCACACACAAACCACACACATCTCACACACTGACACATAGACACACACACACAACACATACATAAACACACCACACAGATACACACTGCAGACACATATACTCATACACACACTACATACACACAGAGAACACACACACCATACATACACAGCCATCACACACACATACACCCACGTACACACCACAGACACACACACTACACACACATATACTTACACAAACAACCATATACACACACCACACACACATATACACACATCACACACACATACATATCACATACAAACCACACACATATACACACATACACACCACAGACACACACACTACACAGACACATATACTCACACAAACAACCATATACACACACTACACACACATATACACACACATCACACACACACCACACACACACATACTTACACAAACAACCATATACACATACTACACATACATATATACACATATCACACACACAAATATATAAATATTTCAAAGAAGGATGACCTCACTTCAACCTTCCCTGCACGGACCTTTGGGGTCTTGTCCCAGACACTGTAGAATGCCCATCAAGTCCACCAGAACCCCTACTGGAGACAACCACAACCATCTGCAGATATTTCCAGTGTTGGAATGGGGACCGGCGGGGACACAATGGCCCTCGTTGGAGACCACTAGCCACTCTGAAGGCAGAAAATCTCTCAGCCATTGCTGCTGGCCTTCAAGAGTACCATGAAGAGGCAGGGGTATCACGGAAGGACAGTAGGAAGTCAGTCTGTACAGTTCCCTGGCACTAGCCAGAGTCCTGTGCTTCTTGGGTGCCCAGAAGAGCAGGAAGGGTAGAGAGACAGCCACAGTGGAGACAATGCTGACAGTGCATGCCGCCCAGGCACCTCAGCTGTATTTCTCAGTTATGCTGAAACCATAGTGCTTCATTTCCCTTGGCCGGAGCCAGGGCATGGAGCCATGGGGTAGGCTGGGTATGGGTTAGTTGGCATTAGGAGGTGGCTCTCCTACCACATGTGTCCAGCTTCCACAAGTCTCTGAAGAAAGTGTTTCATTAAACAAGCACAGGTGTTGGCAGACCAGGGACCGGGTGAGATTTACCAGGCCTGAGATGACAGAGTCTGTGCTCAAGCTCGGGGGGATGACACGGCCCTGTGGCACAGGAGCCAGGGTTCCTCACTCGGTAGGCTGTGCAGGGCTGACTGTAGACAGCAGAGATGACCCAGCCCCCAGCCTTCCTCCCAGCCCAGCCACCAGTCTCAGGTTAGGGATGCTGCATCTGACAGGGCCAGAACTGAGTGCCCGGGGAACGGACGTAGCTCAGGGCTGCAAAGAGCAAACCAGCCTTGCCCACGGGCAAAGCACAGAATGGCACCTTAGCACTCAGTGAGAGAAACTGACTGAAAACAAAGTCCTCCATGTCTGAAGCTCAGCTGCCTGAAGTGAGGGTAGCTCCTTCTCTCCTGAGTGGTGGCCACCGGCTGCTTCACCACTTCTTGCCTTAATGACCCACCCATAAAGCCTCCAGGGACCACAGGTCTACACCCAGACCCAGCAGGTATCTGGCATCGGAACGTAATAGCTACCTAACACTTACAGCTACTGTTGTGCTTTTTGTTTTTTGAGCCAGGATCTCATGTAAACCAGGCTGGTCTCCAATTCATTATGAAACCAAGGATGGCTTCTGATCTTCCTGCCTCTGCCTCCCAAGTGCTGGGAATACATGAGTGTATCACCATGTCTGGCTTCAACAGGCCAGGAAAAGACACCAGAGGGGGTCCCCCGGTTATCCAGATGTTGCTCCCTCCAGCTGATCTAACAGACTGTAAAGCAGTTGGGCTGAGCCATCACGGACATGGGGGCCTGTTCTCTGGGCCCTGGTGGGTTCTCTCCAGTGTGGCCTCTGGGGCAAGTCAATCCAGGCAGTATGAGGGACACATGGAAGCCTGTGAGATCAGAGAGTCTGGCCTCAAAGACCATGAACCGCCTGCATGGGCTGAGGTCATCTTGTTCTTGGTCACCTTAGGTGAAGTATAGCATTGGAGAAGAGCTTCCCCCACAGGAGGTTGTGCCTGTGGGACCCAGCCTAGTCCCTGTGCATAAGGACCTCGGGCAATGACGTAGGGTGCAGGGAGAACACCGGGGAACACCGGTGCCTGTTAGAGGTTACACTCAGATTCTGCAACAAGGCATTTTGAGATATCAAGGCAAACGCAGTGGCCCTCTGAACCACTACCTGGAAAGTCTCCTTCTGGGGCTCCGTCAATCTTCAAGGTGTGACAGGAAGCACCCCTAGCCTCTTCCCGTTGGCTCTGAGGTTCTTTGGCTGCAGGCTATGAAGCTGAGCCAGGATCCGGCAGGTGAGAAGCAGCCGTCCCAGGCAGCCCGTCTTGTGCCTGTCTACCAAGCTCAGGCATTTCACACACAGTTAACTTTTATGAGCAGCCCTGCTCGCTGGGGAACAGGAAGGTGCCTGCCCTTGGAGCAGCCAAATCCCAGCCCCTAGGGCTCTGGACACAGGGAGTCTGGGCCAGGGCCAGCTTTCTAGACCTCAAGATCTAGACCTACCTTTACCTGTCCCTCATGAAGCCCTGGGGCTCCACACCTTACTGGTCCCTCCCCCTTCCTTGGGGCAAATAGCCTCTGCCTTGTCCAGAATTCCTCTGCGTTCAGCAGGCCTTTAAAGAGCCCAGATAGCACCATGGTAAGAGACTCCCAAGGTGGACACCCAGCCCCTGGTTACAGAAGTTAAACTCCCACTTTGCTTCTGTCACTGCCCAGGACTCAGAACTCGATGGGCAGCCAGCGTGGCCGGAGCAACACCATGCACCATCTATTGTTCATCAAACTGGGCAGAGGCCTTGGTAGGGGACTTGAAATGAGGGGGGGGTGGGCAAGCTGGGGGCGGGGGCTGTCTAATGTCTGTTTTCAATATGTAGCCAATCACGGCCTCTCTTTCTTCTGTTTAGTATAATTTTATACTGGGTGGATGTGTTTCGGCCTGAGCGGCCTGACAGCGATGATTAATACCGTGCATCAGGAGATTCCAGCGCAAGCCTTCGGGAACAAGCTGTGCCCGAGCCGTTCTCATCAGATGGTCAAGCCCACGGGCCTATTAGAACCAGCAGGCGGCCTCCAGGCTTAATCACAGAGGCTGGGCCCGCGCGGAGGGAGAAGAAAGGGAAGGGGAAGAGGGCCGGAAATGCTACTGGAACCCTGACCCACCCCTCCCCCAGTCACAGCGAGGAGGGAGCCTGCGGAGGGGGGAGAAAAACAATTAAAAACTGCAGCCAGCCTCCAGAGACCACAACTCTGCCGTGGGAAGTCTTGCAAGGGGTGGGCATCGCCGGCTGAAATAAATCAGCCGTGGGCAGGGGCAGAGGGGAGCCAGGGCATGGAGGGAACAAAGAAGGTGGTGCAGGGAGCCGGAGCAAGGGACGTCAGCCATGGAAGCCTCTGGCTGGCCATCACCCAAGGCTGCCACTGTCCTGTCTGTCTAGGGCTGCCTGGGTTCATCTGCTATCTGGTGGAGTCATTCACCGTGTGCTCCCCTATCCCGACCTTTGATGTGGTACATGCGTTCATCTTTATCTTTGGGGAAGACCTGATTTGGGGTGGTGTGTCTGGGAAGGGGGCCAGACCCGCCATCTATTTAACTACTCTGGGGTATATTCATTCACCCTCTCTGCTCCCAGGTTTTACCAAGTCACAGACACAGGGTCCTTCTAGTTTGGCTATGAGTAGGTATGTATTTTCTCTGCCATTGTCTCTCTGATTCTGTCTGGCCATCTGTCTCTTCTCTCTGTCCGTGTTACTGTCTCTGTCTCTCTCCCTCTTTCTCTCTGTGCCTCCTAAGAGGGCTCAGGGTAGGGGCGGAGGACTTTGGTGAGAAGGGCAAGAGCGTGAGAGGCAGGGGTGTCAAATACAGAGTTGCTGGTGCAATCAGGTGCCTGGAGGAGATGCTCAGAGCAGCCTTGGCTCTGCTGGGCTGGCCTTCCTCCCATTTTGTGCACCATCAGAGCCCTGCTCTGCCAAGGACTGTTCTATGGAGCCATGAGGGCTTCTGAGTGTTAATTGTGCACGGAGGTCTGGAGACCAGCGAGAAGGGCTCGGTGCCAGATGGAGCTCTCCCTAACACCAAATGGATCACGGCAGAAGAACAGCCCAGCCTTGCTCCCGCTTCTAGGGCGTCCGGAGGGGTCCTGACCTCGCTGGAGCTATCAAGTTAGGAAAAACTAGTCTAAGGCCATCAGGGACCTCTGAATTTTCCTACCCATTTCCTGGCCTTTCTGAACAGTGTTTGGTCTGTGGCACCCAGGCTAAGCCTGTGGTCATCAGACAGTTAGGGACCAGCAAAGGTTAAGACTGACCATCCTTGGGGAGTCCTGCTTCTATACCTGACACAACCTTCCTCTGTGTTATCACCAAGAGTCCTGCAGAAGAAGCTCTGGCCTGCCTCTTGGGGGCTATACAGTTTCCTCCCTGAACAAGGCAGTCCAGGGCACATAGTGCTCTTAGCTCTCTAGGGTACCTTTGGAACACCTGTGCCAAGCAGAGTCCTTTCTATCCAGAAGAGCCAGAGGGACTCTGTAGCCATGCCCTACCAGTAGCTCTGGCAGTCTAGGTGTGTGAGCTACCACTGGCTGGGGCCATCCGCCGCAAGTGGGTGATGGCCATTCCCAGAACATAGAGCTGGCCTGGCCAGCCTGTGCCCCAACCCAGAGTGCCGCCAACCAGCCATACCACACGTTTCCTGCTGTCTGCTGTCTATTTTTGGAAATGATTTTCTGACTTGTTTTTTTTTTTTTCCTCCCAGGCTCTCCATTAAGAGAGAGAGAGAGAGAGAGAGAGAGAGAGAGAGAGAGAGAGAGAGAGAGAGAGCGAGCTAGCTCAATGTCAATTTTCAGGATGGGTCTGTAAGACTGAGTGAGGGTGTCATGCTCCCCACAGTGTCCTACCTATTCTGACACAAAGAAAGATTGAGAGAACTAGATACTAAATTAAGAAATTTCACAGATGCAAAGTTCTTATACTGGGAGGGAGGGAAGGAGGGAGGGAGGGAGGGAGGGAGGGAGGGAGGGAGGGAGGGAGGGAGGGCGTAACCCAGACCTCTGGGAAGCAGTGTTCTGAAGACTCTGCCTTTACTTTCCTAGATGAGGCTTCCTGGAGCCCCGGGCTCCCCTGATCACTCCCCCTCACCCTGGCAGGGGTTCATCCCAGTGATAACCACTGCAGCGGCTCTCCGCCTTCCTAAGGCGGCAGCCCTTTAATACAGTTCCCCCTGTTGCGGTGATGCCCTCTGAAATTGTTTCACTGTGACTTCATAACTGTAATTTTGTGACGGTTATGAATCGTAATGTAAATATCTGATATTCAGGATATTTGATATGCAAGCCTGTAGTTCGGAGAAGCCCGGTGCTCTTGGTCCCAGGAGACCATGCTGCCCCCTGGGGACTTCAACATACATTACACCTGGACTGGACTATCAAGTAGGGGCCTACCCTACTCTGAAGCCCAGCTGCAGACAGTAACGGAGCAGGGGGCCACAGAGAAGCTGCTGGGAGCAGAGCCTGGCCTCCTTTTGCTCTCAGATTTCTCTCCCCTACTCCCTGCTCAAAGACAGACGCCTTGTTCAGTCTGGTCCCGATATCTGAGGGCATTCTTTTGCCCTGTCTGGTAAAACATGCAGGTGCCTGAGCAAGCCAGGGTCACATACTAGGTCTCCAAGCCAATACAGTGGAGGGCAGAACCCAGGCCTCCAGGAATGTTTAGGGCGGTTCTGGTCCTTCCAAGAACCTCAGCTAAGGAGCCTCAAAGACCCTCAAAGCTGAAACCCAGGGAAGGCACTGCTGGAGGCTGGCTTTGACAAGGGGCCAGAGTGCCCCCTCCCCACCAACAGCTGCCCTCCCTCTCCACCAGCACAGGGCCCCAAGTCCCTTTCAGTTTTCTCAGGATGCCCCAGGGCTTAAGATGACAGGCCTGAAATGAGTCTGGAGCCCAGCCCCTGCAGGCACTGGAGCTGGCTGCTGTGATGGGGTGCTGGGTGTTGACAGGCAATGGCAGATGGCCCCACTTCCCGTGGCTGTCACTTTGGGAACCTGACCTCCAGGTTACCAGGGCAGTAGCTTTGGCGATGACCTCATTAAACGTGGTGGCCTCGTCAGCACCTTTCCAAAGCCCCTTTTATCACTCACAGCGGGCCAAGCTGGTGCAGCCGCGTCCACACCTCCTCCCCGACACTGGCTCTATCTTATCTCTTTCGGGTGGGGACCCTTGTGGGAGCCAGGGAACAGGCCCAGGAATGCTGGGTCCAGACAGCCAGGCCGTCAGGTGTTGACACAGTGGGGGTGGGGCAGGGGAGCCAGTGTGATTTCATGTTGGTGAAATTCTGCAGCAAGAACATTGATTTCTGGCTCCTATAACCCAATAATCATTGCAGTGATTATTCACGGACACTGTCTCGTGGGCTCGCCATCTCTGGCTATCATATTCCCCAAATCAACATCTTTAGAGGACCTGAGCAGGGAAATAGCCTGCTGCCGACAGGGGGCAGGATCAGAGCACCAGCTGGGTGGAGCAGTGGGAGAGGCTGGCCCAGGGGGAGGAAGGGAAGCCACGCCATCCACCAGATTGGATGGTGTCAGGAGCCAGGACAGGGCTCAGTGGCACCTGACATTCAAGGTCACCTCCCAAATGGGGCTTGATGAGTTCAAAGGCTCTGGGGCAGCCTGTTCTGTCTGTCCTCTCTGTTGGAGGCCAGCAGAGGAGGGTGTCTTTGAGCAGTTCTCAAAGTGGGGGTCCCTCCCACTGCTCTGAACATTTAAGCGTCCTTTGTGAGCTGCAGAAGCCATGCCCACTGGTCTGAATGAAGACCGTCCTTTGTCCCAGTGTCCTTGGCTGTGTGTTTTGGGGATGGTGCTGAATAGTCCCCCGCCCCTCCCCGTTTCTCTTTCTACTTTCTGCTCCTCTTAGGGCATCACACAGAATACTAAAAAGTGACCCGGCCAGAGGCCAAGCAGCGGCTGGATCATAGCCTCCAAGAAGCTCCGGGCCCAGCATGAGAGCAGTGAGGGCGGTTAGCCCAGCAAGTACAACAGCAGAGAGTCAGGTGGACATGCTAGGGCTGCACCCGAGACCTGGAGCGAGGTGACTTACCAGGTTGCGGGTCAGTCCCAGGCTTCCTGTCACAGTGGAGCCTATGGTCTTGCCAGAGGCCCAGTGGCCAACTGGCAGCCTGGTTCTGGTCTCTTCTGGAACAGATGAAGTCACTGCCACAGAGCCTCAGCATTCAGGTATCCATGGGGACCCAGAACTCAATAGTGGCCTCAAAGATCACTTGACGTAATGCCAAGATGCCACAGCTACAAGGAATGAGTCTCTCTAACCATAAGTCCAGCATCTGGCTTCCCTTCCCTTGTCCAGTCCAGGGTCCTCCAGGAATTGGAGCAGTTACAGAGTCAACTTTGGGAGCACAGGCTTGGCTTTAGCTCTTTAGACTGTGGGATTCTTACAAGTCCCAGCATTGCCAGGTTATACCAGATCTCAGGGGCCTACTGTCTAGAGCTCCTCTGAGCTCTCATTCGGCTCAGTGGTGGAGACAACTCTGATTACCTGCTGCTGTCTGGGCCCTGTGATCCCCAGGGCCCCAGGCACCTGACTATCTGTGTGCAGAGCCCCATCTAGGTCCAGCAAGGCAGAGCGAATCAGGCAGCAGACAGGCATTGGCAGGGTCCTGAGTCATTTCTAAGTCAATGCCAGAGTACCCAGAGGCTCCAGGTCCACCCTAGGGCCAGATCTACCCACGGGTATCTGGTTCAGGTCCCCGAAAGCTCCTGCCTTACTCCAGGCTTCTGTCCATGGCAGAAACTTACAGAACAGTCATCATGTGATCGGGGAACATAGTCCTGTTCCCCTTACAAAAACTCCTGTTCCCAGTGCCACAGGCTAGGGGCATGTGTATATAGAGACCTCTCTGTCTTCCTTGAGAAGCTGGATGGATCTCCACCTGAGATGCTCAGCTTAAGGTGTTCTGAAGCACCCCCTCCCCCAAGGCCCGCACCAAGAACTTGAGTCTCTAATGCAGGTGCCTTTGTATTCTTAACCCCCCTCATGATTTCTGTGATGGAATAGCAAAAAGAAAACTAGGGAAAGGGGGTTTATTTTAGCTCACAATTCTAAGTTACAGAGCATTATTGTGGGAAGTCAAGATGGTGGTTACTTGAAGCAGCTGGTCACATCACAACTACGCTCAAGAGTGAAAACTAAGCCAGGCAGTAGTGGCACATGCCTTTAATCCCAGCACTTGGGAGGCAGAGGCAGGCGGATTTCTGAGTTTGAGGCCAACCTAGTCTACAGAGTGAGTTCCAGGACAGCCAGGGTTATACAGAGAAACCCTGTCTCCAAAAACCAAGGGAAAAAAAAAAAGTGAAAACTAAATGCATACCTGTCTGCTTTCTCGCTTGCTTGTGCTTAGTTCAGTCTTCCTATTCATACAGTTCAGGACCCCTTACCTAGGGAATGGTGTTGCTCACAGAAGACTGAGTCTTCTCATATTCATGAACTTAAGACGATCTTCACAGATCCAATGTGCACAATCCCTCGCTGAGGTTCTCTCGCCAGGTGATTCCAGGTTGTGTCCACTGACCACTAAAGCTGACCATCTACCTCCTTCTTGGGGGTGGCAGTAAGTCCACACATCAACTGGAAGCAAGGATGTCTGGAGAGCCAGAGATGCCCTGAACAATTACCCAGTCTCTCTAGACACTCGACAGATACACCAGGACATCGATGGGGCATAGATGGCTGTGTGTGAGAGGAAGCCCTGGGTTCCACAGACCCACCAACCTAAATAAACTGCATAGTGAGTGGGCGCTACCTGGATACGGACAGGCTTCAGAGCCACCTGGTGAGAGGACACATCAACCATGCATGTTTGGAGGGTAGTGGATATTGTCTGGTGAGGACAGAGGGAGCTGGGCTGTCCCACAGATGTCATCTAAAGGAGGGGTGTATTTCAAGAGATTGGAACTGATGAGGACAAGAAAAAGAAGGCCAGAGGCAAGAGTAAGGTGGAAACATTGTATCCTTGGGGCACCAGCGCCTCCAGAATGCCAGACTTACAAGAGCACCACCCTGTCGTGCAAACCTGAGGACCTCACTTGGGACCTTCTTGGCCATAATGGCCCTGATACAGGCAACAGCTTCACACAGTGACCAGAGCATAAACACCTCTGCTGACGCACTGGGGGAGGGGAAGCCACTACCACTCTGGGGTGTATGAAGCCAAGGGGGGAAACCGAAAAGGAAAACTGATAAACAGTTTCCATCTCCAACATTTTCCACATTCGATTATTTTTAAATTAAATAATCTCTCCCTAGGAGAAAAGGGAAAGTTCCCGCTCCGCTCAGCCCTGGCAGGTCTCACAAAGCCTACATTGTGGGGTGCTGATGGAGAATGAGTCTCCTTGGAGTCCGCCCCTCAATGCCCCCTTTTATACTGCTGTCCACAGGCAGCCCCTCAGACTACCCGGCGTGGTGGAGACCCTGGACCACCGCCACGTGGCCTCTGTGGGTCTCTTGTCAGTTCCCTGGAGCTCAGGATGGGGTGGGGGGGGGACTGAGCAGGCTTGGGTGGAGCAGAAAGGATGCCAAGAAAAATTCAGGGTTCAGGAGGCAGTATGGGAGGACCTGGGGGTCGGCAGAAGGAGGCTGGTCACACGGGGCACCTGGAATTAATAGCTGAAGGAGCAGGGAGTGGCACAGCAGGATCCATGGCCCAAACCCTTTCTGGCTGGCGGAGGGTTCTTAGATGAGGCAGCTGGCCAGAGTGACCCTCATCATTGCCAACTGTAAAATGAGAAGGTGCCTGTCTCCAGGTCTGTGGCGAGGATGATGTAAAGGCGCACACAGGAAACCTGCATTTGTATTGGCTTAGCACGTGCTGTAACTGGTCTGATAAAGAGACGGGGCTTCTGTGATGGCGGGAGAGCTTGTGTTGGATCTGCTCTCCTGCAACAAAGATCATTCTATGCTATGTGGGAAATACTTTTTAAGAGATTTGGAGGCACTAGAGAAAGGAAATCAGGTTCAAGCAGGCAGGATAAGGCCCTTAAAAGAAGGAAGAGCATTAGCGAACTGGGCTACCATTTGGCCCTTCTCTTGAGGCCACTGTGAAGCTGCCTGGGCAAGCCAGAACTGGACCTTGTGGGATGAAGTTGCCCGAAGATGGAACTGGAAATGGCATCACATCTGTAAACAGACAGAAATCAGAAGCCATAGAAAGGGTATCTCTCTGTGTGTCTGGGAAACCCTAAGATTGGAGGTTGTTCCTGATCACTCCCACAAATGACACTACAAGAAGTTCAGGAGGGCACAGTCCTTGAAGACTGAAGATGCTGAGCAAAGTTTCAGAGGTCACTCACCGTAGCAGAGGTAGGGACATTTGGACTTGGAATCTCTTGTCAGCATAGAGGGGCTTGGTAAATCTTTTTGGACTTTCCTTGTTGACCACATATGTCTCAAGGACAAAGACTAAGGACAAGACAGCAGGGGTTCATCCTAGTCAGGTGACACCCCAGCTTCGTCAAGGTGAGCAGCTGGGGATTAAAATGCCTACTAGAGGGAAAACAGCATTCTTTATTGAAACACCACAGAATCCAGAGTTCGTATGATACATCAGATAGTATTCAATGTTGCACACAAGTTAGTAAATGTGTGTGCGTGTGTATACATACCCACATATATATACACATATGTATGTATGTATGTATGTGTGTATATATACATGTATATATATATACATGTATATGTATATATATAAATACACACACACACACACACACACACACACACACATATATGAAAACAACCCAGGAAATATGACCCTCAATCAATAGGATATGAGTCAATGCTAGTAACTCTACAGTAGCCAGGCACTCAAATTAACACAGTTGAAAGTCATTAATCTAAATACATTGGAAGACTTAAAGGAAAAGGTGACCATAAGAAACAAAACACGGGGCTGGAGAGATGGCTCAATGGCTAAGAGCACTGTCTGCTCTTCAAAAGGACACGGGTTCAATTCCTAGCACCCACGTGGCATCTCATAACTGTAACTCCAATTCCAAGGGATATGACACCTTCATACCAATGCACATACAATTAAATTAAATAAATTAAAAAAGGAAACAAAACACACTGAAAACACCAGCAGAGACAACAACTAAGAGGCAATTTGATCCTAAAACTGAATGCAACTTTGCATGAAATCAGCGAGTTCCCAAATAGGCTTTGTAACAGTAAGATGGAGATGGGAGGAAAAGGAGAGTGACCCTCAGGGGAGGTCCACTGGAATCACCCCGGCTACACAGTACAGGAAAGACAGACAAACTGAGCAGAGCCCCTATGGCCTTATCTGGGGTATGTGTATCTAGGGTTTCAGAGGATAGGAATAGTTACAAAAAGAAGAAACACTGGCCGAAGAAGAAGTAACGAATCCAGAGAGAACAAACCATCAACTTATCAAAAGACTCAGTTAAGAAAATACGGATAGCAAACTTTAATCCCAGCCCTTGGGAGGTAGAGGCAGGTGCATCTCTGAGTTCAAGGCCAGCCTGGTCTACAAAGTCAGTTCCAAGACAAGCCAAGTGCTATGCAGAAAAACCCTGCCCCAAAAAGCCAGGAGAAAATTACTGCAATATGGAGAGTTACCAAAGGAGTTGGATTTATTACTATATAAAGATGTAAAAGAATCGACCAAATCCAGGCATGGTGATACTTGCCTTTAATCCCAGAACACAGGAGGCAGAGACAGGTGGAACTCCATGAGTTCAAGGCCAACTGGGTTTATATAAAGAGTTCCAGGCTAGTCAGAGCTACATAGTGATACCCTATATAATAATAATAATAATAATAATAATAATAATAATAGCAGCAGCAACAAACAACCTGATTACAAAATGGATGAAAACCTGAAACAGTGCATAAAAGCAGTCACGCCAGAGGCTGGTAAGCACACAAGTAAGTGCTTATCAGTCGCCAGGACCACGCATACCGAACCTATGGGAGATGTCACATTATAGTAACATGGTAACCAGGGCCATGCATACCAAACCTATGAGAGATGTCACATGATGGTAACATAGTAACCAGGGATATGCATACTAAACCTATGTGAGATGTTACATTATAGTAACATAGTAACAACTGCAACAGTTGACACTGAAATGATGGGGAACACAGGCTGTCTGCTAGGACAGAAGCAACTGGACCTCTGAGGAAGCATGGTGCCGAGGAACAAATGACCGCCCCGTCCTCGTTCAGTAACATCACTCCTAACTCACACGACGGACAGCTTAGGCTCATAAAAGGATAAAAATGACCCGGAATGTTCGTTCCTGGGATGCTGAATAAACAGCTTATGGTCAGTTCATAGATAGCGAAGAAGGGCACTACAACTCTGCAATAAAGATGAACAGGATGCATGCGTCAACTCAGCCAGACCGCAGACACCACTGTAGTGGGTGCTCGGACTGTGGAAGTCTGTGTGAAGGTGCAGAAATAGGTGAGACCCATCTAGGAAATGGACCTCAGGTCAGAGGCTTCAGAGGCTACCTATTTGCCTGTGGAGGCTATCAAGAGTCCAGAGCTATGGAGATGCCTTATGACTTATTTCTCTCAGTAGTTACCTCTCTCTGTCAGAGGTGCCCACATTGCTGTAACAGACCCAGCCCAGGCACACAACCCTCCTGCTGCCCTCCCTGCAGGCTGAGAGCTGATGCATTGGGAACTCTAGACTGGGGTCCTGACTCCTCCCACCTGTACTGGGGCTTCCCCTGGGGTCAGGTATAGGGATCTTCCCCCAAAGGGGCTTGGCTTTATCTAGGAGTGGGACTGAGGTTTTCCCAGGCAACGTTCTTGCTCTCCAAGAACTTGGAATGGACCTCCAGGCTGCAAGACTGCCTTGGGGTTTGACGGAAAGGCTGTGGGCGGCATGGTGGGTAGGGATGGGGTGAGCTGTCCTTCTGGAGGCTGCTGTGCCATATCTTCTCCATGCCTTGTCCCAGGCAAGCTGGCAGGATTGGAGACCAGCACAACACTCTAGGGACCTTCGCTATGGCATGTCTAGGCTCTGGTTTGAGGCATGGGTGTTGGGCTGGGCATCTCCGTTACCTGGTCTCCATGGCAGGCCACACTAGCTGAGCCTGGTCTGCTGGGCCATCTGCCTCCTCTCTGCTGGAAGCTCCATCAGAGGGAACAGCTTTGCACATCTCCTGTGAGACTCCAGCCCTGGTCTGTATCCGCAGCATGAGGCTTGGCTGGACCTACCAACACCTCTGAAACCCTACCTGTCAACTGGGGTGGGAACCCTGCTAGGAAAAGAGGTTTGTCACAGCCTGCCAAACACCATAGCTGTGACAGTTGACTTAGTCCTTGCTGGACATCTGTCCCATCTCAGCCAGGCAGAGGCTGTAACTCACAGGTTACACAGTGGGACATGTCCCACTTCCCAACCTGAAGACTTGGCTGGCCACTGTCCTGATGAAAGGTGCCCTTCCACCTGAAGCTAACGGACAGGTGGTTCAAACCCCTGTCCTTGGCAGTCCTCAGCCAGCTCCTCTCTCCCGAAGCACGGCACCCCCAGGCTCAGCTTTGCCTCATTTCTCCCATCTGTGGAGGGGGGGGTACACAGTGCTACCTTCATTGTCCATTCAGCGGCTTCTGCCCCCTATCTCGCCAACCCCTCCAGCTGTTAATTTCATAAATAGGCCGTTGTTCCTCTGGACGGTCTTTATGAAGCATGTCCCCGGCGAGTGGAAACATTTAGTTAATAATTTAACACTGTGCTGTCTGCTGAATTTTTCAGGCCCCCAATGAGATCAATGGAGCTAACAATTGGAGTATGGGGTTTCCTGGCTCTATTTCCTGAAGACACAGGCCAGTGCAGAAGAGGCGGCAGCCTCGTTGGGGGAGGGGGGTGCCGTGAGGGACGGAAATGTAGATGGTATTGATGTGGGTTGTCAAAAATAATTGTTTTATTTCCCTGGGAGTGTTTTAGAGCCCCCGGATGCGCTGATGCGTAACACGGGCCCTCTAGGAACAGCGAGCTTGCGGGCGTCGATCAGCACCGTGCTGTCCATCTCCTAGGAGGGCAATCAGGCATGCATGTGCCTCCTCTGTCACCACTTGCCCGGATACCATTTCAGAAGGGGAATGGGGAGGAGAGGCAGTCACCTGCACCCCTCTCCTGGCCTTATGAAGCACCAGGTGGAAACTTTGGACACACCGTGGACGGGTCCCCATAAGAACTCAGCTATCCTACCAGATGCTCTAGGACCCAGACATAGGCCCCCACAAGTACTCTACCAGGAAAAAAAAATGGGGTCATTCACCACTGACAAGGCCACTGGACAATGGATTCCAGAGGGTGGACTTCTTGACCCTGCGGAAGCACGGGGCATCACTGTGGGCCAAAATTCCACAGCCATTTCACAGAGAATCCTGAAGAGGGAAGATTGTTCCAGGACCCTAGGGCCCCAGCCTGCCTAAGGCTGTCCATCTGGTCCACACAAATCTCTTCACCCTGAGAGGCAGAGGTGGCCATTGCCGCCACCTAGCTCCAGCAGGTGGACTGCTCCTTTCCGAGATAAGGGCTCCGCTTTCACTGTGGAAGCAGGGGTATGGGCTGGGTGGGGGTTTGCTATATATGTTCTTTGTACAGTTCTGTAGAGCTCGGGCCTCCCCTCTGCAGCTGGTCCTTCCTGCCTGAGGAGGAGACACTGGGAGGGTGGGAGTCCTGCAGCAATGCCTCCTACTCCATCTGGTCTGCTGCCCAAGGCCCTTGATTTTTTTTCTCTCTCAATGCTATTCAAAGAGTGCTCCTCCCAAGAGGCCACTAGAGGATCACCGGGTAGAGACTCACATCCTTCCCACTCCACTCTGAGCTTTCCCGGGCCTGTGTCTCAGTCTGCCAGTGGTGCCTACCCACCTGTCCATCAGCGATGTGCAGAAGCTAACCTCCACCCTGTCCTGGGCAGGGCCTGGGGACGGCAAGGCTGGCTGGCGCAGCTCACTCTTTAAAGAGTGAGTGGAAGCTACGTGTCATCTAGGTGACATTCCACAAAATGTGGCTGGGGGAGGGGTTACGCCCCAGGGTTAGAGACCAGGGTAACCCTACCTAGCTGAGGGCTCAGAAACTCCTCATTAGCAGCCTTGAAATTGTAATTCTGCCCAATGAGATAGGGCTCCACACCACTTCTATCCGGCCTGCATGCGAGCAGCCAGGGACTTCCTGGTATTCTCATAAAGGAGTCGGTGATACATGCCAGGTTTGGGGAGGCTAGCACAGCCCCACTGCAGGGGGAGAAATGGTTTGGCTACGGCTCCCCTCTGGACTTTTCACCTCTCTCAGTCACAGTCAGCTCGGCAAGATACCACAGGACTCAGCTCGTATGTTACCGTGAACCTTGTCTAGAGAGGATTCTCACCCATCCACACTGAGTCCTTCTGGTCTGGAGGTCCTGACCCCTGAGTACCAGAAGGTTTCATGACCCACCAGGCAGCACTTGTGGCTTTGGATCCTGAGCTATCAGGCGTGAATGCAGAAGGCAAGTATCCACAGCTAAGTTCAGCCGCCTCCTGTCCGGGCACCTCCTTGGCATCTCTAGGGGCATGCCCTTCCCCCCAACAAGGCTGCCTCTTCTCCTCTGGTCTGTGTCTTCAAGAGATAGAGCTAGGAAACTCCATGGACAGATGGACAGATGGGACTGCCCTCTCTAACTCTGAAAGAGAACTTAAGTCAGCAACTGGGTGGAAGCAGGAGCACCTCCTGCATCCCTGGCTCTTGGTTTGCTGTTCAGGTATCTTGGGCTGAAATGGGCATTTTGGACTGTGTTTATGATGAATTTGAAGGCCTATATCCTTCTCTGCTCTGTCTACTTGTGGGTATCTAGAGTCAGGAGAGTCTCTGGCTAGACATGGAAGGAAGCCCTCGCCTCCTGGCAGCTGGCCAAGCTTGCTTTTCCTTCCCCGCCTTAAAAAAAAAAAAAAAAAGATTTATTATATATGTAAGTACACTGTAGCTGTCTTCAGACACCCCAGAAGAGGGCATTGGATATCATTACAGATGGTTATGAGCCACCATGTGGTTGTTGGGATTTGAACTCAGGACCTTGGGAAGAGCAGGCAGTGCTCTTAACCACTGAGCCATCTCTCCAGCCCTGCTTTTCCTCCTTTAAGGTCAGCTTTCTGTTCTCTCCCCGAGGAACCACCTTTAACCCCAGAGAGAATTCAGCTCTGTTTGGTTTTCCTAACCAATACACCCTCACTAAGTGGGATGTTTTTCTAGTGTGTATATGGGTACACACAAAGGCATGTATAACTCTGTGCTCACGCATGTCAGCTTGTGAGGGGGTTAGGGCATATATGTTTTTTGGGGGTTTTTTCCTTTCTTTCTCTCAAAGGACTCTACGTTGCCAGGGTGATGGGGGCAGAGATGGAAATTAGTGAGAAATGTGTCCCATTGTCTCTTGGAATCCCCAGGCCTGAGAGAAAAGATGCAAACTGCAGGGAGTTTACACACGGCCAAGTCAGTGCCGAGCGAGTGAGCGAGCGAGCGAGAGGCCTGCGTGGTGTGTGCCCACATCTCTCCCCAGGCTAACGGAGTCCAGCCAAGCATTCTTCCCTGCTATGTCAGCTGGTCTCTCTTAGCTGTCCTCCATGGAGACTTCGGGCAAAGAGGACCTTTCACACAGAAACGGTTCTGGAAGCCCTAGCCAAGCCAGTTAAGTTTAAAAAAAAAAAAAAAAAAAAAAAAAAAGTAAGGTCATCCAAACTGGAGCAAGGAGTCAAAAAGCCCTGCTTGCACATGTTAGGATTTTATTACAAAGAAACCCAGAGATGCCAAAAAAGCATCAAAACTGATAAAAAAATAATCAGCAGAGACATTAGAGCTGATAAATTTAGTAGGGTTACATGACATGAAATGAGCACATGAAGGTCTGTGGCGGTTCTACACGCCAGTAGCAACCTGCTAATAATGCGGGTCAACCGGGAAAGTCTACTTGCAATGGCTACAACTCAGTACCCAGAAGTAAATTTAATCAAGGAAGTGAGATATCCATATAATGAAAATTACAAAACACCAATGAGAGAGAGAGAGAGAGAGAGAGAGAGAGAGAGAGAGAGAGAGAGAGAGAGACCCTATGTTTGTGGATTAGAAAGATTAGCAGTGTTAAATGTTCACACACATACAGAGGTGATGCTCTCAGCCGACCATTGGACTGAGCACAGGGTCCCCAATGGAGGAGCTATAGAAAGGACCCAAGGAGCTGAAGGGGTTTGCAGCCCCATAGGAGAAACAACAATATGAACCAACCAGTACCCCAGAGCTCCCAGAGACTAAACCACTAAGCAAAGGGTACACACAGAGGGACCCATGATTCCAGCTGCATATGTAGCAGAGGATGGCCATTTCAGACATCAATGAGAGGAGAGGACCTTGGTCCTGAGAAGGCTCGATGCCCCAGTATAGGGGAATGCCAGAACAGGGAAGCAGGAGTGGGTGGTTTCGTGAGCAGGGGGAGAGGGGATGGGATAGGGGTGTTTTTGGAGGGAAACCAAGAAAGGGGATAACATTTTAATCCTTTCTTTCTTTCTTTCTTTCTTTCTTTCTTTCTCTTTTTTTTCTTTTTCTTCGAGACAGGGTTTTTCTGTGTAGCCCTGGCTGTCCTAGAACTCACTCTGTAGACCAGGCTGGCCTCAAAGATCTTACTGCTTCTACCTCCCAAGTGCTGGGATTAAAGACGTGTGCCACCACTGACTGGCTTTTTTTTTTTAGGATTTATTTATTTATTATATGTAAGTACACTGTAACTGTCTTCAGACACACTGGAAGAGGGCATCAGGTCTCATTACAGGTGGTTGTGAGCCACCATGATGTTGCTGGGATTTGAACTCAGGACCTTCGGAAGAGCAGTTAGTGCTCTTAACCATTGAGCCACCTCTCCAGCCCCAGAAAACTGATTTTTTGACAAAGATACATGAGCACATATTGGAGAGGCCAGTCTATTCAATAAATGACTGTGAGGAAAGATAATATCCACGACAGAGGAGACTCTGATCTCTCATCAGCTACAGGACGATTCACTGTGAATCACAGACTTAAATCCAAGATCTGAACAGAAGTAATAGAAGGAAGCACAGAAGAAACCTCAGTGTTGGGATGAACAGATGATACATTCCCAGAGAAACCTGAGGGATTCTACCAAGAAAGCGTCAGAACGGATTCAAAAAGGGGAATGATATAAAGTTAAAACACAAAGGCCAATGACAATGAAGGAGCTAAAAACAAATCCCAGAAAGCCTTTAGAGATGACCCCAGAAACACAGGCAATGAAAAGCAACAGATGATGAACTGGGTCATCTCCAATTAAAAGAGGAATCCGAACAGCAATGGAAGCAACAGAGCGAAGAGAGCCTTTGGGGATGGAAAAGACTCCACCCATCAAGTAATATGAAGAACTCATAAGAACCCAAATCCAGCCAGACCCAGAAACCAGATCCAAAGATGGGCAAATGATCTGAAGAGACATTTTTCAAAAAGAAGATATCTAAGTGGCCAAGGGGGTATGTAAAACGTGTCCAACATCACCAAAGATCCAGGAAGTACAAATTGAAGCCACCCCAAGAGACTGCCTTACCCCACTTAAAATGACCATGATCGACGTTGCTAAAGATTGAGAGAGAGAGAGAGAGAGAGAGAGAGAGAGAGAGAGAGAGAGAACTCACCCTGCTGATGGGGGTTTAGATTGCATAGCCATTATGGAAGACAGGTCCCTCCAAACAGTAAGACCTGAACTACTTAGAGGCCAGAAATCTCACTGTTGGGCACGCATGCAAAGGCACTGACATCCACATGTCAAAGAGAGACCTGCCACCCATGTCTGTTTTACCATTGCTCTTGAGAACTGTGATAAGGCCGGGGGGGGTGTCCACTGAAAGATCAGTGGAGAGATGGGGACGTGCATGATAAAATATTCAGCTTGGGGTGGAGGAGATGGTCAAGTGTGTGCTTTGCATGCGTGAGGACCTGAGGTTGGTCTCCAGAACCTATATAAAAAAGCCAGGCACCGTGGCATGTGCTTGTGGGTCCAGTACTAGAAAGAAAAGAATAGAAAGATATTCCTGAGACTCATGAGCAGCCTGTTCTCAAAGAACAAGCTGGACAGCATCCTGAGGAAGAACATCTGAGGCTAACCTCTGACTGCCACAGGCACATGTACCCACTTAATCCACACAACATAATTTAGCAGTTAGGAGAAGAAGCTCTAGCTGGGCATGCCTTTAATTCCAGTACTTGGGAGGCAGAGGCAGAGGCAGGAGGATCTCTATTAGTTTGAGGCCAGCCTGGTCTACAGAGTAAGTTCCAGGACAGCCAGAACTACAAAGAAACCACCTTGTCTAGGAAAAAAACAGAGGAAGAGATGAAGCTCTGTTATGTGCAGGGACACGGGTAAGCACAGAGCAAATCATGTTAAGTGAGCTGAGCATGGAACGACAAAGACTGCATGTTTTGTTGACATGTAGATGCTAAAACCAGCTTCTGTCCAGTAGACAGTGCTTGCTGAAGTGGGGAAGGGTTGGGGAGAGGTAACTGGTTGAAAACACCAACAGTAACATCTGATTGATGATCAGTTGCAACAGGATAACAGTAGTTGATGGCAGTTAATTGTGTGTTTCAAAGTATCTAATACAGACAGGTCCTGACACAAAGAAACATCAGTGTGGCTGCTAAGCCAGTCACCTGACCCAGTCATGACAAGTCATATCAAAATGCCAGCCCATAAATCTGTGCCATATGTGGCTAATTAAAAATAAAAAAATATAAAAACACTATGGTCACATTTGGTGACTTGGTGATCCAAGACAACAGTATATACCAGGGTCCTCCCAAGAATCCAAATACCCCAATTCCATCCTCACAGGCTGAGAGAGATGGCCATTCACAGAAGCCTTTGACTGGGCACAGAATCTGGGTGGCTCAGCTGAAGGGACTCCAGGCCACACTGAGAGGCCTTGCTCTTGGACAACTGTACCACCCTCAATCACACCTCCATTTATGTGCACACACAAAGGAGCAGAGAGGCTTCCAGTCCATCGCACAGACTCTGGACATATATATGTGTACATAAAATACACAGACTGTGTTGTGTTATGTGTATTACGTGTGTACTCACACCTGCCTCAGGACATTGTTGAATCTTAAAGCCCAACCAAAGGAGCTTGGCCTGTCAGTCAGATTCCTTGCCAACCCTCTCTTCTGCCCTCAGTGGGCACTTACAAGTGTGTGTGGATAGACTCGCCGCAGTTTGCAGGCAAGACCTGGAATTGTGCTATAGGATCTATACTGACATCAAGATCTGATGAGCAAGGGGAAGTATCTGGGGCTCCTCTTGTCCAGTCTGCTGCTCTGGCCTGGCCCCAGTAGCCTGTGACCCTGGGTGAGGAGTCTCAGGCCCCATTATTGTGTTGGCTTGCCAACTCTGGTGACGTCCCCGCTCCCTGCACAGGCCACTGGCTTCTCCGGAAGGCAGGACGGAGCATTGCCTAAGGGTGGGTTCCTAATGGAGTGGATACTTTCTTAGGAGAGTTCATTTGCAGGTTTGCATCCAAGGGTGTGTTTTCTTTAAGTCTCCGCCAGAGGTTGGGTTTCAGATATCCTCCGCTGACTCTGTCTGCTTGAAGTTCTGTTTATTTGTTTGGATTGGCCAGTCAGAAGTTAAAATAAATAAACTCTGCTCCTTTTCGGGTCTTGCTCAGCACACTTTGGACATGCAACCTGCTGCCCGGGGCCAGGACTAGGAAGAAGCTCTTTGTTGATGCCACGGGGAGGGATTTCCCTGTGTCCTGCTGTCTCCACGCCCCTGCCCTCATCTATTCAGTTTCCTCACCTACTTTCTGCAGTGTAGCTGTGGGAATACCCTGAGGTGCTTCCCTAGGCTCTGAAGGCGTGGCAGGTAGACGTCGTCACACACTGTTCCTCTGTCGGGTCTGGCTGGGGATCTCACAGTGAGTTCTGCATCTTCTCAGGCAAGGTACCCGGGTCTCCATATCACCTCCTCCCCCTCCAGGGGTGTCCCGTTGGTTGTAATAGCTGGAGCACAAGGAGATGCTTTGTTGCTCACATGGGCAAAGTCCTTTTTTTATTTTTTAAAAAAGATTTATTTTATTATTATTATTATTAGTAGTAGTAGTAGTAGTAGTAGTAGTAGTAGTAAATACACTGTAGCTGTCTTCAGACACACCAGAAGATGACGTCAGATCTCATTATGATGGTTGTGAGCCACCATGTGATTGCTGGGATTTGAACTCAGGACCTTCGGAAGAGCAGTCAGTGCTCTTAACCGCGGAGCCATCTCTCCAGCAGGCAAAGTGTTATAGGCTTTTGGAGGTTGGGGGTTACAGACAGAGGACCATCTTCCTGCTAAGCCCAGAAGCTCACATCCTGCAACGTTGCTGGGAGCTCCAGCCTCGAAACACATAGTGTGCACCATGGGTGGGAAGAGCAGAGAGGAGCAAGGCAGGTGCGGGGGACTCTGGAGAGACAGAGGTCTTGATGGGAGTGTTGGGAGAACTGGTCCCAGCACCCTCCAGCTCTGTCGCCTCAACTCCAAGAGCAGCCAGTATCTTGGGCTTGTTCTGTGTCTTGTCTTCTTTCCCCGCGCGAGGTGAGCTGATAGAGTGCTCCAGTGATCAGGAGAGGAGCTGGTGAGCCGCCATTTACTGATGGTAGACCAGGGACTCAAAGCCTCTGCAGTGGCCAGAGTCTGAGGACCAGGCTCCCTGCCACACTCAATTTAGGAGATGATTCAAGTGTTGCAGGATTTACCATGTCCAATCATATTAGAGCACTGGAGCCTGTGATTGGACAGGAAAAGGTAGGCGGGGCTAGGAATTGGGGGGGACAGAGGTTGCCGGAGGAGAAGGGAAGAGAACCAAAATGGAGTCCAACAGTGTTATCAAAAGGTTAAACTAATTGGGTTAAGGCTTTATCATTATCAATTGGCTCTAAATTATTGTGTTGGCATCTTGTAAATCATAATATTGTTTATACATAAATCTGATTGATTAATTAAGCTTTAAGAGTTTTGATCTACTTGGTTACTGGAGTGGGGTCCGACGATGGTGGAGAGGGAACACAGCTGGGACGCTGTGGCAGCTAGCTGGCAGAGAATAGCTCTGCGGTGAGAACACCTCGGCGGTGAGAACACCCCGCCAGGGCAGGACTGGTCGGGGGTGGGCAGGAGAGCCGGCGGACTTTTTTAGTATTTCCCACAACACCCAAGAACAGTATGTTTCAGGGAAACTGGTTCCTTGTTGTCTTGTGAGAGCTCATGCCTTTCCTCATAGACATCTCTGTCCTCAACACAAATGCTATCCCTGCCTCCAAACCTCCCTACCTCTGGATGGTTCAGGGTGAGTTCCAGTCAGCAGTCATTCTCCTGAGATACTCAGTGTGTCTGTTTCTGAGCCCCACCAGGCTCGGGGCTACAACAGTTCTGTCTGCCCTTAGGTCAAGGTTTTCCTATGGCCAGCGTCCACCAGACAATAGGACGCGGACACATGGGTGCTGTGGCTCCTCCCAGACGTTTGTTGCTCTCACCGAGATGTGCCCCAGCCATTAAACATGCCAGTGGCCATCACACCTCAGGGGAGCTCCCAGAAGCCTCTGCTGGAAGGCTTACACTTGGGGAAAGGGGTCTGCTGTGCTCACACCGGGCAGGCCTTTCTTCCTTTATCCGGTTTTGAGCCCTATGCCTTCTGTGAGCACTCAGGGCTTCCTGAGCCAGATTCCTGCTCAATGGAGAGTCCCTGTTGATTCTGCCACCTCTAAGTCATCTTCCTTTCCCCTCGAGTGTGTCCTTATGTCTGAGAAAAAAGACAGCCACCTCTCCTTAAACTCTCCTCACCACCCCTGCTTCCCCAAAATACTCACACTCAGCCGACCCCAGTGGCCGATGGCTTACATCCCTAAAGGGCTGACGGTGGCGACAGTCACTTAAATACCTTGTGTACTGCAGCATCTGTCTCTGGGATGTAACTGATCCCACACCCATCAGCAGGTGTGAGCTCTAAACAAAGCAAGGTCCAGGCTGGCTTTGGTCTCAAGGACTGAGGCTCTGGGTATGACACGCAAGACCAGCCTGAGAACAGGATGTTGAGGGACAGACGCCAGAGGTGAAAGGGCACCCTCGGCTTGCTTCCCTTCCTGTGAGATCCTCAGGCCAGGTAAACCAGACAGAACGGAGGACAGGAGCCTGGGGACCCAGCAGCGACGGGAGCAGAGGCAGAGCAGACTGCTTTAGAGTTGCTTCTGGGGAGAGAGGAGAGTATCCAGGGAAAGATGAGAGGAGCCTGGCTGCATAGCCCTGCGGGAGTGCTAACTGGCTTAAATGCTAAACATATGTATTTTGCCACAATTTACCAAAATAAGCAAACCCTTGACACTTAAGTTGGTTTAGAACAGAAAGAAAGAAACAAACAAATACTAAACAAAACCAAACCCTGAGTTTCACCAGAAACCCGGGATCCCTTTCTTGTCAGCTATCTTTTCCTGTCCCCCGGGGTGGGGCACATCTGTGGCAGCTGTGGGGTGGGGTGGGGTGGGGTGGGGGTGTTTGCTTGGCAAGGTGGGTATTGCTGAGACAAGCCCAAGAAGCCCTCTTCTCTTACATGAGGAGACTCTGGCCCAGGCTGTCCCTCTGCCCCAGAGTGGAGACAAGTTTTGAGAAGCAGTGGGAGCCACACTGTCCAGGAGGCTGGGGAGGGGCTAGCCTTGCCTTGTCTTCCCATCCTCCACCAAGGTCCCCCCCACCCCCCGCCCTGCGATTAGCAGCAAGAGGATGGCTTGTCTAATCCAGCTCCCGCTGAAACAACAGGCTCCCTAATTGAAATGTATGAGAAACAATTAAGACTAATTGGCACCAATTAATGCGTGATTTTCTCCAAAAGGGTACACAACAAGAGGCGGAATCGCATTACGGTTTCTGCGGGCACATGGACGGCTTCTGCGGGGACACTCCATCTCCAGGAGCACTCACATGAAGTCTCTACAATTACGTTCCTCCCGAAACAGGTTCATGTGGGCAGGGGGACTGTGCCTCAATTCTCACCCACGATGGCTCTTGTGCCTAGGTATCCACTCATATTCTCAACGGAGCTGATGGGGAGGGCCCCCGGGGGCGGGGAGCAGGCTTGGGGGGGGCGGGTCCTGTCTGGAGGACCCATCCGCTTGGAGAGCCTACAGGAACTTCTCTCTATGCAACCTTGGCCAACCCCTCCCATCAGCCTCAGCCACTCAGCCCACTCACCCATCACATTCTTATCAAGTGACCCTAAAATCCCAGAATCCTCCAGGCTGTGCAGATCTGGCTGCAGCAAGCTGTAAGTCCTCCCTGTTACCACTTCCAAAGCCTGTGGCGGGGCTCCGTTAGCCTGGAGCAGAGCTGTATACTCTAGCCAAGGTCTCAGCCCGAGGGCTGGTAATGGGAAGAAAAGCTTCTCTCTGGCCTTCCCCATGGAAGGTGCCAGCCCAGCAGCAGTCTGCACCATCCGGCTGCTGACAGGGGTCAGGGCTGCAGTGAGGACCCGGCCAGCCTGTGGCTTGTTGAAGATGAAGGCCCTGTTACTTCTCTGCAGCCAGTATAGAACACCCCTCCCCAGTTCCTTCCCTTATCCATTCAGGCTGCCCACCCCGGAGTTCTGCACTAGACCTTGCCCTCTGAGGAGATGCCTAGACCCTGCCCAATCAGTACACTCTGGTATGTAGGAGGTTGGTCAGGATGGCCCCCTTAGTCTCCTCCCATGTCCAGCACCTCCGTGGAATGTGGTCCCACCAGGCTAATGCATGGAGCTACCGCCTGGGATACTGGTAGTGCCCACTCCCCTCAACCCACAGGGGGTCCAAGCCCACCCAGAAGTGAGTCCTCTCCCTGGAGAAATACCTGTTCCAGGCTATCCCCAAGGAGCCCATGGTGGGCAGGTGCTGTCTGTTGTGTGGGCTCAGCCCCCTCCTTATCTGATGGAGTTGCTTCAATTCCCAGCATTCAGGTCTACTTCCTGTGAGCTGAAAGCCATGCTCCAGACACAAAGGGCTGGCCCTTATCTCAGCACCCCTGACCCTGGATGCACACGCCCCCGGGGGAGCTCTCATTTCAACAGGTGAGACAGTCCCCTGTGCAGGGGAAGGGAGGCTCTGGTGAGCAGGCGGTATGGAGCAGTGAGGGAGGCTTCTAAGCTGGAGAGCGATGACCTGTGACCTCTTCACTCCAAGGTGGAGTGGGTGGCCAGGTGTCTTAGAGGCATCCTTAACCCCTCCTGGCTGAGAAAGCTCACAGCCCTCTGGAAGGCTCTGAGTCTTTCTACCTTTGCCGCTAGGCTCAGCCCCAGGACCTACAAGAGATTATAAACCGCCCTCCACCTTGGGGAGGGGAAGCTGTTTGCTCTCCCCAGCCTGAAGCTCTGCAGCCCTATGCTGTCACTGAGAGGGTCAGGGAATGGGCAGAATTAACTTGGAAGCTGAGCTGGGGGTCCAGCATGTCCGAGGGCCAAGGAACGAAGCATGGGGGTGGGGGGTGGGGGGTGGATCCTGGGACTGCTGGTCTGTATTCACCAGACTGTTGCCAAAGCTCAGCTTGGCTGCTTAGCTCTGGCCAGGCAAGGGTTAAGTGCTTCTGTGTGATTTGACAAGTCCAAGGTGAAGTGGGTGGCCAGATGTCTCCCAGGCATCCTTAACCCCTCTTGGCTGAGAAATTTCGCAGCCCTCTGGACAGGCTCTGCCTTTATCACCTGTGATATGGATCGGAGGCCCCTGAGCTCAGGGCTGCATTCTTAAAGGAACAGACCTCAAAGCCTCCTCCTGGAAGTCGGTTCTTCCCCTGGCTCACCTCCTCTGTACACTTCCTCCCAGCTGGACAAACTCAGCTCAGAAGCTTACACAGTTCCCAGTGGGGTCCTGGCTGCTGAAGCACTGGGTCTTCAGAGCTTTAGCAATGGCTGATCCTCTGGGTCTCCCTGCTTTCTTCTGCTGTAGTGCTGGTTTTCTTAGAGCCAGGGTCGCTCTCAGCCCCTGAAAACAAGCCCTATGCTGACACCTTCCTATGCTGAGCCCACAAGATCAAAATCTGCAGGGCAGGCCCACGGCCTCTGCTGGGGCTGAATTTACCTGTCCTTACAGGCTCTCGTCTCCAGCATGCCTGGGACCAGCCTCTAGGCCCCATTACCACAGGCCACACGATGCCAGGATGCCGCATGATTAAGGGTACCTAAGAGTATAGCGGACCCAGGCGTGGGGCTCATTCAGTGTGGGCTTTGAGCACCAGGGAATATACCCCAAGTCTCACACTACCTTGGAGCTGCTGAGCCCTGGACGGTTGACCCCATATCTGCCCTGCAATGTTTGTCCTTCCCTGACTATTCTGGAGGTATTCATGGAAGAGGGTTGGCTTCTAGGGATGGTGGAAGGGCTGCAAGATCTTCCTTATTTTTGAGAGAACTGGTCTGGGGAGAGAGAACCCTTTCAACATCAAGGAGAAAGGACTCCTGCTAGGTCACAGGAACAGGATCCAAAGTCCTCTAGTGCTGTGGCGTGGGCCCTGTGAATCCTGAACTCATCTGAGCAGGAATCTGGGTGGGTGTGTCCTATGCTTCTCCTCCTTACTAAGAAAACTGAGCTAGATATGAGCCAGGTTGTAGAAACAGCTGGGGCTGACTGTGTGTTCCAGGGCTTTCCCTGGGTTCTGATACCCGAGCCTGCTTCTCAGGGTGGGGGCTCATTCCCAGGTCTGTAGAGACGCGCCTCAGGTACGGAAGTGGCTCTTCCAGCAGAGAAGGGACAAACTGCCTGGCCAGTGTCAGCTTCACCATACCCTCCCTCCCTCAACCCCTCAAGGTCAGCTAACACAGCCAGGGAGTTGTTACCCATTCAGGAGGACAGTTTCAGTTCTCATTGTCATTCCGTGGGCAGCAGAGACATTGCACAGCACATGAGAGACAGCTCCTTGTGATAGAACTTGACCCTAAGCGCTAGCAGTTTTACAGCTGACAGCCCTTGACCAGGAAGCACTATTATCCCCGCTGGGGTCAGATGAACAATTGAGAGCCCAAGCAAGGACGAGCTCAGGGAGCCTTGGGGAAGCTTCCAGGCTTGGCTCTGCTCCCCTCGCCCTGCTGAGCACTTTCCCACACCCCAGTGTCCAGGAAGCCCAATGTTTCCTCACTGGACACCACTCTGGGTACCACACACCCACCTGGCTGCTTTCCTCCCTGGTACTATGACCTTAGCCTCTGAGAAAGACTCAGCATGGCCACCCAGGTGTCCATGGGACGCAGCCATGAGCAGGGGCTGATATTCTGCATTCACGCCAGTAAATGGTCTAGTCGAATAACAGCATTGGAGTGACAGCCCCATGGGATCTGCCACAGCCACCCATTGTTGGTCCTAACTGGAGAGGTCATTGGAAGATGACTCTGAGTGCATGACTGGGGAGGGGTGAAGGGAAGGGGTGAGGGGGGATGGAGGGCAGGGTTTGTCTGCTGAGATGTTTGCTGCCAGTGGAACCCAAGCTTGCAGGGGTGTGTCTGCCAAGATACTGCAGAGGAGGCCAGGCTAGCAGGGGTGTGTCTGCCAAGATGCTGCCAATGGAACCCAGGCTAGCAGGGGTGTGTTTGCTGTCATGCTGCCCCTGAAGCTCAGGCTAGCAGGGGTGTGTCTGCCAAGATGCTGCCAGTGGAAGTCAGGCTAGCAGGGGTGTGTCTGCTGAGATGCTCCCAGTGGAAGTCAGGCTAGCAGGGGTGTGTCTGCTGAGATGTTCCCAGTGGAGCCCCAGGCTATCAGGGGTATCTCTGTCTAGATCTGCCAGTGGAACCCCAGGCTCTCCTGTCGAGAACAGTCATGGACTTCCCCACCAGTCACAGCTGTCTCCTCCGTAAGTCAAGGGGTCCAGAACAGATCATTAACCCTGGATTCAGACCTCGTCCCTGAAGGGTTCAGAGGGTTATAACTTGGGGTTCCATGGGACACCTTGCCAGGTCAGAACTCAAAATGGAGAAAGACCAGATGTAGGTACAGATATATGTGCTACTGTTCCCCTGCTCTCTGTGCAGGCTTGTGGCCTTGCCACCAACTTGGGGTCTGAGGGCCACTCAGCTGCTTCAGCCTGTCCACATGTTTCTTACAGGCCAGTCACCTGCGGAGGCCCTGCCTGGCAGGACTGAAAGCCGACTCCTGTGAGGAGCAATTTTTCTGTCTGAGACAGAGGAGACATTGTGCCTAAGTGATGCCAAGCGTGGCTTGTGCGGGAGGGGGAGCGCGGGAGACACCTCCGTCCCCAGCCTCCAGACAAAGTAGCCTGCTTTTGTTGACAGACCCCAGAGGAGGCACTGTCAGCAGGCACCTGGATGCGCTCTTTGCTCTGGCTCTCCTTCCTCTGGCTGGCCTTGGCACCTCTGACCAACACAGGTGTTTGGAGATGGGGACGCCAGACTGGTGGTGAGGATAGTGGCCCTGGCAACTTTGGAAGTACCCACGCTTGCTTCATGTGCCAGTGCATCATGTGTGCCACGCTCTAGAGGGTCTCATCACTTACTAAGCCACAGTGAGTGGGAGGGGCAGCCCTGTCACCTGAATCCAGACCCCAGGCCCAGGTCAGGGGGCTTATGCTGGGGTGGGCGTGTGTCTAATCAAGAAGCAAGCCCACAACTCTCAGCCGTGCAGTTACGGCCATGGCCTCTATCAGGGTGTGAGGGAGGGGAAAAGGGAGGGTGAAGGAAAGGTAGACTGAGGGAAGGGAAGAGAAAGGAAGGAGGGAAGAAGGAAGGAAGGAGAAAGGGAGGGAACAGGAGGGAAGAAGGAAGTAGGAAGGAGAAAGGAGGGAGGGAGGGAAGAAGGGAAGGAGGAGAAGGGAAGAAGAAGGGAGGGAGGGAGGAGAGAGGGAGGGACGAGGGAGGGAAGAAGAGAGGGAGGAGGGAAGGAGGGAAGGAGGAGGGAAAGGGGGAGGAGGAAGGGAGGGAGAGCCTATGAGTCAGACTGACCTCTGCCTTCTGTATCCTAGCAATAGCATACCGTTCCTTCCTTGAGCCAGGGCCTCTTTCCTCCCATCCACTAAACGGGGAAGTGGACGGACGACACTGCACCACAGAGAGCCCCTTCCTCTTTTCCCAGTGACTCCTGCTGCCGGTGAGCAGCCCAGGGGAGGCGGGATTCAGAGCTGGCGCACAGAGTGCCCTAAACTTGGAAGGCCGCTTTGACATCGTTACTATGTTGTTTCATTGTTCCCTGCAGGGGCCAGAGGTTGTAAATACTGGAGGAAAAGCCCTCTTTGCTGATGAGGTTCGGGGATATGAGGCCTGCAGTTTTTACTGCTCTGGATTAAGGGCAATCAGGCCTGCTGGAAAGTACGGCTGCTCCCAGCCAAGCGGCTCCTGACAGAGTGCGGCAGGCTGTTTCTGTTCCTAATACTGACACTGTGGAGAATAGGGAGCCTCTGGCCTAAGACTTAACGGGTATTCGCCCAGGCTGAGGGCCCTACCTGCCCCAGTCTACAAACTGCCAGCTCTGGTGGTTGGTTCTGGAGGCTACTTGACAGCAGGGTGCCCCTGGGAATCGAAGGAGGACTCTACTGGTGCTGGACCAGGCCTGCTCTGTCAGCTTACAGGCTCAGGTCTGGCTTCTCACATGGCGTAAAGGTGAAGGTAGGGATTGAACTTGTGTCAGCCTTGCTGAGCTTAGGCTGAGTGTTGTCCGCCATCTCCTGAGTCGCTCTGAGCTCAGGGATAGACTTAGCATGAAAGATGTGTGCATGTATGTGTATGTGTGCGTGTGTGTATGTGTGCATGTGTGTGCACTTGTGTGTGGTGTGTGTGTTTGTGCATAGGTGTGTTTGCTGTGTGTGTGTAGGTGTGTGTGTGTGCATGCAGATATTATGTGAGGGTTTGCATGGTATGTGTGTGTGTGTGTGTGTGTGTGTGTGTGTGTGTGCTGTGTATGTATGCAATGATGTGTGTGTGTCACAACATGAGTGGATGTTTCTGTGCATGGACTAAGCCTGTAGGAGCGTGTGCACCTGTGTGAGCACACATGAACTGCTTATGTATTTTTGTGCACATGTGTGTAAGTTTGTGTGTTGCATGTAGATATGTATGTGTTTCTTTATGTGACTGTATGCAGGTTCATGTGGTATTTGCATGCAGATACATAAGACGACCCCAACAGCATGGAAATCCCAAGTTCAAAAACAGGGTAGATGAATGCTAATGTCCATTGTGCTCTCTGAGCCAACCCCGCCCAGCTTGGGGCACTGGCCTACTGGGCCAATGTGGTTCTCCTCTGCCTGCTTGGAGTAGGGCTGCCCCGGGGTCCCAGATCCAGGGGAGAGAAAGGGAGGGTCCATCTTGGGAACACTCAATGGCCCTTCTACAAGATCTGGCTACAGGGATTGGACCAAGGGCACCTGGAGGCTCTCTTGTCTTTAATTCTGTTTTTACAAGGAGTGTGAGATTTACAGGCTCTGGAGGGGAAGAAAATGGTGTAACCTGAGTCAGTCAGTCAGCAGTTCATGCTGGGTTGGCTTCTCTTCTGAGTCTGCCAGAGGGCGCTGAGTACCAGGTCTGAGGAGAGGCACTGCCCATGATTACCATGCCCCGGACTGTGATAAAGATCACACTCACCTACACCACATGCAGATGCCTATATACCCCTCACATGAGTATACCCACACAGATGTGAGAGTATCTACATGCAAATACCACATGAACCCACATGCACTCAGATAAAGACACATACATACCTATATGCAACATGCAAACTTAGACACATGCACAGAAGCACCCACTCATGTTGTGACACATAACGCATACACACACAACACACACACACTCATACACATATACACACAATACGTACACACATGCATGCACATACACACATATATACTTATAGCATGTAGCTGCCTATGAGTCCAGCTCAGCTGAGTGATGGCTACCATGATGAATACTTCAAACTCTTGCCTGCCCCATTTTTTTGCTTTTACTTAAACAATGAAAAGTATTTTAACTTATTTATGTGTGTGTCTGCCACGTGAGCGCCAATGCCTACAGAGGGCAGACGAGGGTGTCAAATTGCCCAGAGCTGGAGGTACAGGTAGGTGGTTGTGACCGTCCCAGTGTAGTTGCTGGGATTTGAACTCGAGTCTCCAGAAGAGCAGCAAGCATTCTTCTCAGCTTCCTGCTGTCCTGTGTGTGTGTGTGTGTGTATGTGTGTGTGTGTGTGTGTGTGTGTGTGTGTGAGTGTTGGTGTGTGTGTATGAATGTATGTCTTTGCATCCCTCTCCATGAGTGTGGTGTTATACAGAACGCTCTGAAACGACCCCTCCCCCATGTGTGTAGAATGGGCAAGCTCTTGCCCACCCTGTCCCCCTCGGGGCTAACACAGTGCGCACTGCAGACAAAGCACGGCAGGTGTCGCTCGCTCTCAGGTGTGTGGCTCAGCAGGGCCACCTGGCTGGAGGAAGCAGGAGCAGGTCCCCGTCTACACAAGACCTGACCTCACCCAGCTCCTCTCTGGTCTGGAAGGACGCAAACAGAATAGGTGTAGCTCGGGAGCTCCTGTTGCCATGCTGGTGGCTGGGTGGGGTGCAGGGCCTCTGTCTGGCTTCCACCGGGGGATCGATGGAGATCAAAGAACCCTGTCTTATCTCAGGAGGACCTTTGTGCGGTGCCAGGGGACGGGTTCAGCAGGAAGGCATGGGGCTTTCTAAAAGAGTGAGGGCTTCATTTAAACAAGCACATTATTGATTCTTCTATTTTCCCTGCTCTGAGTCAGGGGGACCGATGCAGACTTTGGCCTCAGTGGCCTGATAAACGAGGCCGGCCGCTCGCGAAGGCCAGTCCTAGTCAGTCAGCAGCTTCTTTGGTCACCTGCTTCCTGTCTCTGTGCCTCAGAGGCAGTCCTCAGCGCATAACTTTGCAGAGGCCCACCTCAGAGGGGAGGGGAGAGAGAGAGGAGGGGGAGGGGGAGGGGGAGGGAGAAGGAAGGGTGGGAAGGATGGAATGCTTTGCCACTGCAAATGCCAGAGTCTCACACGCAAATCCCCAGGGATCTATAAGGTCTGGTCTCAACAGTGATTGATGCTCCTGTCTCAGTTTAAACTCCTTGTCTGGGCTGTGGAGAGATGGTTCAGCAGTCAAGAGTGTACCACTCTTGTAGAGGACCCAAGTTGGCTTCTCAGCACCTACCACAAATATGTCAGCTCCAAGTTCTCCGGCGCCATCTTCTGGCCTCCACTGGTACTGCACCCATGTGCACATACCCACACATAGACTCACTTAAAAAAGAATACATCTTTAAAGAATCTTGTTATTTAGCACATGTGTGTTATCGTGTTGTGGGGCTGCAATACTGATAATGATCAGTAGAGGGCAGTGGTGTATGTTTTGCCTGGTTCTCTATCCAAGCAAACAAAGTAGGTCTCAGGGCAAGCTGTGTGTTCTAGGCGTGGCTATTGGCTAAGTGTCCTTTCCTCAGGAGTGGTTCTGCTAGTTTCTCTCTTCATTGTGACCTGCTGCGTGTAGCCAATATGTGGTTGGCCAGGATAAGGTCTGTCCCTGGGGCCCTCAGCTGTGTGACTCCAGAAGGTCAGATGTCTTATGAATCTGACATGTCTGATCTTGGCTTGTCTTTTTTTTTTTTTTTTTTTTTTTTTGCAAATGTAAGCCACAAAGATGCATGTGCCTGCCTGTGCATGACAGCTTCAGGACTGTGTGGGTAGAAGACGGCAGAGACTCCAAGCTGGGGACCAGCAGACTTGGGCTGAGCCTTGATCTGGCCCTTGACATGAGGAGTTCCTTATAGGTCTGGGACACAGTAGATGAAATGCAAAGCCTGCACTTCCCCCTTCCCATCAGGAAGCCAGGGCCCAGCCAGCAGTACGCTGACCCCATCCCTACCCCATCCTGAGGGTGTCTCACCCTCCCGCTCCACTGACTCCACAACCTGGTCAATGGTGGCTTTAGATCCCTCCTTAGACTCTGCACAAGGCAGAACCCCGTCGGTCTGAACTACCACTCTTCCTGTAGCCTAGCCCTTCCCAGGCAGAGGATGCTATATTCTGGCCCAAAGCCAAAGGATGGCAAAAGGAAACACACCCTCCTCCCCACCAAGCCTCAGCCCTTGATGCTGGCAGCACTGAAAAAGAAGATTCAGGCTTAGTTCACATCAAGGCCCTGCCCTGGCTTCTCTATCCCTGCAAGATACCGGAGGGCTGGCCACCAGACAACACCACCCCAGCATAATCAGTGGGCTCACTGGTGACATCTCTTACTGTCACTTCAAATGTCATGGCTTGTCTGCTGCTGTCTGTGGCACTGAGAAGACAGTCACCCACAGTTGCATCTTTCCTGGGACAGGTCTAAGCCCCAGATAGCTTGTGATTTTCCCCATGTGTTCCTTGTCTTTCAATGAGCTGGGAGAAAGAAGTCTTCTCTCTTAGTGAGCTTTAAGTAGCTAGATGATATTCAGTGTTTATAATTCTACTTTTTGTTACTTCTTTGTTACCTTGGTGTGTGGTAATTGGGATTCAGTGTCCTTTGAGGAAGTTCAAAGGCTATGGAGGTGTGTCTGGTGAGGATACAGCAAATGGCCCCACGTTAGAAAATGAGTTTTAGATGTCTGTGAAGTGCGGAGTCCTATCTGCCCACATTGTCTGGTTTAAGTTGTGAAAGAATAAGAAAGGAAAAAGAACATTGGAAGAAAAAAAAGAATTGGAACCACATAATAATTTTCCTAAAAAACCAACCATCCAACGGTGCCCAGGTCCTAGGAGCAGGCATGGGTCTGAGCAACAGAGAGCCGTGGGTTAAGAACCCGGCAAGACAGAGCAGGAAGCAGTTTCAAGGACACTCTTAATACAGTTATTAAAATCCGGTCCGTGTCTTCCTTATAATTGGGTTTCACCGCATAATTTAAGAAAAGCCACACAAAAAAAAACTTGCAGTGAAAAACCGGGGTATAATTTTCTTCAATCAAGCCTGACTCATGACTGCAATTACCCCGAACCCTTTGCGCGCTCGCTGCGATGCTCCGGGCCGCTCGGGGCCGCTGTGGGTGGCGACCTTTCATGTGTTCCTCAAACCAGTCTTTATTGTAAGGTTTCAAATTAGCGCTAGCAGCAATGAGCAAATTTGATAATTCGATCTCAAATTAGTTAATGTAATGTGCCAGTAACCACTAACTAGTGCGTTACAAAGATGAAAATGTATCTTTTTTGGAGTTGGGATACAAAGTTAACCAGCCTGTCATTTGACTTTTGGAAACTTTTTTGGGGGGTCTTCATTAAAGGAAATAATCTCCTAAGCAACGTGCATCCTCAAGGCACCTGGGTGTCCGGGGAGGAGGGGAAAAGGGTGGTGGAGGCAGGAGATCAGAGGTGGGTCCTGATGTCTGTCCTCAAAGGGTTTCCAGAAACAGCTATATCTAATGGTCAGTGGGGGAGGGGGCAGGAACGATCCAGCCCACAGATGGTTCTGTTTGAACATCAGTACTCTAAAGGCAAGCAAGATGCTCTGGGCAGCCCAATAGCACCAGACCTGGTGGCTTCGAACAGTCCATTCACCATTCACTTCTATGGAACATGTGGGCCAGGACCAACCCCTGCTGAGCCACGACAGGGAATGGTCCCAAAAGATCACATGCCCGTGTGTCCGTCCTTGTCAGCTGGGGTCCCTGCAGAGTCAGCAAGAGTCCTGCTAGGAGTGTCCATGGCTCCATCTCTTCCCTGCCATCTTTCTCAGGTCTACTAGACAGGGCATCTACTTATGTCACCGGAACTGAAAGACAAGGTGGCAAATGTCTCTTAACCTCAAATGGCAAGCAAGAGATGCCTATGGCCGGGGACTCAGCTGGGTAAGGAAGGGGCTTACACAAGAACCTGAGTTCAATGCCCCAGGACTAACGTAAAAAGCCAGGTGTGGTGGTACACGCTTGTAGTCGCATCAGTAAGGAGACGGTGACAGGTGGATCCTGGGGCTTCTGGCCTCCAAAACCAAGATGAGTGGAACACCCGAGAGAGGACACCTGAGGTTGGCCTTTGACTACCTGTCATGTGTACAGGTGGAGACAGAGAGAGAGAGAGAGAGACAGAGAGAGAGACAGAGAGACAGACAGAGAGACAGACAGAGAGACAGACAGACAGTGACAGAGACAGGAAGGAGAAGGAGGAGGAAGGAAGGAAGGAAGGAAGGAAGGAAGGAAGGAAGGAAGGAAGGAAAGAAGAAAGAAAAGAAAAGACATTTTCACATCAGCCACATGCCAACAGTAGCAGGTCACTGGCCAAGGTTTTTTTTTTTTTTTATGCTTTCTGTGCACACATCTATGGAGAGCCTAGATCCCAGGCCTGGCCGGATCACGGTGCCACGGCCTATGAACTACAACGTAGCCCCTCCACCCCGGCTCCTCGGCTCCTCGCTCTCGGTATTTAATGCATGTCGTTGGCATTTAATATCTGACGCGCCTTCCCTGGAAGCCGATGTGCATGCAGTGGAGTCCTGAAGAATTCCGAAGCTCTTTCGGACTGGGGGTTGGGGGGAAAGGACCTCCCTGCATTCAGGAGGCCAGCTTGTCTGACCCACCACCCCCACCCTGTGGGTGGCATGGGGTCAACCTGAGAAAAGGGCCAGACTGTTGCTGGGAAGTTCTGCTGGGGCCCTGGACCTGTGACTTTAATCAGAACTGAAAGGAGCCTCCAGCCTGCCTGCCTGCCGGGACAGAGGGTTCCTGTGCAGCCTGACTCCTGGAGGAGAAGGGGCTGCTCTTTATCTGTGTGGCCCGAGCCCTCTCCTCCAGGAGGATGCCCCCGGCCCACTGAGAGCCGTCACTGTTCTCTCATCTGATGGATGAAAGGAATCTGGAAGCCTGATACTGTCCCCTGAGATGACATTCAAGACCTCAGATACCTCTGCAGGCAGAGCCGCAGCCACTGGCCGACGCATCTCCTCACCCCCACCCCACGGATCCCGGCCTCGGCTTGGAGGCCTGCTCTAATCAATGTAAACTAGAGAGACCTGGGGGAGACTCCGCTCGGAAGGTTAGAAAAGTAAACCGTGATTAAGAGTGAAGTCGCCGGGGATGCTCTCAATTGAAGCCTTTGAAACCAGTTCGGGAGGATCGGCTTTCTCTCACCGGGAGACTTCTTGTCAGTTTCCATGTAAAGTAAAAAGACGAAAAATGCAAAAGACAAAAGCGTTTGGGGCCCTCCTCGCCAGGCAGTCAGGGACAGCCACCATGTTCTCTTGGCACGTTAAAAAAAAATGTCTAACAAAGAACAGCTAGCTGGGCTTACTTCTGACAGGAACCGGGAGAGAGAAGCTCGCCGAGTCGCCCTGCCACACACCCCATCTTTCCGCAGAAGTTCCTCCTGGCTCTCAGTCCCACCCTACCTCTGGCTGCTGCAGCAGGGTTCAAATCCACGGACACAGCATCCACAGTGATGGATGCACCCCTTCCTGGAACTTGAATATAAATCCCAGCCTGTACCGGGATCCCTGGCAGTTTGATTGATTGGGACTGTGGCTGGTTTGCCTTAAAAGAACCTTTCAGAAACTTGGAAAGGTAAGGGATGCAGGGAGAAGGGAAGAGACACCGAGACAGACAGACAGACAAGACAGAAGACACACACTCTCAGGTCGCTGTGGGGTGTTGTCTCAATAGCTTTCCACTGGCGGGGTGTGGCTACACAGTCCATCTCCCTCTCTCAGGATATGGCTAATCAAAAGGTTTCTCTGGGTGTCTGTTGTTACAATCACTTTATCGTAAAACCGGCAATGGAGACATTTAAAGCTGCTACTGTTATAATGTATCCAAGATGGGGAGGGGTGAGAGCTGAAGGCAACTCCTGGCTTCCTGTCCCATCTGTCCGCCAGACTGAGGCTGCAGGGCCAACGCATCCTCCCCCAAGGCTGGCAATTTCGAAAAATGAAGCAACTGAACCTGAATTAGGAGATCAAAGAACTAAGAACTCGGGAGAAGAGGAGGCAGGGAGGGGGAGGGGCTCTGAGAAGCAGCTGGGTCTGGGGTGTCAGTGATGGGGGATGCCCCAAAGCCCACGGGCCTTTACCGGTGAGGCAGGGGTAAAGTAGGCAGAGAGACAGACCCAGGCACATGAAGCTGGCTCCCAGGGCGGAAGTGGGGAAGATGGAGACTGGAGGATGTTTTAAATGACACCAGTCTCTCTTCTGGTCCCCCAGATGACCTGCACCTGACCTGCCCCGCTATCTAATCAGCCCCAGGAAAAGCACCTTTCAGCCTCTGCTGAGACGTGGGTCCTTCCTCCCATCTCTCCTCTCTTCTCTTTTCTCCTCTCACCCTCCCTTTCCTTTTGTCCTTCTGCCCCCTCGCCCTCACCCCATCTCTCCTTCTTCCTCTCCTGTTCTGGTCAGATCCCACCCTCTTTGTCCCTCTCCAAATTTCCAGTGACAATTTAAAAAGTCTTGTCAGTGCTGTGTTGAGAAAAGGCACCAAAGTGACCCCCTTCAGCTTCCCGCCCACCAGTTTCTGTCCCACACACCCTTGTTATCATCCTTAGATACCGGAGGTGGCTTGAACCGTCAGGGCCACCCAGGACTCAGACTCTTCTCTCCTTGGATTCAGGTGACATGGATCTGTTTCCTGCTCCTGGTTTTACTGTGAAGATGGTCTGTGGAGAGCAGGCTCACTTCCTGACACTGGGTGACTTATCAATTTTGTTTTATTTTCAAGCGGGCGAGTCTACGTCACGAGCCCGTGTGTCCCCCACGGTCGGCGATAAATCGTGACTGAGTGCTAACAGCATACACATTGACTCCCATTAATGCTTCCTGTGTCGGGATGCCGGGATGCCGGGCTAGAGCCAGTTCAGCTTGCGAGAGGAGCTTTCCCGCTGGAGGGGTGAGGCCTCTGGGCTGCCTTCCAGTCCTAACTGGCAGCTAATGCTTTCACACATTCGCAAAACCCATGCCACGGGTGCAGGCGCAGCTGGGGTTTGCCCGGGTCAGAGATCACAGTGGGCCCTCAAGGCCTTGGGTGATGACTCCCACCCAGGTGGGGTACAGAGAAGAGCGTGGGGTGCTTCCACGGCAGCACTCCGGAGGGCGTGACTGTTGCAGGCTGGAACCGACAGCTTCCAGTTTCTGTGCACGTTTTAATCTTTTGTTTTTCCCCCTGTTTTGCTTCCTGTGCTGCCTGCTTTGGGGGCAGAGGCCAGGCTTTGCACCTCTGAGACGCTCTGCTCCGTCCTGCCTGACTTGAGAGGTGGGAGTCGGGGTCTCTGCACCCCTGAGACCCTCCTGCTCCTCCCCACCGGGGCTCCATGGACACTGAGCTCCTACGCCTGGCATGGCTTCCCTCCCTGACTCAGGCCTCAGGATGACTAATCATGACAGAGTGTGGGGATCAGCTCCGGTCCCTCCAGAGCCAAGCGGAACTCCCGGGAGCATTTCGTAGACAACTAGTGGTTAAATTCCTTTTCAACGAGTATTCTCGCCTTTATGTCTAACCCTCCGTGGGCTGAAGGCTCGTGGATGAGGCGGCAGAAACCACATCCTCCTTCCTCACCACCCACCAGAACAGACTAACAGCTACAGCAGGAGCCTGCCACCGACCGGCTCCTTTCGGGAGGAACAGCCTCGAGTGCCCATGTGGGTCTCACCGCACGTGTGTGACACCAACTTGGCTTTTCCCATGACCCGTGTACACGCTGTCTTTAACCTACATGCCAAGGCACAGATGTGTGTGTGATATGTGTGCATTTGTGTGCGCATGCCTTGAAAAGCCCTTGTCCCTGCACGCTAAGGTCACACGTGTTCCATATCCAAGCACACTTTTCAGAAGTTATTTCTGGAAGAATGTTGAATCTCATAACGGCAATAAAAGGAAAATACTGGCTCAGCCAACACAAACGTGTGTCTGGAGCATGCTGCAAAAAAACAGGAATGTGTGTGAGTTTGAAATCCCAACCCCGGAGCTAAGCCCTGCATATCGCCGGGCTTCGTGGAAAAGGGTGAAGGGGCTCTTCCCAGAAGCCCCTCACTTCAGCGGAGCAGTCGGGGACCAGTGACCATGACTCCTGGCCCCGGGTTCCTGAGACTTCCCTGGAAAGACATACTGACAGGATTGAAGATAAAATCTGGAGCAATGGCCTCCAGATCTAGGACCTGGGCAGAGGAAGGGTTTAGGCCTCCTGCCCCGATCTTCTGTCCTGCAAGGTGCATAGCCTGGTATCCTTGAGTAACCGGTGCTGGTCGTCAGGCTGTGGGTCCTTAGCACGATGATGTCATCTTCTCTAAGTCCCTCCCCGGGTTTATAGTTTGCCAGAGAGTTGGGCACAGGAACAAGCGTCACGGGTGTGGCACCTACTTGCCAAGAGCTCCAGGTAGACAAGGTCGACTCTGGCATGGAATAGCCTCATAGCAAGTCCACACTGGCCCAGTTCAGTCCCAGGGCCAGGAAACCAGGATCAGTGCTCATGGTATTTCACGGTGGAGCCACTGAGCTAGGCTTGAAACCTCCTCTATCGCTACAGGCAGCTCCTTGTCCTCATCCTATAATCCTGAAAGTCTCCTCCTTTCCCCTCCCCTCCCTCTGCCCACCCTCCCCTGCAGCAGCCCTGGGCTCCCCTCGGGCCTAAGATGTTGCATGTGGAATGGTTTCCCCAGGAGCTAGGATCATGTGCTGCCACACAAGTCTGGCAACCTCAGTTCGATTCCCAGAACCCACTTGAAGGTGGAAGGAGAGAGTGCACACACGTGATACTTAAAACAAGAATTCCTTTCTTTCTGTCTCTAGCTTCCCATCTATTTCCAAAGTGAAAGGAGGTAAGAGGATGACCATGGCCATCAGCACACTTCCCGGGCCGAGCAGCAGGGCGCCGCACACGGTGGCAGAAACACTGAGTGATTGTTGCAGGACTCTGGTTTGCATTAGCAAAAAGATGGCCTGGTCTCAGAACAGGACTCAGCCCCAGTCCTGTGAGTGTTAACCCCTTCAGCACCTCATCCTAACCACACACAGCTGGCATCCTGAAGTTAAAATGTCCTGTGTCAGGCTCAGCAGAGGGCTGCCTGCACCCTGCCAACTTACGCCTCGCTGTTCCCTGTGTCTCATACACAAGGACACATGTTTATACACACAGTCATGTGTGAACACACATGCATGTGTATATTCTCATGTGTAAAAGCACATGCACAAAAACCTCATGCGTACACACTAGTGTGTATGTGCAAATTCTTATAGACGCACACCCTCACAGATGCACATGCACACATCTATGTGTATATTAACACAGGCACACATGCATAGACACATGCTCATCTTGTCACACATTCATGCATGTATACACATGCACATATATGCTATTCCTCTCTGCGGCCATCACAGCTGAGGTCATTAGAGGGCAGAGAGGGAAGGTGGGGGGCTGGGGCAGGTATGCACAACCGTTATCTTTGGGTGTGAAGGGTTTGGGGGCCACACAGCCCACCTGAGACATGATCTTAGAAGGGTCTGGTGTCCAACCACTCTGAGTTCACCACAAAAGGCCTGACAAGGATCCCTGGCAGCTGAGTGTCCAGGGCTGCTTGGAATTTTCCCGAAAGAGTAAGCCCATAGAGAAGATGGGCACAGGCTGCTCCATGATCCTGCCCCAGGCACGGCATAATCATTATCATTGCTCTAACACACTGGCACATCACCTAGGCACCACTATCTTTACTGTTGGAGGAAACAGACAATGGGGGAGGTACAGAGATGTCTAGTAGAGTTCCACAGCCAGGAACTAGCTGAGCTGGAGGCAAGCCGGTGGGCTGACCACACCCAGACCTGTCACCCATTGGGCCTCTCCCCAGAGTGTTAAAGAATCCATCAGGGTTGCACCAGCAACAGGCTGGGCTCTTACAGGAGCCAGGCTCAAAGGAAGCCAGATAGGAAGAACTGCAGATCACACCCAGAGATTAAGTCACAACAGAGATTAGGCAAAAGCTATCTCATGATCACAGAGATGACATCTCAGTAGGGGCGGGGCTCTCCCAGAGCTCCCAGTTCAGAGTTCAGAAGGAACCTGAAAGCCCTGGAGCCTGGATTGCAATGGTATGGGTCTATATGACCCACCCAGCCTCCTTTTTTGTAGGGGACAGTGAGATTTCCTGGATGTGAATTTTCTAGTACTTAACCTGGGAAGATCCAAAAAAAACCAGATGTTGGCTGTGTTACCAGGTCACACAGAGTGCCATACGACCCCAAACTGGGTAGCTTAGGGTTGGAGGAAGGAGACACTGTCTGGTGGGCCACTCTGCCGGATGTCCCATGACAGGTACACACAGGGCCAAGCCAAGTGATGTGACCCTAAGGACCCCGGGGGTACATGGTGATCAGAAGCTGAAATTTGGGGTCTCTGAGAATCCAAGGTCATAAGGGAAGTCACATGGTGGCCACCCTTGTCTGTTTCACATCTGTGGTGGCACGTGTCACTAACTTGGGGAGGGTCACTCACCCCAATTACAGAGCAAGGATGAATGCTCAGGGCAGAGCTGTGCCAACACAGCTCTGCAGGGCCTTGTGGGGCCAGTGGGCAGGTCTTTTAAGATCCTTGCCTCTGGGTTAGAAAGGTGAGTTTCCCGAAGAAGCCACCACACTGGATGCAGAGTGAGAGCCTGCTGTGGAGAGACTGGGGCCAGCAAAGGGAACCTTGGGAAACACTGGACGTGTGACGGCAGCCCCGTCCTTGCATAGCATTGGTATGGAAGGACAGCAATGCCCTTCCAACATGCTGGTAAATGTTTACATGTTGTGTGGCTTTTGCCATAGACACAGATGGTCTTGGGGCCGGGGCATATCTGAGGTCAGACGAGCAGTTTGGGCTCAGCATATATGACTGACTCGCTGCAGAAGCCACCTCCTGAGCTGGCAGCAGGTGGCAGGGGTAGCTGGCAGGAAGCTCAAGTCTAGTAATGTCCACGGGGTGGATCTTTGGGAGTCCTACTGACCACAGGGTACATTGAACTCTGTCTTGTTAGGGTTTCCATTGCTGAGAAGAGACACCATGACCAAGGCAACTCTTATAAAGGAAAACATTTAATTGGGGCCGGCTTACAGGTTCAGAGGTTCAGCCCATTTTCATCATGGTGGGAAGCATGGCAGCGTCCAGGCAGGCATGGTGCTGGAGGAGTAGAGAGTTCTACATCTTGATCTGACTGCAGCCAGGAGAACTGACCCTTCAGAGCCCACCCCCCACAGTAACAACTTCCTCTAACCACTCTCAATGCTATGGGCCAAGTGTATTCAAACCACCACAAGCTCCATCTAGAAACAATGGAAACAGGATGTGGGCACAGATGAAGACATACCCGGGAAACCCTTCAAGTATGTGACTTTATCACTGGTATGGACCTGCGAATACAGGCACCAGGGAAGGGGAAACATAATCCCAATATCCTAGGTACTCCACCGACATGGAAACCACCATCCCATCAAGTCTCCCTTCCAAAGCCCTCAGGAGGCCTCCAGGTACAGCCCTGAGTAGTCATAGTCAAACAGCCAAGAAGACACCCAGACCAGCATGAAGGCTGGATATTGTATGTATGAGAAGCATCTGTCAGAGACACGTTAGGCCCAGAAGAAAGCCAAATGTTGGAGATTCTGGGGGCCCTGCACAGAGCTGAAGGGAAGGGAACAAGGGGTGCCACTGTAGAGGACAGCCCGTAGTCACACAAAGGGGTGGCCTGTAGCTCAGAGGTCTAGGGATCACCTCACGAGAATGGATAGAACCCTGATCCAGCACAGGAAAGGCCATCACATGACTCACAAGTCTATCCTAGGTGTATCTCTAAAAGAAAAGAAAATGTATTCCTATACAGACACATGGAGCCGATTGCCTGGAACAGCTCGGTTGGTTAGAGCTGTACAGAGGACACAGCCAGAAGGACGGAGGGAAGAGGCTTATTCAATGCTGGAACACTATGGAGTTGCACAAGTCATGAGAGGCTTGGGGATGTGACCCAGTGAATTATCTATCACAGGAACATGGGAACCCGAGGTCAGTGTGCAGCAACTCATGTAAGAGGCCGTGGCGGTACAGCTGTGAGCCTAGCAGGGACGGCAGAGGCAGGAGGATCTGGGTTTGTTGGCCAATCAGCTTAGCTCGCTTAAGGAGTTCCAAGCAAGTGAGAGACCTCATTGGCAGACCCTAAGGAACCACACCCAAAAGCGACTGTTGTCTATACGTGCACATATGTGAATGTATGCCCGAGTACCCTGGTACAGCTGCACATCCTCATATCTACAAAAACCGTGTGTGTGTGTGTGTGTGTGTGTGTGTGTGTGTGTGTGTTTAAAGGGAAGGAAGCAGGCGCATACGCTACACCACGGATGGATTTGAAATCATGGAAGAAATCTGATATAGCTTGGGGTCCTGTCTGTGTAAAAAATGCCCAGATGAGGTAAATCCACAGCAGAGAGAGCAGTGGTCACTGGATGCCAACAGAGAACGGGGTCAGGGGAGGGGACAGTGCTAGCCTGACCATCTTTCACATTACCAACCCAGAAGTAAGCCAGTGTCTCCAGTGTCTAGGCGCCTGCCATCACGGGTTAATAAGGCAATGAAGGAATAGATGACCAGGAATGTTGACGGTGCATCTTAGCTTCCAGAAAGTTCTCTGCTCCCATCTTGAGCTACAGGTGCAGGTCCCAGCAGGCACTTCTTCCTGGGTTTGTGGGCTGCTTAGTATCTGAAGGGTCACCCTTTCTGCTGCTCTGGCGACATGACTACAAAGGAACTCACTGACTGGCTACCTCCACTCTCCCACACCTCAGCCGGAATTTGATGGCTGACAGACTCTGAACAAGAAAGTTCCTGAGTGGGGATCTAGAACAGAACAAAGGCAAATCCATCAACACAAGGGAGTTGTATACATCAATGGTTGCCCTTGCCCAGGTCCTAAGATATGGAAGAACTGAATAGCCTATGACACAGGGCTGGGGACTCTGAGTGAGGCATCCTGTGTCTGAGTGAGGTATCCAGAGATGCTTGTCTGGATCCTGATGGGGTCAGGGGCTCTGCAATCAGGGTTTTGCAGTTCCTGTGTCTTCTGCCATGTTGCTTTTCTTTTGGGATTTGGAGACCTTGCTCACGGTTCTCAGTAAGTGTGATTAGAAATGCTCTCTCAAGGGACCAGCGTGTTTGCTGTTATTGGGACAGGAACTGCATCTCTCCCTGTCTGGCTATGCCGAGTCTGGAGTGCTCATCAACTGGTCAGGACTACAGAGGTGGGCAGGACATGTCCTGTTTTTGCTAGGATTTCCCACCAAGAATCCAGGCTTAGGCCTAGGAAAGATGGGGAGGTGGGAAGGGGCCAGTTGGCTGGCCACCTCCCAAAGCTCTCTTCGCTTGTGTTGGAGCTTAGGCTGGAAAGGAAATCTCAGGGGCAGTGGGGTATGCTAGGATACATCGCCCTATACACAGAAAAGCCCAGAGCCCTGCTTACACCTCAGGGAAGGGGAAGGACAGCAAGTTTTATAGGGGGCCACTGGGTCAGCTCATACGGGGCCCCACCCACACCACCATCTGTGTACAAAGGCTGGTATAGCTAGCAGTGTTGAGAGTCAGAGGCTCCGTGTCACGCCCTTCGTCCCAAGTGTGGGTCCCAGCCAGTGGCTCTGCGGGATGATATAAAAGGTTTCTTTGTTTCCTACAAATGGGCAGGCCTCCATCCTGGACCACAGGCTCCATTTCAGTGGCTGAGATGATCTGCCAGGGGAAGGTTTCCACAGGAAATCGCTCTTCTCCGCCCCACCATGTACACACATTGTTCATCTCTGTGCACGTGGCAAGAGTCACGTGGGAGTCCCTGTCAGCCACACGTCTAAAAGATGACCCTCCTCCTGCCTTTTGCAGACATCTGTTCACAAAACATCATGGAGAAACTGAGCAAGACACAGCCTATCACAAGTGGCTACCATCTCTGATGGATATCATCAAGTATCAGTGAAGACACGAGGGGTGGGGGGACTGCAGCCCTCGCTCACTGCTGCAGAGAGGCAAATGGCTCGTCACCGTGGAACACAGCCTAGGAATACCCTGGAAGTTAGACCCAGAGTTCCCACGATACCCACTGCCAAGGATGCACCCAGCAGGAATGAAGACACCTAGCCACACAGCAGCTTTGAGGAGGTGCACACGGCAGCCCAGTTCACATTTGCCTCGGTGGCGACGGCTTGAATGTCCACGGATGGTTGAACGGAACATGGGCATGTAGCCTGTCTGAGCCACCAAATGTTCTTTGACTTGAACCAAGCGCCTGACAGATGCAGTGGCTGAACTCGGAAGCACCACGCCAAGTGGAGAAGACTCTGTCACAGGGGGCTCCTCCCATATGAAATGTCCAGCCTCTGCTAATCCACGGACAGAGGATGATAAACTTAATAGCTCTTGGGTGTGGGTCCCTGTGGAGAGCAATGGATGCCTGACTTCAGATGAAGTTGTGACCCAAAGCCCTGCTCCACCAGGGTCTCTTTCACAGCACGTGAACTGTCTCAATAAAGCCAACGCACACGCGTGTTACACGGTTCTGTTTACATCCACTCTGGATGTCTTGGGATGGTCTCTCATTGGCTTGGGACTTGCCAATAGTCTGGGTTGGCTGGCCAATGAGCTTCAGGGATCCTCCTGGCTTGGCCTCACTAGCCCTGGGGCTAACACCATAGTTGGCTTTTTTAAAATTTCGGTTTTGCAGGATCAATCTCAGGTTCCTATGCTTCTGTAACAGACACATATATCTGAGCTGACTGAAGCCCTAATCTGTAGACTTTTGTGTATGAATTAGCTACCTTGTTTTTGAGACAGGGGTTCTCTATGTAGTGTATCCCTCCCTGGCTGTCTTGGAACTCACTCTGTAGGCCAGGCTGCCCTGCCCCTGCCTCCCAAGTGCTAGGATTAAAGGCGTGCACCATCACTGCCTGGCTTCTTTTATTTTTATCTATGACTCCCAAATAATGCCAAAAGCGTCTCATGCTGGTTAGCTCTGGTGCCTTAAAATGGCTGCACGTGAGAGCAAGGCTGCTTACTGACTAATTGATGACAATGTTGTGGCCAGAGCTTACAGGAATCTAGCCTGTCTTTGTCCTTAGAACCAACACTTCAAGACTCACCAGCTCAGTGTTTTGGGCCATTTTAGAAGTGGCCTGTAGCAAAACATGGACATATGGAATAGACACAGGTGGGAACAGAACCACTCCAGAGTTTCGGAAGCTAAGACTGTGGCCTCCAGAGGTAGCATACTCCCTCCAGAGCCTTGAAGACGAGGGAGTCTCAGGCATCTCTGAGGATCCCATGGCCTGGTATGACTCTTCAAGTGCAGAGCATGTAGGGGGACAGATGTTGGTCATGGGGGCCAACTTATGACAATAGCTTTGCTTAGGAAAACCCATCAACCTTCCGGCAAAGTGCAGACCCTATCTCTGCCCATCTTCCCCAGGTACTTTTTGGTTACAAACATGGTCTTCTCTCTAATATGTTTTTCTTTAAGTGTGTGTGTGTGTGTGTGTGTGTGTGTGTGTATGTGTGTATGTATGTGTGTGTGTATGTGTGTATGTATGTGTGTGTGCATGTGTATGTGTTTATGTGTATATGTGTGCGTGTGTGTGTGTGTGTGTGTGTGTGTGTGTGTGTGTGTAATGCCACAGCATGCATATGGGGGTCTGAGAACAACTTTCAGGAGTTGTCTCTCTCCTTTCATCATAAGTCCCGGAGACAGAGTTAGGAGCATATCCAGCAGCAGGCTCCTTTACCCACTGAGATATCTTACCAGCAACCATACCATGCTTTTAAGCCCTGGCCATTGTCTGTAGTTGAATCTTAGAGAAGCCTTTGGTGCCATAAGCTGGACTGTAAGAGGAGTCAGCATTTGGCCACCAAAAATCCAAAGATACTCAGGGCTTGATCAGCAAGGAGCCTCTGGAATATCAAATCCAAGATCTTGTCTTGGATTTGGAAACTCTCTGTCTCCAAAGCTCAGATCCCAGACCCTGGTGTGGTCAGACACACCTCATCTGTCCATTTGTCTGGCATAGCTTTGTTGAGCTCAAGCTTTGACAAGCTTTCTCAGCTAAATGGAGCTGGAATCAAGGTATTACTGCCATTCTGGGTGATAAGTTCCCAAAGCAGACAGCACTATAACCAGAGCCTTCATGTTCCCAGAGAGGAAGTCCTGTCTCCCCGGTCCCTCCCCACACACCCCTGCATAATACTGAAAAAATGAGGGTCATCCAGGCCAGAGAGGGAATTTGTGGGGAAGGCTTCCATCTGTAGAGCCTGTCTTAGGCGGGGTAATGTACTTTAGTAGGTCAACAGGATTGGATACAAGGTAGAAAAGACACACAGGATGGTGTCAGGGGCTGGAGACATGACTTGGAAGTTAAAAGAGCTTCCTTTTCACTCTTGATACTCTTCCAAAGGATTCATGTTCAATTCCAAGCACCCGTGATGGGCAGTTCCCAAGCACCTCTAATTCCAGTTTCAAGAGATCTGGCACCCTTGCTGGTACCTCTGAGGATACTACACAGATGTGGTACACACACACACACTCACACACACACACACACACACACACACACTCACTCATAGACAGTCACACACACTCACACATACATACTCACACACAGTCACATACACATTCATTGTGGGAAATATTAAAAAAATAGAACCATCACATTCCCACACTTGTGCCATCAACTCTCTGCCCCAGCGGCCTGGCCAGCCATGCACTGGTGGTCAATGGCTGCCCTGCTGTTATCTCATGGAGACTCTCTGACTCAGAGCTCCAAATCTCTCCACCCAGCTCGATGAGTTCCCACTGCGGTTGCTCCAGAGATGGATGCTCAAACTTCCTGACCTACTGGGACTGTATAGGTAGGCAGGCAGCTGTCTCTACAATCTGTCTCAGTTCTGGAAGCTGTGTTAGGCTTCCTATATATTTTCAGCTAATGTTGGACATTCTCAGAAGCTACTTATAGTCTGAGAGCCAACCCAGGCTATTTACTTTGAGAGAACAGATTTGAGAAGATGGTTTTCAGATGGCATACAATCTAAAGCCAGGACATATGTCAAGGTAGAATCATAGATCTTTTAAATTAGGATAGATGGCAATGTTCTATCTTAATAACATAAATGATGGACTGGGTGTTAGGTCTATCTTATACTTTATAAATTACAAAATGGTGATAGTTGTGCTCTATTTATATTTGAGAGAAAAGTTTTGTTTTGTTTTTTAATTAGAACAAAAAAAGGGGAAGTGTTGTGGATGGGCCTGGTGCTGTTTGTATGTTGATTCTAATTCTGCTCTCCTGGGAGGGGCTGCGGGCAAGGAGTGAGTCATACTCAGGTGACTTCTTGTGAACCAATCCCCTAGTGAATAAAGGAGCCAATCACTGGAAGGATTTCCGTGTTGGACAGAGAAAGAGAGGAAAGAGAGGAAAAGTTAGGTCCTTTTGGATGGGGATATTGTGAGGACAAGATGTAGCTATGACTGACTCCTAGTTTCAATGGTGGATCCATCAGGATTTGCCAATCAGAGGATCTAGATTTAATAAGGCTTACAAGATTAGGATTTTAGTTGCTGTGCCCAGCGATTAAGCTACATCTTTTCTGAACTAAGTTTGCGTTGTGTTTTCCTTCATGCTGGACTTGTCTGGGTTCAAGATAGAAAGGTACTGGGGTAAAGTGTGGGTTAGCCTGAGGTGCACCACAGAGTCCATGGGGGATTTGAAGCATGAGGTTGGGGAGTTAGTTACAGGCTGGCCATTTCACGCAACATGCACTCACATACACACACACACACACACACACACACACACACATATACTTACACACATACACACACTCAGACACACTCACATACACATACATACACATTCATTCACTCACACATACACACAAGTATAATTTCTTTTAAAAAACATTTTTTAAATGATATCCTATAGTAGAAATGGGAATTCAAGGAGCTGTGATCCTGACAGATCTTGGTAGAATCAGATACAAGGTGACAAATCTCACTGTGTAAACAGTAGACTATGGTCAACACGGGTCAGTACAGGGAGGAGGGCAAGCGTTCCTTGTGGACAAACATCTCACCTAAAGGGCCCATTGGTCTGTGTGTGTTGCCTGTCTCAGTAAGATTCTGTTCAAATGCAACTTAGCTAGAATTAATAAAAAATGGAACTCTCAGATGCCTCTGCAGTCCTGGCTATATTCCCTAGGGCTCAGAGCAACAAGCTGCCCGTGGCTTCTGAAGTGGCAATGCCGTTCTAAAGGGTTGCCACCCCGTATGGTTGATTCTGCCGTGGATCCTAGCCTGGACTGAGTCCTGGATGCTCAGAGCCTGGTGAGCGGGAGCATGATTTGGACGCAGGGAACATTTCTCATGTCATTTAGGGTCTAAGCAAGCACTGCTAGGAACTGTGTTGCTAGGGGCTGGGTTGCTTCCTGGTGGTCCTACAGGTGTGTGTGTGTGTGTGTGTGTGTGTGTGTGTGTGTGTGTGACTGTATCCTGAAAGTTCCAATCAATGGGGTGAATCCACCGATGAGGTCACACCTTGTAGGCTGTTAGGAGGAAGTGGTCCACTGAGTTATGCCTGGTGGGTAGCTCTGCCTGCCTCATCGCAGGCCCCAAAGCAGTGAGGCTAGCTGACCATGGGACTGACCCTTTTGAAGATGTGAGCCAAAATATACTCTTCCTCTTTAAAGTTGATTTTGCTGGGTATTTTGCAATGCCAACATACAGCTGGATTTGAATCTATTGTTTTGAGGTATAGATGATGATTTTGGTCACATACTCCACAGGTATGGCTATTCGGAATCTTCTCTAAGAAGAGCCCGGGTGTCCATCTCTCATATCCTTAGACTTCTGCATCCTCCTCCATGCCTGTAGCAATGTGCATCTTCTTGGTACCTGTGCATCTGGCTGATTCCTCCTGCAGTGCTGGGCTCTGGATTCCAGCCTTCTCTTCTTGGTCCTGGGCAGTGTTTCCCGATTCTCTATTCCTCCAAACTGGTTATTTTTCTAGATGGTGGCTGGGCTCAACAGGATACCGAAAGCTCAGCTCTCTTCTCTGTTCCTGTCTGACACTATCACTTCCTTCAAGCTCTCCTGCCTCTTGTTGTGTTCGAAAACCTCTCACCAGATGTGTATGAGCCCCACCGGGAGCCGCATTCCACCAGGCTCTTGGAGAGAGACAGAAAGAACAAAAGAAGAGCTGGCCACCGTTCCTGAGGACCCCACTCTAATCCAGGATGGCCAAGAACAGCAGGGGCTTTACGATATAGAACTCTGCAGGGCAGGCAACCTGCACGAGGCTACAGAGACCGTTGGAACATGGAAGTCAGTCCAAAGTCATGTCCACCCAACAACAGTCACTTCATGGTGGGGATGAATCTGGGAAGTCAGGTGTGGAGTAAGTTTTGTCACCAGGGCAAATGCCACAGAGTCAAGTGTAATCTGAAGGGTTCTAGCTGCTTCTTAGTGAGGCTCTAGATGAAAGAGACACAGATGCAGGGTGGTGAGATCCAAGTGCGTGAGGCTGCTGCTGGGTGGCACTCTGGGGAGCAGGACTGCACTCTAAAGTGACACTGGACACCACGGTATGACAAGCACATCAGCGCTGCAGCCATGCAGGGTCATCGCTCGGAGATGGGCACAGGGGCAGGTCCGTTCACACTTGCATTATGGTGTGGCAAACCTTATGGTGTCACTTGAGCAAGAGGGGCTTCCCGCCCTGCGACAAGCCAACATGTCTGCATCTCACAGATGGGGTGCATACCACGATGTGAGGCTGTACACAGCTGTATTTCAAGTCATTACGACAGTGATACCCAAAATGTCTCTCCTGGAAAGCAAGCTGGCTTCCTCCCAGCCCAGCTTGTTTCTTTCACTCCTCCACCTCCCTTGCAGCTGTTCGCTCTGGCCCACACACGACGCTCAGGCTGCCTGGCATTCACTCGGGGCCCTGCATCTGCCACTATGAGCATCCTCTCCAGATAACTGTGGATGCTGAACTTCCCTGGTGCCCCGGGGCAGGCTGCCCCACTAGAAACGTCGCCCATTCCCTTTTGGTTCCCCTTCTCCGTACATGCAGCAACAAAGGCCTACGGAGTCGCTGTGGATGCCCCCTCTGCCTGCTCGTTTCTGCAGGACCCTGTACAGGCAGTGGCTGGGCCTCTATTAGGTAACCATTCAGACACACCTGTGCTTCCAATTCACTGTGCCACGCCAGGGAACAGGGCAAACCGGGCAGATGCCCCGAGCCCCCACAGCCACCCAGACGCCAAGTATGACTTCCCGATGTGGGGAATGAGCTCCCTGTCCCTGTGGATGGAAAACTGGCCGTGCCCATGAGCAACAGTTGGGTCCGCTCAACCAGGTTGGAAGCTGTCTCTCATGGATTCTCTGCCATGAATGTAAGCAAGTGAGGATGCTGGACTTGGAGTTGAGAGGCTGTTCAGACGGAGGTTGAACATAGCTCCCTCTGCCTTTCAGGGAATCCTAAGTGTAGGACTGTGGCAGCCGGATCTCTGCGCTCCACGCGCAACCGTCTCCGTGACTGTCCTCAGTCATGCGGTGCTGTATCTCAGCAGTTTCTCTTCAGGCAGAGCTCTGCCCACTCTCCCCACAGGAGAGACAGCAACATCTCAACTCTGGCAATAATTTATCCTCCGGCAGGGGGAGCGATATCTTCGGCCTCAGGATTCTGGGAGAACTTTGAGGGGGGATGAGCCCAGGACCCAGAAGCCCCATCCACGGAGCTGCCCCCAGACTAAACAAAACCAAAGGTGGGCGAGCTGTGGTGAAGCAGCTTTAGAAGCTGGCAGTGGCATGTGCCGCTGCCTGGGAAAAGGAGAGAGAGAGAGAGAGAGAGAGAGAGAGCAGACACGGCACAGGTTCCGCACCACAGACTGTGGGAGGACGTCGGCCCAGAGTTGACTGTAAAGGACTCTTTGTTCGTAAGGCCCACGTTCCCAGCTAACTTGATGGGTGTGGGGACTGCACACCTGCGCTGGAGAATACGGCCTTTCCGTTATGGAGTGCTGATGTGCGCAGGGGTCAGCAGGGGTCAGCAACGCTGCCTTCAGAGCTAGCCTTGGAATATCCTCTTCCTAGTCTTAGACAGTGCCTGATCTAGGACTATCCATGACATCATTAGAAGAGGGGAAACTGAGGCCAGGTCAGGGGTAATGATACGACTCTCTGATGCACAGATTGCTGTTCTGTGAATGGAGATGCTTAGGTCTCCCACACCAGCAGTTTCTGGGCTCTCCCAGATGCAGGGATGGAGCGAGCTATCCCAGAGCCTTCTGTGGTCCTTGGCAGCATCTAGGTGGGATAAGGTCTTGGTCAAAGGGCTACAGGGTCAGATAAAATCTTCATTTTCTACCTCATTCTCTCCTGAGTCTACCATTCTGAAAGCAGGTAGACCCGAGGCTGGGGTATGTGTGTGTGTGTGTGTGTGTGTGTGTGTGTGTATGTATGTATGTATGTGTGTATGTGTGCATGCATGTGTGTTGTGTATATGCATGTGTTTGCGTGTGTGTATGTATTCATACATGTGTGTGCACGTGTGTGTATGTGTATGTGTGTTGTATATGACCAATGCTTTCTTTTGAATAAATGGGATCAAAGCAAAACAACCTCAACAGCTACCATGTGGCTTCTCTGGTGTAAAGCCCCCACTAGGCCACACTGGGCACTGTTCTGTCATGGGCATTCTGGGAGGAAAACCGTGGTTGCTCCTAACTCAACAGGCCCTGTGAGGTGAGGCAAGGGACAGGAATAGCTTCTCAGGTTACCCTGGTCTCCTGGAACTTGCTCACTACAGCTGGCCTGGGGACTCTATACCTGGAGGTAGGGGGAAAGCATCACAGAAGAATCCCTAGGTAGAAAGCCACTGATGTCAGGTGCAGAGAGGCCGCATCCTGACCTGGTCATTTGGGAACAACTCCAGCTTTCCGGGGGCCTTTCTCTACCTGGTTTCCAGAGCCAAGCTTAAAGGGAAATCACGGATCAGGACAGAGTGTCTCTGGATATGTTCAGAAACATCAGTGAATCACAAGATGAGGGACACCCTCTCCACCCTGAAGTCCTGCTTATACTGCCCTGTCTAGCATGGGCCACAATGACCCTAGCCATTCCCAGTCAGCATCTCTGCCCCACATTCTCTCCTTCACCACCAGTCCCAGGTCAGACACTATCATCACTAGCCTCTGAAGTGCTAGTGGACGCCCAGCAGAGTGCCAGGCCCCAAGAGAGGCAGGGGATGCCCTGTGTGACTTGTAGATGAGCCAAACCCCTGGGGACTGTCCTTTATCTGCAGGCACATGCTTTGAGCACCTGCCTGGAGTAGTGCTGATGCTCTGGGCGGTGCCCACCAGGTGCTAGTCTACCTGTGGAAGCTAGACTCCACATCTACAAGGGCTAACATTAGCCAGGAGATGCAGAGGAGACCACTAGAGACGGAGCGGCACCGCCACCGATCCGCGACCTCCCGCCAACTGCTGAGCATCCCGCCACAACAGCCACGCAGGATCCAGCCATAAATCCCGCTCAACAAGCTCTTAACAATGAAATACCCGACTATTAGCCTAGACAACCACTTACTCAAAAACCAATGCTATTCACGAGTTTAGCTAAAACGTACTCTCCCCTGATCATCCGTTCCTGGCCTGGGCACTTCAATCTCTCTATTTATGAAACAGTAATGGAATTCTATTTAACAGCACAGCGCAGAGTTCGCCGCCTCTGATAAGTTTGCATCGTAACTTTGCCCCTGGCGATCTGCCTTCCTATTACTGCCTTGTCCTGGTTCATAGACGGATGAATCATGGCCTGGAGAGCAATACAACCTTTACCCACACACTGTTATCAAAAACACTGTCCACGGCTAGTTTGAAGGCTTCATTCTGACCAATGAAGGGCTTGGGGTGCTGATGAGCTCAGCCTCAGATGCTGATGTAAGTGCTGACTCTATTATGGTAATTTCCTCCTGGGAATCTGATGGTATGTAATGCTTCTTAGGTGACAAGGGGGCCTGCCTTGCTATTCATGGGATGGTTTTCCCAGTGTCTCCTCCATCCTAATATGAGACCCTGCTTGAGGGCAGTTTCTTCTCTGCCCAGAGTAGCAGTTTTTCAATCAATAATATCTTTGAGTTGTGGTCATTTATTAGATTCTAGGGTGGTTCTGAGGTTGGCAGAGTCCCTTTCCAACTGGCGTGGACCAGCACTCCTAAGAAGGTCAGAAGGTTGGTGAGGTGGCTCTGTAGTTAAGAGTACTTGCTGCTCTCCATGAGAACCTAAGTTTGGTCCCACTATCCACGACAACTCACAACCTCTTGTGATTCCAGCTCTAAAGGGATCTGATGCCTTCTTCTGGCCTCTGAGGGTACCTGCATGAACATGGCACACACATTCACACACATGCACACACACACATGTGCACATGCATATATACACATATATACGCACATATATGTACATGCACACATACATACACACATGTGCACACATACACACAGATACACACATGTGCACAAGCATATATGCACACAAATACACATGCACACCCCCACATGTACACACATATACACAGATATACACATATGCACATATACATGCACATGCATACACATACATGTGCACACACATATACACACATGTATCCACACACATGTGCACGCAAACAAATATAAACAAAAATCTTGACAAAAAGCAATGACTGAGTCTCCTCCTGCCTGCCTTTGGATGAAGATGTAGAAGTCCTCAGCACCAAGTCTGCCTGCATGCTGCCATGCTTCCTGCCATGACAATGATGGACTGAACCTCTAAAGCTGTGAATGTTTTGGAACCGGTAGGACGGCTCAGTGGGTAAAGATGCTTGCCGCCAAGCCTGACAACCTAAGTTTGATCCCTGAAACACACACGGTAGAAGAGAAAGATCTTCATCCCACAAGTTGTCCTCTGACTTACACATGCATGCACGCGTGTGTGCATGTGGGTGGGCGCGCGCGCGCGCACACACACACACACACACACACACCATGGCACAGTCACATGTATGCACATACACAAATAAATAAATAGATGTAATAAAGTTAAAACAAAAAAAAAAAAGCAATGATTGTACTTTTTGCGCTCATAACCCTGTGATGAGCTCAGGCAGCCTTTGTTCCGGTCTAAGTCTGGGCTATGGAAAGTCACACCCGCAGAGGAAAACTTAACCAAGGTGGGCGAAAGACCTCAGGGCCAGAGTTCTAGCAGCCAGAATTCACCCGTGCTGTTTTACAGCCCTCTGCATATGAGCGTTTTCTAGATTTGGTAGTGGGAGTGCATTCCAGGACCCCAGCCTGTGTGTGACTGGAGAAAGTTCAGCTGGGCTCCTGACCCCAGCACAGTGTCTTGGGGCTCCAGGGTCACTCCCACATCTGCCTCACAGGAAGCTCAGCAGTTGCCCTCCCAGCAGACCTGGCCTTTCCTTCAGGGCAGTGGGCAGATCACATGTCCTCTTAGATGCCCTCAGTGTCTGCCTCGAAAGCATGGCCAAGGAAAGCCGGTACACAGCCTTCAGGGGCACTCTTCAGCACTGGGGCAACCAGGGAAGAGGACAGCCTGCTCAAGTGTGGTTATCTTCTACTCCTTCTGCTTCTCCCAAGCTGGAGACGCGGGGGCAGAAGATCAAAGGCCGCCAGACAGAGCCGGACACCACTTTGATTTCCAGGGGCTAAAAATGAACAGATTTGGGAAGGCGGAGTGCACGCCCTGCACATTATCACCACCGCTCTCCTCCGGCTTCACTGAGCAATAACGTGAGTGTTGAGTAACAAGACAGGATCCAGCCAGGCAGATTCCTTCCAGCCACGCCATTGGACAATACGGCTCAACATGTTTCCCCTCAATAAACCTGTCATGTGTGCAAGGTCCTTGGTGTGACCTTGAAAGGCACACATCCTGCCAAGGGCTCTCTAGTCCAAAAGACCTTATTCTCCAGATCATCCTTCTGAAGAGGCTGAGCCCTTCCCACTGAGCTTCCACTTTATTCAAGGACACAAAGGCACCTCAGAATGGGTAGGTTTTGCGCAGGCCCCAACGACCCATGGGAAGATCCTCACCCCATGTAGGGAACAAGCCCAGAAGGGGTGTTGGGGACTTCTAGGCTAGCTCTATGGCTGTAAAAGAAGGTCTGTTAACCTCTACTCACGGAGATTTTGGGGGACTAGGGGCTTGAAGCAGAGCTTGTCCTCTGTGCCCATCTCAGGTGGTCCCACACCAGAGCAAGAGTCCCCTGCTCAATATGGCACAAAGCCACCCACACAGGGCTGAGATGCAGCCAGTCGATCTGGGCCCGGGACAAGAATCTGATTTCAATATTTAAATGTTGAATTGGAACAAAATTAATTCTACCTATTTCTGGGGTGCCATGAGATGTTTGGCATACATCTGCCTGGGGTTTCGAGACAGGTTCTCTCTTGTATAGCCCTGGCTTGTAGACCAGGCTGGCCTTGAACTCAGAAATCCGCCTGGCTCTGCCTCCCAAGTGCTGGGATTAAAGGTGTGCACCACAACCGCCCAGTGGGACAGTCTTAAAACAAGCTCTCAAGTTGTGTTGAGTTCTGTAGCCTTGACCCAGGGCTGGCAGGGTCACTGTCTTGAGCATTTAGAATATAGTCAATGCTGACTATTGAGTAATCAGACTGGCCCTTGAGAGGAAACACCAGTGTAAGAGGAAGTGGAGATCGAGCAGGAGTGAGATGGAGCAGGCTCATCGACTCCTGGGGTGGCCCTCTGCTGTTGGGGCAGCCAGAATAATAGTAACACAGTGATCGTTACTGGATTTTGTTCAAAGGTCAAGTACTTTTCCTAATGCCTCCTTAAACATGCAAACAGCCCCACTGTCACACTGATCATGGTGCACATGGAGAAACCTTGGCCCAAAGGGCAGAAGTGGGATGTCTGAACTGTTGGGGTTGGGGGTCAGAGGTTGGGAGCAACCAATGGGATGCAGCCTGGGCCTAGCTGATCACTGTCTGCGCATGCGATGTTTCTCATAGCTGCCCCAGTGCGAATGTGTGGGCTGAGTTTTGTGGTATCGACAGACAGAGCGTTCTTCCTGCTCCCGCCTCGTGGCTCAACTGTGGCACGTTAAATCTATTCCCTGTATTCCGGGGGCCTCTCTTGGAAGCAGAGGCTGGGTATATGGCCTCTCCCAGGCCCCTGAAGTCAGGAGGCCAAGCCACTCTGGTCTCGCCTAAGACAGTTAATAAGGCTCCCGATGACTGATGAGCGCGGATCTCTGCGCCGCTAATTTCCGTAACTATCACTCTTTGAAAGACAGCTCGGGCCCGGGTGCTCCTGCCCTTCCTAAACAGAGCCGTATTATGTGGCCAAGTTCAGGCGGTGGATCCCATTTCAGGCTCCTCACAAGGCTGCCTCAGGAACTTTTGCAAGGTTTTGCCATCCATGCCCCCAGGCCGTCTTGGGTTTCCTTCTCTCTGTGCATCCCCACTGCTTCCCCAGCCCCCTCCCCCGCCCTAATTCCCTCTGGGTGGGTATGGAGTTCCTGCAGCCTAGCTGGCCCCCAGCCTATGTCCTGGAGAGGAACCCCATAGAGCACAGGACATAGAGGCCACCTGCCTCTCGGTGACTGCCAAACACCAATGGCCTTCAGCGATGGATGGCTGAGCAGACTCTGGTTTGGGTTCAAATATGGGATGAGAGCAGATACCTCTGTGAGCACCAGTCACACTGAGAGTACTCTGGAAGGTTTGGCTGGCAGTGCTAGTGTCACAGGCAAGGGACAGCTGGACCCTTTAGCCTTGCCCTTCCCTTGGGATGGCTAAAGCTCTGAACTTTTCTTCGACCCCCAAAGGGCCAGGTGTCTTCCTGGCTCTAGGCTTAGGGATTCTTACCGATTCTTAGGCATTAAAATCCCTGTAGCATGATGGTTGGGTGGCAATGTCCTCCAGGTGAGCACCAGGCACTGACGTCTCCCAGAGCCAAACACTCACAGGTCTGATCTTAGACCAGGCCTGGGCTTCCTGCTTAGACTTCTCCTTTGCCGTTTCCTGTAAGGTCCTTCCCTGAGCCTCAGAGAAAGCAGACTAGGGATGCCCAGGGACTTGGCTTTTCCTCATGGCTTCTAGAGAACACAGAAGTACCCTCACCCAGGAGCTGGCCGGGAGGAGAGGACACGGAGGACATATAGGCCCTGGTGTCCCAGCCATATCCCAGAGTACTGTAGCCCATAGGATGCCCAGAAACCTGCTCATGGCTGCCTAAACTTCTGCTATCCCTGGAGTATGAGGTCAGAGGCAGCTCTGGGGACCACAGGTGAGCCAAGTGCAGAAAGACCTATGTATTTTTCTGGGACTGTGTACTAACTATTTCCCTTGCAAATTCAGGCTATTGTGAGTCCCATGGGCAGGCCCTGGGCAGTTGGTCTAGCTTTGAATGCTTTGCCCCCTTGCTGTGGGCAAAGAAGCTCCAATGTTGACTGACCCTTAGCAGCATGAAGGACATTTGTGGTGACATGTATGTGTGCTTCCTGCACTGCTGGCTTAGGCTGACTTAGGGTGTGCAGTAAGGTTTGTCACAGACATGGGGAACACAAACTCTGCTGTATCTAGAGGCCTCAACAGGGTGAGGCGTCCCGCATCAACTCTGATTTCAGAAGTCCAGGCAGATGCCCACGGTGTTGTTATAGTCTTCCTCTTGTTTCCACCATGCTGGTCCTATGCTGATCACGGGGAGGACTCCAGATACCTTAGGTCCCGCAGCCTGGCACACAGCCCCAGCAGCTGGTGGGGGGGGGTGGGACGGGGTGGAGCAGACCTTGCATTGAGCTCTAACTTTTTCCATTCACGCGTAGGTGGCAGCTTCGTGTCTCTCTGTGCCTCAGTTACCATCTCTGCATAGTGAGGGTGGTGGGCTTATGAGTTAAATGCTCGATTTACAAACACATCACCATGGGTGGGGCGAGAGAGAAGGGTCTCACTATGGTATCCAGCTACTCAGGACACCCTGAACAAAGTCTGTGGGTCTGAACCTTTGGCGGAGACCAGGAAGAAAGAAATGCCACGAAGAGGAAGGACAGTGGCCCTTGGGTATCTCTGGTGGGGACACAGAAGGGGGCTGGTGGAATCAAGATCCATCCGGCATAATCCAGAAGACTCTCTCAGGCAGGGCTGGGCATGATTATGCACCTCTGGTTCTCTCTGAAGAGTTAACCATGCCTGAGTTGGTCCTCCACCCACACACTGCCGGCTTTATCAACATGCGCCTCCGATTACCCACACAGCTTACAGTATTTTTGGTGTCTGTATCAAGTTGATTCAATTACTAAGACCACTGTGCGGGAATATTCCCTCCAGGGTTGGCCAACGCTCAGTGCCCACGGAGGGTGCGGGAGTAGGGAGGGGGCAGGGGAGGCTGAAGGATGCTGACTGTTCCTGGCAAACTCCTGTAATTGACTTTTAAAAAGCAGCATTAGCATTTAAATGGTCCCTTCGTTATGGGGTGAAGGTTCAGGGAATATGATCAATTTATTGAGTCCTTCAAATGTTCTTTTGATATTTATTTTTTCCCCAGTGTCATGCCGTGGGTGGGGGGTTGGGGGGGTCTTTTCCAGCTCCCCAGCAGCCACCAGGCAGGGGTGTGCTTCTGTGTAGACAGTGCCACTACTCACCTGCCCAAGCCAAAGACCTTCCTTTTTAAGAAGTGTGCCAATCTGTTCTTGGAGGCCTGATGCAGCTCCCCGCTGGATACACTGAGTCTCTGCATGGTAGGTGCACTCTGACAGGTTGAGAGAGGCTATGCTGTTCCTCCTCGCTGACCCCTTCCAGGGGAGAAAAGGGACTGTCCCTGCTTGGGATCAATCCCTGGAGGACTCTGAGTTTCAGAAAGCACTGGGGCCACGTGTGCTCAGACTCTGGTTGGCCAGGACCTGGCACAAGGTAGATGGGGGGGGGATAGGAGGAGGAGGAGAAGAAGAAGAGGACGAAAAGGAAGAGGACAAGGAAGAGGAAGAAGAAGAGGAGGGGGAGGAGGAAGGGGACCCCACCAAGTGTGTCTGGTCACAGCAGCCTGCAGGGCCTGCGTTGGACTTGAGCTTTGTGAGTGCGGACAGGTCGCCAGCTGCACAAAGCTGGCTCTGCGGAATTACAGGGATCAGATGAAAATGTAAACCGAGCTAAGAGGAGCCCCAGTAACAATGGGTTCAGAGGAGAGTGGAGCTGACTCTCCAGCCACACCTGAAGGGGTAACAAGAAGAGTCCAGGTGGCCACCTGCACGGAAGAGGACCTCAGGGATACACTACCCCCATGCTGTTCACACACCCCCATCCACTCTAGACTACCCTAGTTTGCCCAGCAGGCTCTAGAAATCTCATCGAAGATGTTGGGCCTCTTACCCTGAGTGTTTTGGGGGTTCTCGGGACTTGGGGGCCAGACTGTTTCCTTCACACCTGTTTGCTTTCTTTAGAGGGCTCAAAACTGAAGACTGTGCCCTCTGCCCTGCCCTTCAAAGCAGAGGGCTTAAAACTAAGGACCACCCCACCTCACACAGCTTCCAAAGACCATCTCTAGACAGGAGCACATCACTTATTGCAAGGGACCGGCGTGACACATGATACCCAGCATACCGAGTTGAAAGCTTCCCTCAGTTGCTGTAGATTAGAGGCCACTCCACTCCCATCTCATAGTCTCCTGTGTCTCCAGACTCCGAACTGCCATCTTCCTCTGACTCTGGGTAGTAAAACCCTACATTTTATGGTTTACAGCCTCTTGCTTTCTTGGGAGGCCTACAAGAAAGTCTTCCTTTTAGAGACCCAACTACCAGTATTTATGGACGGCTCCCTGGCCAAGGATAAGGTCACCAATCCATCCCCAGAGTACATCAAGCCTGTAGTTCTCTAGGATTGGTCTCTCTGGAACCCGTCCATGGGATAGCAAGGTACTTTCTCCTTGGTGCATATTCCTAAAGGACACACTGGGTGGGGGAACACAGGTGGGACAATGAATGCCCCAGGGCCAGCTGGGACAATGAATGCCCCAGGGCCGCCCCAGGCCCTACACAAGCACCCCGGGAGGCTGGGAGAGGTGCCCCACAGGATCATAGAAGCTTCTGTCCTCAGGACTCATAAAATTGTATTTGGTGACATCATTCACACATTCCTCCGAAATGTTTCCAGGTCTGTCATAAACTCACAGTTCGGGGTGTGTGAAGCCACTATTTTCTCAGCTTCTGGCCTCTATCTGGTGTGCCAGGAGGTTTCAGGGAACCACACAGTGTTAAAATGAGGTTCTGGCAGAGCCACGAAGGCAGAACAGGTCTCACACCTTTGGACCTTCTCAGAAACTCAGTGTCCCCCCCCCCCAATTGCCTTCCCAGAGTCTGGCCTGGACTCCCCATGGAATGTTGACGTTGGAAGTGCCAGGCTGGTTAGGTGGCTCTGCACTTGCCCAGCCCCAGCCCTGCTCCACCTGTCCCCCCTGTGCAGCTCCGCTGACCGAAGGCCTCTCAAGGGCTTCAGAACTCACACCTCTCAGGACCTTTGTGCTGTGAGAATCCTTTGCTGGCAGGCAGCCACACTTCCTAAGGTGCCCGCAGGGCTCGGCACCGGCCGCGCAGTTGTCTTTTGGGTGAGACCTACGTAGTATGGGCACCTGCTTGCTGGGTCAAGAACTCCAGACCAGAGCCCCAGGGCATGGCTGTGCCACAGTGAGTCGGTGACAAACTGCCGGGGCACTGTGTGTGTGTGTGTGTGTGTGTGTGTGTGTGTGTGTGTCCATGTTTGGCTCCAGGTAGAACACTGACATTTTAGGGGCAATAACAACAACAACAAAGCCAGGCTTTTGAAGGTTAGCATTCCCTTTGAACACACAGATAGTGTGGGACCTGGAGAGGAGCCATTTTCTGTTCCAGCTGCCCAAGCTCTGCCAGCAGCCCCAACCTCTCCATCCTAGCTGGCTGTGCTTTTGGCTCTGACAATGAGACACCACAGGCCCACTGAGGCAGAGATGTCACCTTGGATACAAAGCACCCCCAAACGCATTCTCACCTTCAATCTCCAGCATCAGGTATAAACACCCGATTAGGGGTACTAGGCAGCTATTTCCAGGCACCAAGGTCTCAGGGTTCTGGACCTCCCTCCAGGAGTCTAAGAAGATGCCGTGGCTTTGGGGTAGGGGCACAGTGGAAACTGTCCAGCGCATGGCTGTTTGTCATATCTCTAAATCCCCTGGTCCCCTTGATGCTACACAACTGTCCCCTTCCCTGCAAGGCTGCCCTTGGGCTCAGGGCAGGACCCTGCTATTATACCCCAACAGAGGCACTCAGAGCAGTCCCCAGCCCCTTCAGAAGGCTTAATTGGCATTGCTAAGGGAAGGCCTCTAGAGCAGTTCAGCCTGGCCCTGTCTTTTCTAGAAGGTATCTATAATGCTAGCTACTTTTCCCCCTGGCGAACACTGGCTTACCAGGCGAATGCCAGGTTGCCTCGCTGCCACCCAGACACTCCTAGAGTGCTCATGTCTCAGTGACCACACAAGTGGTTTACACAAGGGGCCAGGGAGGAATCAGTCTTTGTTTTAAAGGTTCCCCAAAGGCAGATCCCATCTAAGGGAACTGTGGCATTTCATCTTGGTTGGAGAAGTTGTCCCAGCTTGGGCAATAGAGGGCGCCTGTACCCCAGCTTCAAAGCAAGGTGGGCCATAGGCCCTGGCCAGGAACAGGCCTAGGAAGCAAACTGACCGGCCCCTTAGCCCTCTCCAGGTAGTGCCAGACACAGGTGAACATCCCAGGCAGTAACCACTGGCCAGGCCCTGAGAGCTGCCTGTCTCCCTTAGACTCGGCCCTCAACGCTGTCTATCCCCTCACCAAATCTGAGTCGTTCCCTCCACCGTCAGGCTTTGCTGTGCCTGTGTGGAGGCCTCTGGAGGAGACGGTGAGAAAGGCAGGCCGTCCGCTCCTGCTTTCTCTTCCATCTCAACCTTTACCACAGCCTGGCTTTGGAGATGTTTGACCTCCAATTAGCAGTGGTCCCGAGAGGGAGGGACGGCGACACGGACGAGGCCACACGTTCCCACACACGAGAGGAACAGACCCAAACCCTCCTGCTTACAAGCATTTGCTTCTCTTCTACTGAGGCTTTCGTAAGGGGACCTTCCAAAGCTCGGGCCGCGGCTGCTGAGGGGGGGTGGCTCAGGGACAGAGGGTGAGCAGAGAGGGACCTGACTGCAGTTCTCACCCAGGTCTTCAAGAAACCCAGATCCCTTTTCAGATGGAGCCCAGGAGAGGGCCTCTCAATGTAGCTGACTGCATACTAGATACTACCCGAGCCCGAGGCCTGCTCTGGGTATTCCATGCCTCAGGTGATAAAACGTGCCTCTCTGAAAGGAGCAAGCAGTCCCAGGGCCACCAAAGGGTGCAGAGCAGCCATGAAAATAATACTCCGTCTACGGGCTGGGCAACCAGGCACCCCAGGATCTGGGTACTGGCCCATTAGCTCATGAACCAAATGTTTTCAAGATCTCAAGCCCTTCCCTGGTTTCCAGGAAGCCACCTTCCCGTTTGGTTGTACAGTAAGAAATGAGTGTTCGATTCTGATGTCTTTGCCTTGAGTAGGGAGAGAGCAGAAGACCCGACAGGCGAAAGCACAGAACTCTGGAGCCATCAGGTGGCACACAAGGAATTCAAGGCTCCCGATGCCGGGCAGTCAGCTATAGCACGTCCTGAGCACCAGGTTGGGGTCAATTTCTCCGAGCTGAGGACGTGGGTCTAGGCAGAGAGCCCCCTTCTCTGCCCTATACACTGATGGCCAGCGCTGCCCAGCTGGCAGAGTCGGCCTGTGTTTCCAGGGCGGGTGCCAGTGCCTGGCACTTTCTGGCCTCTCCATGGAAATGTCTGCATGCTAATGTTTGGCTACCCCGGCCCCAAGCACATTCCTCTTCTAGAACATTCTGAGAACTCATGGCTCAGCCTGTTTATAGGTAGGAGAATGGGGCCAAGTTGGAAACCAGATGCTTTTAATTTGCAAATCTAAAGGGCTTCCTTGGAAGAGGCAAGGATGACTCCCACTCCACACACACGGGGGCTGGACAGGTCAAGCACACACGTGAACATTATACATGGCCTCGTTACATAGAAGACAGGCTGTATAAGCCCCACACTGTCCCTGTTCTACCTTCAGTCCTCTGTGCCCCAGGGTCACCCTTCTAGCGTACCCACCCCCTCCCCTTTCCTCAGCCCATGTACCCATTTGTCAAGTACACATTGAGGACCTGGCACGGGTCATTGCCCCCATCTCTGATTTCTATTTCCTAAAAGCACAGCTTATCAATCCAATCACAGCCGTGTTACATTTTATTACAGATCTTCAGTAACCCTGATCAGAGCCCATCAAGCTGAAGTGACTCATCAATGACTCTGATCAGAGCTCATCAATGAAGCCGTCGGACATAATAATCATAGCTCATCAATGAAGCATGCTTCCTACTTAACCCAGGAACCATCCCCCTCAAGATTACGTTTCCTGTTTGCTTTCCTTTCTTTCTTCTTCTTCTTCTTCTTCTTCTTCTTCTTCTTCTTCTTCTTCTTCTTCTTCTTCTTCTTCTTCTTCTTCTTCTTCTTCTTTTTTGTTTTGTTTTGTTTTGTTTTTTCGAGACAGGGTTTCTCTGTGTTGCGCTGGCTGTCCTGGAACTCACTCTGTAGACCAGGCTGGCCTTGAACTCAGAAATTTGCCTGCCTCTGCCTCCCAAAATGCTGGGATTACAGGCGTGCGCCACCACCACCCAGTGCCATGTGCCTATCTTGAAGTGCCTCTTACCTTTGAAAGTTGCTGAGAAAAAAAGATTGTTTAAATGTTTCTGTTTGTTTCATAAAGGACTAAACCACAATTATGATTTCGGAGTAAACTCATATTTCTTTTAAGAGACTGGATTTCCACAAGGTTTTGTCCCAACGAGGCTCATGTTTCCCTCACTGTGTCCAGGAGGCACCCATCAATGGTGGTGAGCGTCCAGGTGTGTGTGGGTCACCTGTCCACCACATGTAGCTGATCTGGGGTACCGTGCTCAGGGGACATAGCCAGTCTCCCAGATGCATTCTCGAACAGACCTGCAACCTGGTCTCTGTTAGGAACGGTCCTTGGGCTCCTGGGCTATTCAAGCGATGGCCCGGTTCCTCTTTCTCTTGCCCAGCTCTCTCTACTGTTCCTTTCTTCTCCACCCCGCTCCCTATCACACCCAAACTGGTTCAACCTTCTTGACCATTCTGTCAAGATGCTACCAGCTCCTCTAGGTAGGACAGACCACACTGCAAGGTCCTTAGTAAATACCTGCCTTTTGTCAGAGGGGGACTCTCACTGTACCCCCAAACTGGGATTTGTGGTTCTGCAGGACACTAGCAGCTACTTCCACACCTACCTTCCTTGCAAAAGTAATGCACAGGGAAGCTAGATCCAACCCCGGCCCAGCCCCCAAGGAAGCAGGCTGATGGTGACAGACAGAAAACACGCTGTAAACTTGCTGGACACAGGTTGCTGCTGGCTGAGTTCTTTTCCAGCATTGAAAAGACCAGCAGGAAATACCAGGCATGGAGATGCAGCAGGGAGACGGGCCGACTTGCCGTGTGGAAAGGATATGTCTGGATGCCCTACATCTGGTAAGGGTTCTATTACCCAGTCTGACTTTTCCTATCAGCAGAGATTTTAGATGTCTTCCAGAGAAGTATCACCAGTGAACGTGTTGCCCAAACTGGGAGAGGGGCCAGTTTCTAAGGGTTGCTGATGATATGGATGATGAGGATGATGTTGGTAATGGTGAGCTGGGCCCAGAATGAAATGCCCCCACCCCAGGAAGAACCTACATAAGCTCCAGAGAGGCCTGCCTGGTGGGCATCCAGGCTCGCTGCAGACCCTCCAGCTGCACACGGCCGATACTGCAGTTACAGAAACATCCCTGCCATGTATACATATGCAGAGGATCACGCTGTTCCTGTGGGTGCCCAGATAAGGGGTTCCGAATCACAGCTATATCACACATCAGCACAAGCCCTGCTATCAGAAGACTCTGTCTAGATATGGCTGCCCTGGGTCCTAGGCTGCTGATATCCTGCCCCATAGCAGAGGCATAATTAATCTCTGTTTGTCACCCACATGGCAGAATGCTTAGGGTTTGGGCTAAGGGCCCAGGCTGAGGTATCCCAGGGAAGTCCGCTCTTCGCCCGCTCCCCTGGGTGACAGCTGTGGGAGGATCTAGGGTCCTACTGGCCAGTGAGGATCTGAAGGCCTTGCCCTGCAATGGGTGGGAATGCTAAGGACTGAGTAAAGACCTTGAGGTCCAACTAATGACAGGGTTGAGGACCCTGGACAGGACTAGGAGGGACTGGGAGGAGAAAGGGATCAAGCTGAGGCTTAGACTCAGAGTCCCCGATGCACACAGGGCTGCTGGCTCTTAATCCATTTTTTTTGTTTTTTTGTTTTTGTTTTTGTTTTTTTTTTTTTCTGAATGAAAAGTTGATTTTCTCTCATTTCATGTCTTTGGGAATCTCACAACTTTAGTCCCCATGGAGAACTCAGATCTGGGATAAACGCTTGGATCTATGCAAGTGTGTGTGTGTGTGTGTGTGTGTGTGTGTGTGTGTGTGTGTTTACGTGTATATGTTTATGTGTGTGTGTGTGTGTGTGTGTGTGTGTGTGTTGTGTTGTCTGGCTCCATGTGTGTATGTCTGTTTTGGTTGTCTTTGCATGTGTCTGACTAATCACTGTGAACATGCTATGTGCACATGTATCTGTTGTACATCTGTGCATGTGTGTGTTTGTGTATCTCACATGCCTGTGCATGTATAGCGTGTGTGTTTCTGTGTATTTATGTGCATGTGTCTGATGTGCCTCTGAGTAGGTTTCTAGTGTCTGTGAATGCAGTGCATAAATATTTCTGTGTATATGTATTTGTGTGCCTAGTCTGTCTGTGCATGCATGCCTGCTATGTCTCTCTGTACATGCCTCATGGTTTATCACTGTACATGTATGTGCATGCATATCTGGCGCTTTTATGTATTTGTGTGCATATGTGTCTGGACTCTATGTATAGAGGTAACAACTACCGCTTTTCCTGAAGCTTTGTGGGTTTCCCCAGGGCCAGGATTGTGTCTAGGCCCCAGTATTTGAGAAGTTTCCCCTGTCTCTGATCTCAGGCCCTCCCCCCAGAGGCAACAGTAGAGCTACATCTTTTTCTCCCAAGAAGGAGATGGAGGGCAGCCTGGACTCCCCGCACACTGCTGCTTTGTCTACAAAAGGTGCTTGGTAGCAAGAAGAGGACCCATGGTCCAGCTGAGGTCACCACACCCTTCCAATGGCATGCTTGCCGGCCTTTAAGGTTGGCAGAGCCAAAGTCAGTACATCTATAGAGAGGGCGGAGCTCACAGTGCACAGTAACGTCCCTGGCGGCACAGCAGGCTCCTGGTCTAGATGCTGGAACCTCTCCAGCTGCCTAGAGCCTGACGGTGGCGGCAGAAAGCACGGGGCCAGCTTCTGACGGTGGCAGGGGCACAGGCCCAAACAGAGCAGCTCCCTACTGGCTCTCCCTCCTAACCTGGTTCTTGTCTGTCTGCCGGTCATCGCGCACAGTGATCACGGGCAGCAGGTGACAAATGGCTAGCGTCAAGTCCTGTCATGCCGACAGGGTCCCAGGGGAAATGCAGGGGCCTCTAAAAACAGCTTTATTACCAACCTGTGGCCCATGGAGATGATCAATCAAACTGATCGGTGACGGCAAATGTCGTCGAGAGACGAGAGGCAGATGCTGGCCCCTTGGTGTGGGCAGGGAAGGTGGTGGGCTAGAGGCTGCACTTGACTCAAGTCCAGTCTCCATCACGTACACGCATCTTCCAGTACTGAGCAGCTAGGGGCACCAGCTGGGCCAGGTCCCCGATGATGGGAAGAGCCAGACCAGCAGGCACCGGGGTAGCCTGGGCCATGCTGGGGCTGCTGTCTAAGGAGGGCATTGAACTGATCAGAAACGGACCCTTTCTTATCAACGGCCTTGTGTGCAGTCCCTTGGGTAGACCGGAAGCAGGGAGGTGAGAGACTGTGAGGTGGTATCCCGAGGGACAGACACGGAACGAGATGAAACTTGGGGGTCTTCCTGCCAACTCCCTAGCTGGTGGTGGCTTTATGCTGCCAGCAGCTGAGGCCAACTCACGGAGCCAAGGAGCCGACGCCTTCTTCCTGAGCAGAAGGGCTGTCTGAGGTGAGTCCAGAAGCCCTCCACCGAAGCTGCCCACGGTGGGGATGGCCACACCAGGCCCAGGCCTCCTTCCATGATCTGAGCTCTCAGGGAGACCCTGGCAGCAGCCTGGAGCGGAGGGGGCTGTCCGAAGCAAGATGAATCAGCCTTTTCTTGGGAAGTGACCCCCGCACAAGGACATTTTAGTCAGACGTAATTGCAAGGAAAAATAAACCTGCCCTAACAGAAAACAGCCTTCCAGTTGTCCTTCCCTCCCAGAAGCCTTTTCAATGCTAGATCTTGGCGAGTGCCGGCAGTGGGTAATTGTTAACATGATGCAGTGTCAGAGACCAAAGCCAGCTGAGGGGAGATGGCGCCCACAAAGTGATAGGAACTTGGTGGGCTGCTGGCAAATGTATATGGCCACTGGCCGCGCATACACAGGCTGGCATGTGTACACAACCTCAGGGGAGGGGACACTGTGCCTTGGCTGTGATGGAGCTAGCTTAGGAGGGCACCTCTGGTAGAGACAGTTCAGGACAGCTCTGGTCTCTGTTTCTAGGCTTGGACCCCTGTGGCCGCTGTGGCCCTGGGTGCACATGGCTCTCTGGCTCTCTTCCTCTCCTCAGCACTGCCTCTAAGTTTCCATGTCACCCTCAATCACCTGAACTGGTGGGGGCAGAAGACCCTTGTGTCCCTTCAATATTCTTACAGACAGGAATTAGATGGCGTTCTGGAGGGAATTTGGATGCTAGTAGGAACTTTGGCTTGGCTTGATACGCCCCAAACTGTCCCCATACCAAGAGACGGTAACGTAACCATGATCCCAAGAACATATCTCACATTGGATGATGACTTGTGTCTGTGGCCCTACCCTGTCTTGGGTAGATCCAGTCAGACCCTCATTTTCCTGCTTCTGTCTGGGATTCCGGGGAGGTAGGTGGGTAGCAGTTACTGTGTGCAGGCCCAGGTCTTCCGATGCCTGCAGGATGGCGCCCACTGCTTCTCACTGCTGCTGTCTTTGCTCATTTCCAGGAACTTGTCACAGGGACTGTCAAGCCTACGGCTGACAGGGCGACGCTACTCACTTGGCTGGATTCTAGAAAACCTAAGCTCATTTGCCAGACAAAATTAATGAGAAAGGAAAGATCTAAACGAGATAGTAATTTATGATCTCCACTGGGCTAGTAGTCTCTCTGGTCCCCACACATCAGCGGCACATCTCACATGGAAAACACTGCCTGGCAGAGACAGCTTTCTGAGAGCTTTCTGGATCTGTGCCGCTGTCTGGAGCAGACCTGAAAGCATCAGTGTAGGGTCTACTCGCGGGGTCACAACACCCCATTCAAAATCTCAAACACGGCGTGCCAGGCACCCCAAGTCCTCAGAGAAAGCACACTTGCAGCTGGGTTCAAAGGACCCAGGACTCATACCCTAAGGCCTCTTTTTCTCTGTCCCCTGCCCTCACCCCCATCCCCCTAAAAAATACAAAGGAGAAAAATGTAATGGAAAAGCCAGCAATACAGCGGCAGCGGCAGCAAAATAACCCTTTGCTAATGGCTACCAAACTTGCTGAGTGTCAGTTCTCGTGACTCTGTGCAGGGAGAGTCTAAGGATCATGCAGCTTCCAGACAAGGCCTCTCTCCGGCAGGAGCCGACGTGACAGGGCCTGGAAGGCAGGTGCTACTGTAATTAGCTATTGTTTGACTATCAAAAGTCAGGGCTGATTAAAGCCACTAAGCACAAGTGAGCTATTTTATTTCAAAGAATATTATGAACTGCACGCTGGGGCCCTTTCAGAACGGACCTTCCTTCCGCAGCCGGCTAAGAGCCCATGCCAGCAGTAATCAAACGCAAAATCTGCATAAACCTTCGGGGTTTAATTCAAGCAGAGACCTTTCATTAGAAATATGTTACTTTATGAAATCTGGTCGCCAGCAAGGGGAGAAAAATGTGGCTTCTTAAGAAAGTGAATGGCACCTCTTTAGTGATTAACCCAAGATTAATGGAGGCCCCCACTGCTCGGCCTAAGTCCGTTTTATTGCTAATTCATTTAGGTACCATTTCAGATCTGCCTGACGAAAGTTACCTGCTAGGGCGTCAGGTTTTGGCAAGCCAGGACAGCCATTACGGTCAAATCCCAAATACACTTTTTATTAAAGAAGCTTTGAAAAGTGTCTTGTATTCGTCTTTTTTTTTCCCCTCCTTGCTTTTTTGTAGGGACTTTCTATTTAATGTACTTAATTAGTTAAGAACTCGGATCCTGGCTCATTAATCACAGATCGATGTGACTGGTTCACTTTCAGCAGCTGAAGGAACAAACAGCACCCACTCCCTCTCTCTCCTTCTCTGTCTTACACACACACACACACACACACACACTCACACACACACAAACACACATTCACACACACACACACTCACTCACAAACACACAAACACACATTCACACACACATGCAAACACATTCACACACATGTGTGCACACACATATTCACACACACGCACACACATACATGTGTGTGCACACATACACATGCACACACACACACACACACACACAGCCTGTGCACATACACATACATATTTATTAGATACCCCAACATATAGTACATGCATGTATGCCCCTTATGTTCACACAAATACTACAGGTATACATGCACACATATGTATATGCTCTTCAGACATATGGATATTCACATATCATACACAAACCTAACTTATATGGATACATTCTCAAATATTATATACATATATATACACATACTCTCAAATATGCACACTCACACCTACACATACCTACACACATATATGTGTGTACACATGCACCTCACCCTATATACATACTTACAGGACACATGTGCGGGCCTACCCACACATGTGTATATACATACATGTACTCCCTGTACACATGCACACATGAAAATGCTTACACGTGCAAACAAACATGTTTATACGCATGTAAATCATGAATACATGCTCATATGCTCTGGACATAGTACACATGTACAGTCTCTGAGGGTTGGTGGATGTCATGGCTCTGTCCTTCATAGTATGTTTCACAGGGTAACCAAAGTCTTGATTCTTCTAAGGCCAAGACTCATCGAGGGTGGAAAGCCTCCTAGGTAGCTCCCAGAAAGCAGGTATGGCTCTGTCCACTTTATAGGTCACTGGCCAAAGGCCCAGTCAAACCTCAGAGAAAGCCCACACGCCACGCCAAGCCAACTCTATGTGGAACGATGCCCAGGGCCAGGCTGGGGACCAGCGGAGCTGTGACTCTAGCTACCCCATGTTCCTCAGCATCCAGAGTGATAAAAGCTGGCCCTCGACTTAGTCAAGCACAAGGAGGGCCCAAGGCCTCCTGTAACTTGTTCAGGGCCTGGAGTGTGGCTCTAAGCCCGAGACTATCCTGCTGCCTCCAAGGGACATGGGGCGTCAGATTAAAAAGCTTTCATGGCTTCCTTAAAATTTCAGATCTTAGAGAACAAAGTAGCTGGGACGCAGTGGCTGTCCTAACTTGTACAAGCCCAGATTTGATGTGACCCACCATGGGCTGTGACATTCATTGGGGAGGAGCCTGGGAGGTCAGTACTTCTAGATCTAGACCACCAGGAGGGTCTTTGCAGGAAGAGCAGGGTCCCTGGAAGGATCCCGGTGGTAGACACTGGACCGTGGGTGAGATGCTGCCTCTGTGCACAGGGCCGGGCCAGGTGCTCTCCTGAGCACCCAGGTGCAGATTTCCTTGGTCCCAAGAACTTCAGTGGAAGATGCTGCCGTCCTACACTCCCATTCCAAATGACAAGGCTGGCCCTGGGCTGTGCTACAAATAAAAATTACATCGCAGGCCCTGGGCCTGAGACAGCAAAGTCCTTCTGTGCCTGCCCTATAGGAGGTTGAACCAGGACGCAGACTAGGACATCCAGGCCACAGCCCTCTCAAGACAACATGTAAGAGACTACTAGAAGCTCTTGTCCTCCGGTCATTCACGAGAGTCCTTCCCTCACGCTGACAGCCCCCAGGCAGACAGCCACCAAGCAACCTGGAGAGAACCATATCATTCTATGGGAACTGTGTCTGCTATCAAAGACACTCACTGTGCAGTCAGGTGGCTGCGTTGGAGCTAGGAGATGGCCTGTCAGCCTGTCAGCTGAGAGCGGGGAGCCCTGCATCAAGGCCCCCGGCTCGGAGCCATTGCTTGCTTGGATGTATGACTAGTAACTTCAATCTGATTCTGAGGCAGGAGTCTGATGCCAGGTGTTTCCGGTTGGCCTTGCCTTAAACTGAAGATGAAAACATGAAGCCCTGGCTTCTGCCTCATTCTCAGACTGAGGTTACTGTGGGTGAGGACTGTGGGGACCTGGCTGGCTTCAGTCTCCAGCTCACTGAACCAGCTCCAGCTTTATCCAGCTCCAGGGATATTCTGAAGTCATCCTCCTATTGCTCCTGTGAGACTTCAGCGCCACGGCCACCAGTGGGGCTCCTCACAGATGATCTCAGGGCCCACCCCTACCTCCAGGCCTCTCAGGTTTCACCCTATAGCTCTATATGTATATGGGGGGGTGAGTACGGTAGCACATTTGGGTGTTTCCTTGAGGAATATGTCAGGAGAGAACTGGCACTTTACAATTCTGATCCTAAGAGCCAGAGGACTGAAAACAGGATCCTGGTCTTGCCTATGTCCCTACAAATCAGACATTTCCTCCAGTCTCGCATTCCCGCACCAGATGGTGGATCAGGCAGGGCCCATGTCCTGGTGCAAGGAGGCCTTACTCCTCCCCAGGCCTGACCAGCTAGCTCTCAGCCACCCAAGCACACAGGTATAGACACCCTCATCTGTAGAGACCAGCACATTACTAGCTCCACTGTCTGGACCTTTCTAGGAAGGCAGAGTCCCTGTCCCTGACATTGCAAAGGGTGGGGACAGTGCCTGAGCTGCCATCTATAAGGCCTGGAGCTGAGAAAAAGCTCACCGTAGTCCACAGGCAGCCTACATCTTGGGCCTTGGGGATATAACTTATAAACCAAGTTTGTGCAGAGGATAGAGGCTTCTCTGGCTTCAAGAAGATACTTAATTGGGAAGGCTAGGCCCATCCACTGTTAGGGGTCTAGGAATATTAGAATATACTGGTACCACCATGGAACCTCAAGATAGACAAGGGAAGAGGGAGATGCTTAGGGGAACCTCTGGTAAACTGCCCAGAGCCCCTACCATGGTAACCAGTGGGGCCCTGAAGGCCAAGGAGGAGACCAAGCCTCCTTTGAGTGGGATAGGTTTCTGAAACAGACAGTAGAAGTGGAGGGCAGGCTTCCTTCAGCCTTCCCCAGAGCTGGGGTGGGTATGCTGCCTCGGGGCTGTGGGCCTGCTCACCCTCCTCAGAGCCCCGTGCCAGCGAGTGGCCCTGTCCTCTCACCCTTGTTTGTAACTCTCCTCCCCAAGCACGTGTTAATTACCTTACCAAGCTGTAATCTCTCCCTGCAGTCCATTAATTAAGGGGTCACAATCCCAGAGCATGTTTACCCAATAAGCTTTCTTTTTTAATTATCCTAATTGCTCCGAGACTGACAAAGACGCTGCCCTTCTTCCCAGTGGATTAGCAGATGACAAACGGGCGCTTCCGCACGACGCACGGGACGTGATACTTGCTGAGCTCCAATCTGCAGCCTACGAGTGCTGGGTGGCTTAGCCAGGGTCTGCGTGCAAGTGCTCACATCTGTGTCGAACCGAGGTATCACACGGCTTGAGGGTTCCCAGGGTCAGCACCGGTTCTAGTGTCGAGCTTCTCGAAAGAAGAAGGAACAATGGCCACCAGATCACACTTCTGACTCAGCCCGGGGTCTGCCTCACCATCCGTCACAGTGGGCTGAGTGTAGCTCCCCACCGCTGGACCAGTCCTCAGTTTCTGACACAGTTATCCATCGGTCTTATAGTGGCTTACAGATGGAGAACTTTCTCACAGAGCAGAAGACTCATTCCCCAAGGATGGAAGCTTTAGCCCCTTCCCATCCTGAGCAGCTCAGAGGTGGGGAACCAAATGTGGCACCCAAGGAGGCCAGACTGCACAGTGCTATCTGACCCAGATCAGGCCCTTCAAGCCGACAGCATTGCCAGAGGTGTTAAGAGTCCCTCTGTGCGACGCCCACCCAGACAGCAGGAAGCAGGACTCAAGCGGGTCCTTGCGCATGCAGCCGCTAGTCACAGCAACGTGAATGAACAGAGAGGCCAGGTGTGGAGCCTGTCTGGCACAGGCCACAGTGCACATGTGCAGACTCACATGTGGAGGTGAAGGAATGAAAGCATGTATCATTTTGTATCTTTTTTTTGTTGCTACACAAAGACCAAGGTAGGCAAACCCAGAATCTCACTACAGATGCATGGTGCCAGGAGCCAGAGGAAGGAGAACAGCAGGAGAGCAGCAGGTGTTATCAGGAACAGGCACAGGTCTCTGCTGGGCTCAGGAAAGCATCCTGGCATAGAGCATGTAACACGATGAACATGCTGGGTGCTGCTCACCCTAAAAGTCAGGTGTGGCTGTGCATATCCACAATCCTAGCACTGGGGAGGTAGACCTGGGCACAGCAGCGGGGCTTGCTGGGCAGTTAGTTTAGTTGAATGGTTCAGCTCCAGGCGTCTCAAGGAAGAAAGAAAAAGGCTGGAGAGATGGCTCATGGGTTAACAGCACTTGCTGGTTTTGCAGAGGACCTAAGCTAGGTTTCCAGCATCCGAATGGCTTACAACGGTCCATGGCTCTAGTTTTAGGGCATTCAGTGTCCTCTTTTGGCTTCTGAGGGTAACATGTGACTCACATACACACAGGCAGACAAGACACACATACATGCACATACATACACATATACACATATACACATGTATATATACACACATATGCACACATATACACATACACACATATACACATAGACATGTATATACACACATACACACATGCATACATGTACACACATATATACACATACACGCACGCACACATATATACACATATACACACATATACATATATATACATATACACATGCAGACAAGACATGCATACACACATACAGACAAAACACACATACATGTACATACGCAGGGAAAACATGTATACACACATGCAGACAAAACACACATACACATACACAATCCTTCAAAAAGTAAGGTGGAGAAAGGTGAAGAAGACACTCAGCATTGACCTCTGACTTCCACACACACAGTCATGCACACGCATGCACATATACCCAGACACACATGAACACATGCACCAAATACAGAAAGGTGCCAGCCAGGTTTCCAGGTGCCCCATCACAGTCCCTCACGGCAGGCATGCCCGGCAGTGCCTGGCATTAGGAAATCCAGACTCAGTCCACCATAGTGAGGGAAGGCTTTGGAAATGCAAGTCGCTGACCACTGCGCTGCACCCCAGTCCCCGGACTGTACTGTGCACACAGCCCTCCCTGGGTCTCTCGGAGCTGGTAATTAATTCACGTCTGCTGAGGTAAGCACCAGATGCCCCGGGGGACACGAGGCTCTTGCTCAGATGTTCTCGCTGGATTAGGCATACATGGCCACCTCTGCCCGCTCTCCTGGCGCCTGGCTGTGCCAGGCAGACCCGCCAGCTCCGTGGAAGTTTACGTCTCTTTAATAAAGATTAAGATGTCAGAGGGCCAGCGTTGCACAAAATCCTACTTTTATTAAGTTCTCATTACCAACCCAGGGGCGAGGCCTATCTCTGTACTTCCGAAGCGGCGTGGTTTCTCGGGAACGCGGCGGTTATTAACTATGCATTCACGGTGGCCATGGCTAGGACGGTTCTTGCTGAGTAAGCAATTGGGCTGCACACCGCCCTGGCTGGACCCGAAACAATGGGGACTTAATGAAAAGAGTGACCCTGTGGCCTCACCCAGGATGGTGGGCATCCCTGGGGGTGGGGGTGGAGGGCTGAGCTTCGTGGGGTACCAGCTGCTGACCTCGGTCTTGACTAGAAGTCTGTCCTGGGGCTCTGGCAGGTGCTGTCCACACACGAGGCCCTAGCCGCCCTCGGTGTTATTCACGGGATTTCACCATCATCTCCCTGACACAGCTTAGCTCCCACTGGACTCCCCTGGATAAGTGGGGTCTGCAGTGAGAGTCTCTCCTGCTGGGCCGGCAGCACCATCCATTTTCAGGGTAACTCCCATCACCCCAAGCATCAGTGTGCCAGGGTGCTGGCACCAGCCTCTCCACAGTGACCCAGCTTTCTTCTTCACCAGGACTCACCCCCCCTTTTCCCTACTGTGTCCTCCACAGTGAACCTGGCAGGAAGGCTCGTCCCCCGAGGACCGCCCACCTCTCCCCTGCACCCCACTAGCCATTAGCTGTGCCCAATACAACCCCATCCTAGCTCCAGCTCCCTCCTGTCCACACTGTGCACATATGTTGCTAAGACCCCACTCCATGCTCGCCAGGCTTCTGTCCCCCCAAGGTCAATAAACCCGTCATACAGGGGCCTAAGGGACCTATCTTTCTCCACTCCCAGCTTCAGGTCTCACTTGTGCTGAGTCTCCTGCGGCAGCCTCCCCTGCCTAACAGGTTGATGCTGTCTATGTGAGTGGGAAAGAAGGGCTATCCTCACCTGGGCAGTGGTGGCACACGCCTTTAATCCCAGCACTTGGGAGGCAGAGGCAGGCGGATTTCTGAGTTCGAGGCCAGCCTGGTCTACAGAGTGAGTTCCAGGACAGCCAGGGCTACACAGAGAAACACTGTATCAAAAAAACAAAAACAAAAACAAACAAACCAACCAAAAAAAGAGGGTTATTCTTGGATACTGTTACAACCCACTTTATATTCTCTGGAGACAGCCTGGACTCCTCATAAAGAAGATAACCAATGTCTCTATCTTCCCTATCCATGTTTATACCTCTTCCTGAGGCCTCACAGCCTGAAAACACCTCCTTGCTATTCACACATGGGCCATCCTGGGCTATCATCCTACAAACATAGTTTCAGTCATCAACCATAATGCTTCACTTCGGGGCTTTTTCTCTTTCTTACCACAGATGCACAAGTGATCTTATGCACACCCCGATCTGGTGCACACCCGACAGAAACCACACTTCAGATCTTGAGTTCCATCTCTTCTCAGAGATGGCCTGCGGTACTCCAGCCCCACCCTCTCACCTTAAGCTGGTAGTCAGCGGCTAGTCAGAATTCCTGCTTGGACATGGGGGAAAATTCTCACACAGCAGTGTTAGGGCAGGAAGACAACGCGATATATATCCCACTGAGAGCATGGTCAGCTGATGATGGATTTATTTCATGTTAGCCCCACCCTGAGACAAGGAGCCACTGCCTGATGCAAGCTTAGCACACCCCACACATCTTTATCATCATCATCATCATCATCACCATCATCATCACCATCATCATCACCACCACCATCATCACCATCACCACCACCATCTTCATCACTATCATCATCACCACCATCCTCACAACTACCATCCCTAACCTTTGTCACACTACAGGCTGCAAACCTGTGCCATGTGCTATTTTACCCATGCTCCTTCTGTAAGCGTGTCTTCGAGTCCCATTCTTCATTAAGAGCTGGCAGTTTAATAAGGAGGCAAATTCGGGAACAGCCCTTTCTACATAGCACCAGGTCAGGGAAATGGAGTTCCAAGACAATCACTGCCAAAAGACAAGGAAGAGTAGAGACTGGGGGTGGGGGAAGCACCCTGGGGGGGTCCCATCAGGAAGACAGGGTTCCTCTGCATGTGGTCCCTGGGGAGTCTGGGGCTGAGCTGCCACAGCCAAGCCTCTTCCTGGGTCCTCTCTGGGCACAGTGGGTACCGGAGAGCCTGGGTCCACAGGATAAATGGCTTTATTTCCTTTTTGCACTGGGGACACCGTGCCTCTTTGTACCTGGCTAACCTTGAGGCAGTGAATGCCCCCGTCCACACGGGCTTTCTCATACGGACACAAAGAGGAACTACAGCCGCTGCCCTGGAGAGCAGCTGTGAGTCCCCTCAAGCTCGAGATGTGGCCGGAGGTCAGGCAGGTTGGCCTCTGCCCATCATCGTCTCAGAGCTCGACAAAACAGCCTGGGGAAGAAAGGCTCGGCTGAAACCATGGCACCGAGTCCCGGCTGCCTTGCCGGCCACCCCCAGCAGCAGACCATCGCCTTCAGGCCCGCCCTGTCCCTCCTCAGGTAATCTGAGTAGGCAGGGACATGGTCTCCCGTGGGAGCTGCACATGGACAGCCACGGGACGGAGGTGCTCCACGCCCCCAGCCCTTCTCCGCCCCAGGCGGCCGCCAATCCTGCTCCCTCTGAGGTCTAATTTGATGTTTCCTTCCACCTTGCCAGTTCCCCCTCTCTCCTGCCTCTTCACGGCTTGTCCAAAACAGAAGTACAAAAGGAGGAAAGCTGTTCAAAACCCCTCCTCCTCGGTTTATTTTTGCAGCGCTCTGGGGTGCCCACGCTTCAGATTCCCTTCCGATAATTATCTGCCCTTTCAGGGCCTTGGGAACCCAGAGTCCCCGGTTTGGAGGGTTAAAAGGAAGCCCTGGCCTGGCCATGGCTTGCCGGACCCTCTAAGTAAATGCCGCAAACACGGGGGCTCACCCCTTCCCTCCTCATCCTGATTCTTGTGAAGTAGATCGTGTAGCCTTTGATCCCCCCTCCCCAACCCCCACTGGTCTGTGATGAACGCCACACCAGACTCTGTCTAGGTGATAATTTTCCGTCCCCGACAACGCAAACATTTCTGAGGCTAATCCTCCAAGACTCAGCCATTGCTCAGAAATAGCAGAGCTGAGGCTCCAACATAAAATAATAGTCTTGCTTTTTATGACTTCATTTATCAAGGCACACTGGAGCAACATCTTGCTAACCGGGTGAGAAGAAGCTGTTGTTTGCCGGGTGTAGCAGGCTGATGGACGTGGGTGTCAGGTGGATAACGAATCCTGTTAGCATACAAAGAGGCTGAGGCAGAGCGAGGGTATCCGTCAGAGGAAAAGGGAGTATTAAATAAGGAAATGGCACATCATGCTGAATCTGTAAAATTAAGAGCCGCACTCCCTCTTACCAAAACCGATTTGTTAGCCTTGCAGTTTCTCCTTGTGTATGGCGGAGGAAAAGGAGGAGCTGCCCGTGATTAGGCTCGGCGTCCTGGCTCACTGGTGCTCAGAGGCACAGCCCAGCCCATCTGCACATGCGGCATTCCTGCCTGGAAAGCACAGGGCAGGGCCAGCAAGATGGCTCCACATGGAAAGGTGTTTATTGCTAAGCTTGACAACTTAAGTTGGATCCCCAGGATTCACATAATGGAAGGTTGGAGAATGGACTCCTGAAGTCCTCTCTCCTTCCTCAACACTTGTAGCCACAGAACACATGGCTGTGAGTGTACACACACACACACACACACACACACACATGCACACACATAATACACATATACATACATACACATGCACACACATACATATATACACATGTGCACATACACACACATACATACACACACATGCTCACACATGTATACACATACGTACATACACATACATACACACATGCACACACATACACACATATACACATACATACATACACACATACACATACACACATACACATGTGCACACACATACATAATACACGTGTGCATACACACATACACACATATACACATACATACACACATACATACATATGCTCACACCTACACATACATATACATATGCACACATACATATACATACACATATACACACATACATATACATACACACACATACACACACTAAAATGTAATTTTAAAAATTAAGAGATTACAGTAGACATAGACCATTATAGAAAGTCACTCTGGCTGAAGCACAGCAAGGGCCTACTGTGGGGTTGGTCCAGCCAACACATTGACAACACACCTCTACACCATAGTAGCTAAGGCTCAGGAAACATCACTGCAGGGGGCAGGATTGCAAGAGCCAAAGGACCAGGACTGTGGACTAGATTGTTTTCTATATATGAAGGGGAAGCTGAACCATGACGCTTCAAAAAATGGCTGCCTAAACAAGACAGAAAAAACCAACATCAAATTGCCATGGCACGGGGCTCACCTCTAGGAGAATTATAGACAACTGATGGCTGCCGGGGAGGGAGAACCTGCTTTCTCCAAGGATGAATCCCAACAGGTTAGCCAGTCCCAAGAAATCAGCCCTAAAGACACACTGGCAACACTAAATGACCTTACCAGGTTGTATTTACCAACATATGCACATGAATATGTAACAATTGCCACAGAGAATAAGGAGCCATGTATCTGAGACACAGGAGGGTCATGGGAAGAGTTGGATGAAGGTTGGGGGAGAGTCAAAAAAAAAAAAAAACCCTAATAAATTGCAAAACTTTTAAAATGGGAAAAAAGTTTTAAAAGCTAAAAATAGGACAGAGCAGACAGCACAGGAGGGTCTTAGAATAAAGTTTCCCTGTGAGGCATATCATGAGGTACAACAGAGAGCAGAAGAGGGCAGGGCCCTCTGTGTGTGTCACTGGGTTCTCAAGATCCTGACTCCAGGAGGACTTGGCGAATCAGCACCCCGGACAGCTCCCTGTTCCCCCACAGTAGGTGCTTAGCCTATGCTCCTTCAGTGGGTGAAGAAGGCAGAGTTGGATTTTCATAGGCCAGGGGATTCCAACATTCAGGAAGTCCCTGCTAGAGCCTGTCAGGAAGAGACGTCACACCACAGCAGCAGCCTCCAAAACTCAGCAACTTTACAAAGTACCAGAAGCCCAGTGTGGCTCCTCAGGATGGGTCTGGAACTTTCTGGATACAAGATGGGAGGAAAAGAGCTCTGTGGGGCATGGCTATAGAGACTGACTGTTTAGTTCCCGTACACCCATAGGAATGCCCTAACCCCTGCCCACGGTGTCTCCATCCAGCCCCAGCTGGCAGACTGTCACCCAATATCTACATCCGTGGGACCAAGGCCTCATTGGATGGCAAAACATGAACATTTGGAACTCAAAAGCCAAGTCTGATGACCATCACCACCAGGGCTAAGTATGCCCACCATAGGTCACGCTGCTGTGGCCAGCATGTGTGACGTGCTTTATGTGCTAATGTATTAGCAACTGCAGCCCGCCTCATGCACTTATCACTTAAAACAATCTTCATGATGTCACGGGGATATGGCCTGGCCTTGTGCATATTTCCTTCTGGCCTCCTCATGTGTGCACATCTTTGTATGTGTTTCACACATGCATAGAATGTGCCCACCATCTTTTCATAATCAGCATATGTGCATACATACATGTGGAGGCCAGAGGTTAACAGCAGGTGTCTTGCTAAGCAGCTCAGCATCCCTCACCAGTTGGCTAGCCAGTGGACTCTGGGGATCCTCCCGCCTCTACTTACCCAGTTCTGGGATTATGGCACACGCTGCTACACCTGACTTTTTAAGTGGATCTGAACTTAGGTCTTCATGATTGCGCCTCGATAACCTTACTGACTGCGCCACCTCCCCAGCTCTTAACACTTTTAAAAGAAACTAAAAACTCCCCCTTCTTTTTAAAAAACAAAAACAAAAAAACAAAAACAAGTTTTGGTTTATGGAAACATGAGAGCACTTACAGAGCTGCACAAGGCTCTGCTCCAGCCCTGACCAGGGCTTTTCTGACAGAAAACACCATCCTTGTTAGGGCTTCAGTCATATCTGTCACAGTGAATAAAAAGCCAACACTGATACACTGTAACTGACCAATGTTGCTACATTTATAAATTGATACATTGTAACTGACCAGAATACAGGCCTACATTCTGGCTAATTCTGAGTAAAACCTTCTCTGGGTTTGAACATTTGGACACTACCTGGTATCTCTTGTCACAGTCCTAATGCATCATCTCCAGCTCTGACAAGCCCGTGCACCCTGACTGCACCTTTCCTTCCGCTCATTCTGCCCCTTTCCTCACTAAGCTCAGCATGATAGATATGGATCCTGCTGTACGCATCTTCAGATGGCTTCACCCACAGGTCCACATGCATTTAAGATTTCTACTTGTTCTTTTTGGTTTTGTGGTTTGAGCTGGAAGCCCAATCTTTGATGTCAAATTGCCTAGATAATACTTTGGGGCATTGGACACTGGGCTGGTTTGGTTTGTGTAGTTTGCTATGTAACCATTAGTCAACGGCAACCAGCCAGAAGCTACCCTGAGTTTCTTCTTTCCCAGCCCCAGGCATGTTCTCTCCTAGAAAAAGACCTTGGGACGCCTGTGAAGATTCACTTCACACTTCCTGAGGCTCCACAGCTCTGGGGAAGCCCAGAGTCTCTACCTGAGGATAAGACAGTCACTCTCAAGGGTTAGGAACATCTGCAGGTTGGCTTGGGTCCAGCAGGGGCAGGTACGGCCGCGGCAGTTGGAAGGGAGGCTACGTGCTCCTCATTCTTTGTCTCTGCACTTGAGGATTACTTGACTTTGGCTTCATTCTGAATGCACCCAGAAGGATGGCACTGCCCTCACCTGTGACCTGCAAGCTAGACAGATGTCAGTCTAGACACAAGCTCCTTCAGGAAGTCCGCTGCCCCATCCACTTTGTGGAATAAATCCAAGAGGCAGAGCTCACTTCCCACATGTCCTGCTGGCCAAGGCTAGTGTGGACAGAATGGCCATATGCTCTCTCTGTTCCCCGACACAGAAGGGAGCTTGTTTACCTCTTCCTCTCCATCCCCAAGCCTCAGGGTCATACACCCCAGACAGGTGACAATAGAACCAGAGGATCCAATCAGAGGAGAGTCATGTTCTACTGGGCCATGGGCATCCTGGCTTGTCTGCTTGAATGAGTCAGGGAGACTAGTTTAAGTCACTGACTCCTTTGTCTTCTAGCCTGATCATAACAAGAATTTACCGATACACCTACTTTCAATGGCTCCAGCTCACTAAGGCTTGCCTGGTCCTGAACTCGGCTGGGCCTACAGTGCATAGCTACTCTGACTCTAACAGTAGAAGGGCCTAGATTAGCCTCCCACCGTGCCTGCCAAGCATGGTGGGCATGATGAAGCCATGTGGGACCACTAAGCACACACTTGAGTCTTTGCTACAACCTGGCTACTGCTGGCATCTGACAGTGTCGCACTGGGTCCTATTCCACTGTCTCCCTGTTCTCCTGTTCCTCCAGGGATGCAGCCCTGTCAGATATCAGGACACTGACAAGATGACAGCTATCTGTGGTGCTCAAGCTGATAACCACCCCTAGCCGGGGAACACAGTACTCCCGCCTGTTCAGAACTCAGAATGTCTTCACATGGTGCATGTTTATGACAGGAACACCAGGCAGATGTCTGAATGGATGAGAGCCACAGCTGACCCTTCCCATCGAGGCCTAAGACTCTGGACTTGGCTGAGTCTGGCGTTCAGGGCAGAAGAACCTAATGAGAATCTCCAGCCAATATATATTTCTCTCCTAATAGCGCGGCATGATTTAATTAACTCAGTATTGCACACACCTGAAGATTACGGACCGACTTTATTGACGCTTCCATCTGGCTCCCATAAAGCCAGTAATGCACCCAATAAATCCTGCTTAGATCCGGGGCCAGGAGAGGCCGTGCCACTTGCCTGTCTTCCCCAGTACTTGCAAAGGGTGCCTGGATGACAGTGACAGGGTCTGAGAACTCTCACAAGGGTCACCTGTGTGCACACAGATGCCAGTTTGCTGTGAGGCTGGACAGCCAGTCTCTGTGAACTCTTTTCTGCAGATGCATCTCCGCCCTGGAGACAGATGCCTCCCGAGTTCGGACAATCACCTCCCCGCTTCTCTCACCTCTGTGGAGAAGCTGCCATGGTCCCTGCTGCCCAGCCTGTCCCCTCCAGAGCAGTGCTGGCTGCTCCCTCCAGACCCAACTCACTCCCCCAGGCTTTGAAGAACACTGGACCTGTATTATGGACTGTTTTCAGAGGGGGACCATGTGGTCACAATTTCAAAGTTCGAAGCCAAGGGTTTTGAAGCGCGAACAGGGCCTGGTTCTTGAGGGGGAGCTGTGGGGGTTGGGGTGGGGTGGTAGGGAGATGAGCTGGAGGATAATGGTTCCTACTCCAGGCCTCCAGGGGAAGGGGCCAGTCTCTCTGCTGACAGTTTCTGAGGCCAGAGAAGAGTCCCCAGGGGCACCAGCTCTCCCTTCCCTGCTAGAAACCCGGGGAGGGGAGGCTCAGCCAGCTTTCCTGCTACTTGGCACCCCCCCTGACCTCCTCCAGGACCTTTACCTAGAGACTTCCCCCCAGATCCTTCACGGGTGCCACATGAGAGGTTTCTGGGAAGGTAAACCCTGACATTTCTCACAGAAAGGTAGAAATAACCAGTTCCCCCCCCTCCCCGGCCTGCCCCCAAGCCCCGTGTACCTCCAGTGGGTTGAGTACTGTCTCAGCCTTCATCCAACACACAGCTTCCCCCTCCCACCCCACCCCCAGACAACACCCATGGGAGCAGGTAATAAATTACCGCCAGGAAATTAATTAGCCGCACCTCTGCCCACCTAATCTGATGGTTCAAACTGATTTAAGGAGCCTCCGGTGGGGGGTGGGGGCAATCAACATCACCTCCGCTCAGGAGGTGAGTTTATACAGTCGTCACCAAGCTCGGGGCTGCCCATAACTCACCGGGGCCACGCTAACCTGCCATTAGTCACCCTTATCGTCTTGCAAAAGGGGCCACAGTTCGAGGCCCTGCCCTAAGAAGCTAGTTCAAGTGCTGCAGAGGGATAAGGTCAGAGTCCAACTGGGGCCTCCGAGCTGCCCGATGGGGGTGGCTAGAGCTTCCACCGCAGCCCCTCCCCCCCCCCCCCAGACAGCTTTCTGCCTATCTCTGGAGCGAATCCTGGAAGAGGGGCCTCTCAAGCCAGAGGTAGGCTGGTTTTAAAGAGCCACTGAGGGTCCCAAGGCCAGTGGCCCGGGGCCCCTCAGGAGAAGGGACCCTCAGAGGCAGCGCCTCCCGACTTTCTGCTGTCTTGGCGCAGTGTAACACCTCCTCACTTTGCAGCCTTTGATTCAGCAAAATCAAGGATGCAAACTTCTTAGGAGTACTTAGTTTCCATGGCAACCGAAGCTGACCTCAACATTATTGTTCTCAAGAGGGGACTGACTTTGCTATATGCTCATTCACTGAATTAATGGACTCCGGGTTCTTTTATCAGCAACCCCAGAACAATGGAAAGAGAGACATGTCCTCAAAGGGCTTTCAACCACTGTCCAGCCTTTTGTCCCTGGCTTACTGCAACGAGGCAAGTCTATTCAGCCCGAGATTATCAAAATCAACTCGGGGCTGTCTCAGGGGCAGCCAAACACACTTTGATTTCATAAAGACATAACTGATCCCACATGTGAATTAATAATTTCGATCGCAGTGCTTGCTGTGTTAGTGATGTTTTTTGTTGTGTTTTCTGGAGGGGTTGTTTTGTTTTGTTTTTTGGTGGTTTTTTTTTTTTTTTTTTGTAATAAAGGGAGTCTGTAGAAAAAAACTGCAGTATAGCTATGTGCCTTGATGGGCTGCCAGCTGGCTGGTAAGGGCAGGGGGAAGACGAGGTTCCTAAGCTCACCTCAGTGACAGCCCTTAGGGTAACCCAGGATGGCCAAGCTATGGATGGTGTGCACAGCCTTCCTTCCGGTTCCAGTAATACCAGCCAGATCCTGACCTGCAGGTCAGAGCCTTGTTGCAGAGCCCCAGTGTGTGTGTGTGTGTGTGTGTGTGTGTGTGTGTGACTGCCCACCGCTCACCGTCCCGCGACACAGGAACAATATAAACCAATCCCCGCCTCCCTGTGAAGAAACGGTCCGCAGAGGCAAACGGCTCGAGCTCCGATGTGGCCCTGTTTAGATCTCAGGATGTGTGACATCCAAATAATGGTCGCACACAGCCACTTGGTAGCTGCCAGGGCTGCCACTTCCCCAGCAGGCTGAGTTCACACCCCTGGCTCCAGTCTTCCGTCACGAGCCCTGAGGCCTCTGCGCTTGCGGTCACCAGAGGTGGCTCATCCACCACTGGACAAAGGGAAAAAGGTTCCTGAACCCAGTGGGGCAGACTGCGGCTCTAACACCCAAATAACCATTTCGAAGATTTTCGTAAACATCAATCAATCATCCTGTTTGAACCACTGGAGGGCTATCAGGCGGCTTTTATGACCTGTAGCATTTTGTACGAAATAATAACTGGAGGAGACTTATGGACCCGGCGCTGACCCTCTCGGTTTGTTTTTCACTCTTTCCTTGCCTCCCACCATGAACTAGGAGTGCTGTCTGGGCCTTTCCAGAGAGAGGAGCCTTTTCCAGGCCGCGAGTCCCAGTTAGAATGGTACAAATCCCTGATTTCTTTATTTGGGGGTGGGGGGGGTGGGGAGGGAGCAGAGAGAGGGAGGAAAGGTGGAAATGAAAACGCAGGAGAAAAGGGTCACTTCCTTTCATTTGTGTTTTCTCCCCAGTCGCCCTGTATTAACACCTCCGTCCTTTGCAAGACGCTGAAAGAAAACAAGATAAAGTGGACAAAGGGAAAGACCATGGGGCCCTGTGTTTCCCTTTTCATATCACTGAGGAGATTGAATCAAAATTCCTTCGGCTGATACCATCTCCCCGGGTGGACTACACTCTTGTTAACGGATAAATTCAAACCCTCCAGAAAGTCAAAGAATAAATTTAAGCCTTTGCCAAATGTCTATCCTATTGGATTTTGATAAGGCGGCCATTGAGCCTTAATAATGTCTTCCATCCATTTTCTGCGAGCCCTTTACACGGCTCTTTATTCGTCCCCAAAGCCTCTTCTCCCGGCCTTTTTATTACGGACTCCGCCGTGCTCTCCAGGGAGCCGGGCAGCCGAGTGATGGATGGACAGCTCGCTAGATTATCTCCCGCAGATGTTTGCTCTCCAGGAGCCCCCGGGCTTCCCTCTAAGTAAACAGACTAAATAGAGTCGCTGGCAGAGGGGCAGCCCCAGAGGTCCTGGGTTCCAGTGTGGGAAGAGGCGTGGCTGGATCCAACCACATCCAAAGTGACTTCTGGGGAAGCTCGGGTGACATGCCCCGAGGGCACGGAGGACTGGGTGGAGATGGCACCCGGCTTTGGGCACTGGACATTTGGAACACAGGCACAGAAGCTGAGGGCCTGAGGCCACAAGGTTGGGGACAATGGGGCCCACAGGGATGCTGAGAGTAAGAGAAGGATTAATGGGGGCGACCAGGAGACCAGTGGGATGGAGAGGGGAGCTAGCCTGGGCCAGCTGGAGCCTCGCCCAGTGCAGACTTGCAGTCTTGAATGTGAACCCTGACACAGCTGACCCATGTGCGGCCACGCTTGTCTTGTCCTGAGCGCCTTCTCCTGTAAATTCTGAATAAATTCAGAAGAGTGCAGTACCTCTGTGGTAACCTCTCCTCTAATGCTCAGGACTCATGGACAGCAGCCTCTCCCCATCTCCCCTTACTGCATCAGTGTCAAGGGCTGAGAGAATTAAACTAAATCTACTGCCTTTCACAGAAGCTGACAGACGGCAGGGAATAGATGCTCAGAAAAGGCTACTGACCAGCCCAAGGCCACACAGTCTCCACATGCCTCTTTTCCCCACGATCCCCTACCATATCCTTAATACCAGCGTGTATATCTCCCTTCAGGTGACCCAACCTGTAAAAGAAGACCGCAGGATCTCGCCAGCGTCATCGTGGGTGCATCCTGGTCTCAGCAAGGAAAAGACACAAGTGTACGGCAACCACAGCTTTCAGGGACAAAGCGCTGTCGGAGCAGACATTTCCAGCTAGACAAAGTTCAGAGGCACCTGGGACCCCTCTGCCACTAACTTAGAGCTTCCACCTCCAGTTCAGCCCCTCATCTCCCACCACTCAGCTCCGGGCCCCAGACTAGGTTTGAATTCCTCTCCTGTGACCCTGGAGAAGCAGACAATGCCCAAACGCTGTGGGTATCTGAAACTTCTGTTCAGCAGCCCCTGGGTGTGCCACAACAGCTCCTCAGCCTCTAACCTCCTCCAGTGGGGTGAAGGAGGAAGAGGGTTGGGCGGAGCATGGAGAAGCCTGCTGGATGCAGCAGGCCAGCCCGGTTCCCTCCAGGCTCTGGTGCTGACCCACTGATACTCTGAGACAGACCCTCACTCAGCCTGGCCTGCAGCTTCAAAGGCCATCGCGGGGACCTGCAATTGAGGCAGCCCTGTGGCCCAAGCATCAGGTGAGTCTCTGGCTGTAGAGTACCTTACAATTTGAGCAGCTCTCAGGATAATCTGGGACCAGGTTAGACAAGACTCCATGGAAACAGTATTTTATAGAGGGAGAGGGAAAGGGAGAGGGAGAGGGAGAGGGAGAGGGAGAGGGAGAGGGAGAGGGAGAGCGAGAGCGAGAGCGAGAGCGAGAAAGGAGCCGGAATCACAAACAGCACCTCCCACCCCAGGCTCCTCCCGTCCCTTGCTTCGACTCAAGAGCATCTGGCACCCTTCTTTCCTGGCTCTTTACATTTGAACTTGACCTCTGACCTCCTGCCTCAACCTTTCTACCCAGCTGGATGGTTCCTTGAGATTCCACCTTTGCCCATACCTCCACTAGGCACACCCAGAGAAGCACCAACAAGGTGGTCTTGGTGAGTACCACACTGCCCAGCTCTGTCTGTGACATGGAGTAGACTGTGCTTCACGACTCCACGATTCCTGAGTTAAGGAGTTCTGTTCCAGCCCCTACCCCTCTCCTTTCGGAAAAACACAAATTTATCCAAAGAGGCAAAGAGGGGGTGAGGATCTGATCCCTGGTACAGGTCAAAGGTCGAGATGGAGGATGGGAAGGGAGAAAGGGCCACTGTCAAAACCTTCCCCGCAAAATGCTGCCGGGGTTTGCCTGGGAGGACAGGTCGCATCCCTGGCAGAGAGCTCTTCCCACATGGCTAGCCTACTACACATTGAGCTTGTCTGCTCGCTTGAGTGTCGGGACCCTCAAGGGCAAGGCTCCACGTGAATAACACGGTGGATGGCATGGTGATGATGCAGGAGCCCGAGTTAAGACCCCACAACTTCCAGGTAGGGGTGTATGTCCCTGGGACAGCTGTGTCCTCCCCTCCGCAGAGCTCTCTCTCTGTCTCTGGGTCTCTCAGAGCCGTATCTGTCAACCAGCTATGATCCATCACCATCCAGAAAGGCGCAGACAATACCAGTTGATGCTTTTTCTCTTGCCTAATGGTTTGCTTACTTAAAGTGACGCTGAAGCCCTCTTTGGGAGTTAAGAGCACAGCACAAGGGTCTGTTGAATCTGTGCGCCCCCACTCCCTGGTATTCTTTTCATGTGAGTATTCACTGAAGATAGTTAAATAAACACAACCTGCTTTTATTTGGTTTCCATGCGTCTGCATAGCCCATAGCCATTCTCACCGGCTCGGGGTTCTCCTCTGTTCTCAAGAGCTGGGTGTGCTTGGTGAGGTGACACCCCCTTGCTCACACCATGAAAATGGGCATCTCCCTTAACGGCATCCATATAGTGTGTGTGTGTGTGTGTGTGTGTGTGTGTGTGTGCGCGCACGCCAGATTAACACTCTGCTCATGGACTGTCCCCCGTAGCTCAGAAACAACAAAGACCACACAGTCGCCTCACCAGGAGCTGTGTGAAAGGGTGCTAGGGTGACAGCAGTGAGGGTGTGTTCGCCTACCTTTTTGATGCAGCTCTCCTGGGATGACACCTCTGTATCCGTCAGCATCTGCTGCAAAGCAAATTGGAAAGGGTTGTTAGTGACTGACAGATGTGGCCTTTGAGTTTCCGAGGGCTCTGAACCATGGGACAGATCAATGACCCTGCTAGGACAAAGTCAAGATCTCATGGTAACCTTTTAGTTTGTAGTTTGTGATAACATATCCTGACCAGAAGCAACATAAGGGAGGAAAGGGATAACCTGGTCTACAATTCCACGTAGACCAGGTTAGCCCTTTCCTCCCTCACATGGCAAACTCATATAGCTAGTCTCATCACATCCACCATGAAAAGCAAAGTGAATTTGTGAGTCCTTGATCATCTGCTTAATGCCCTTATTCTAAACAGAGGCCCTCTATTTGCCTGGGACTGTGGCGTGGCTCTGTTGAGAACCCACCTCACAGACTGAAGTCTGGTATCACAGCATCTTAGGGCAGGCCGCCTGTGGTTGCAACAAGCCGGGAGCTCAGACCTTGAAAGAGACAGCAGACTTTGAGCTCTGCCAGAAACCCAAGCGGAACATGTGTAGAAATGGCTCTGCTCTGGGCTGCCCAGCCCTAAAGGTGAGTTAGGCTTCAGGCACGGCTCTGACCTCCTGGTGATTGCAGTTTGGCTTAGGAGGCAGAGCTCAGGGTGTGGGTGGAATATGAGTTCAGCTCTGCTTTACGAGACAGCAGACACAGAGAGGGCAAGCACAGGACTCCTTCTGAGTCTGAGACAGCAGTATGTCGCCGATGTGTAATGACATGCCACGTGCCGGGGAGGAAGAAGGTTTGTTGCGGTGTATGTGAGCACCTCTTTGCTGTGGTGCCGGGCATCAAGGACGTTCCTGGTGGACTGCTAACTCCCTCCCTATCCAGCGGTGAACAGCGTAGAGCCTCACCCCTCTAGCTCACAGACACATCTGGCAGAAGAACACGGAGACCTCCAGCCTTAGATCCAGAGCCGCCCTTACAGCTTTCCTTGGCTTCGGTCTGCACAGCTGTGGCATCTTACCCAGTGTGTCCTCTCAGAAAGCCACCAACCGTGCTCTAGAGGGCTGGCATGTCAGTGACCAGACACGACGTACCGAAGCAAAACAGCAAACGACAAAGGAGTGGTGGAAGATGGACCCTTCTGGGCTTGACGTCCAGCACGTAGATGTGTATTCATAAATTATAATGTCACTTCCATGAGAATAGGAGCCAAGGTGGAAAACCATACTTGAAAGATAAAATGAAGGGTGGTGTCAGGCCCGAGGGCTTTTCTTCCCCCCTTCGCTCTTCCCTGAGGTGCCCATGTGTGCCTGTGCAGACCAGCCAGAGAACCAAAGTGAAGCACACAAAACAGGCTCTGGCCTGGCTCAGCTGTAATAACAAGAGGCCATATTCTAACGGTTGGGAAATTCTAACCCATTGGGAATTTTATGATGTTTCTTTTAATAAATCCCGAAAGTGTGGTTTGGAAAGTGACTCTAAGCAAGGTGAACGTCACGCAAGACCCAGGCCGCCAGAGAAGGCTCTGTCAGTGGCCGGTGATGGGCTCTGCTCAGCCTGGCGAGATTCAGCCACAGAAGCCAGTTGGAACCGAGCTGTGGACAGCTGTGCCTCTGCACCGCCCATAGTTTCTCTCCTCTCTCAAAGCCAGGGAGGGCGGAGGGGACCCTATAAACCTATGTAGGAAGACATATTGAGACTGAACACTGAACCCTAGAAAGGCCCCCCTTTCCGCTCACATACTGGAGGTCACCCTAGGAGGCCTCTTCCTGCTACACACACACAGTCAATCCGAATCTGCACCCTGGGTGCTGTTCCCAGTAGGGATGAAGACCTCTTGGTTAAATATATACAGAGTGGTAGTTCTGTGCCTCAGCCCACCCAGGGCAGGGTGAGTGCCAGTCCTGTGGGCCATCAACTCTCTTGGCTTTCAACGGTCTGGCTTCAGCCAGAAGGAGAAAATTAGTAAGGGTTGCCTTGCATCGAGAAGAGGAGACACAGCCAGGTAGTGAGGCGCCATCGGGAAGATGTCGCTTGTGAAAACTGTGTCCTATACATCCAAGAAGGAGCAGGCACCGTCCTGAGCCTAGTGCCGATCTCCAAGCTCATTAGCTTACTGAATGGAGGTCCCCGGACTGACACCCAGCAGTGAGGAGTCCTGAGCTGCCTGACCTAGCTGGAGGTTCTTTTGGTCAACTCATCTCTGTTATGATCCTTTCTTAGGTCCCAGGCTTCAAGGACACACACACACACACACACACACACACACACACACACAGACTTGCAAAGTCCCTGAGAGTGTGCTGTGTTTGCTGAACCTGTCAGCAGACAGGTCACAGGAGACCATGTGATGTTTTAGGACCAGCCTAAGGAGCTTGCTCGGTGGCATTCCACAGGTGCCTTGTACCAACACACCGATGTCAACGCAGTGCTTGACACTGGAGAGAGGAGTGGGACAGAGGGTGGGGTATGAGGTATGGGGTAAATCTTTTTTAGAGAGATTCCTTCCTTCTAAGAGGAAAAGGCTGGTGTCTGGAGATCTGAGCCTGCACTGCACAGGAATGGCTGACATGCTCGGCAGTCCTCGCTACACAGGAGTGGCTGTTACACTCAGAAGCCAGGCAGCTTGTGAGTGGCCGCACAGCCTTCTGCCAACCGGCCTGTTGTCCTTTAACTTAGTGGAACAGAAACTGTGTCCAGTGGACGCACGGATGAGTGTGATCATCCCAGAGGCTAAGAAGTAGCCAAATGATGTAAGATAACCCATCTTCTATGCCATTGTGGGTCCCTTCATTCCCAGAGGAGTCTGGAAATGGCTCCTACCTACCCTAGAGTTTACGACCAGATGGAGACACACACAAGGACATCAACAACCTCATTCCTAACTCTTCAAGAGTCGTCAAGTAAGAGGGAACTAACAACCTTGCACTTCTTAGGTCAAAGGGCCTGGCTGGCCTTGGGACAGGGGCTGGGGCTCTGGTTCCTTGGCCTCTCCACACGCACTTTGAGTAGATGCTCCCTGGGCTGTGGGGCATACGAGCTTGGACTGAGGCACACTGCGAGCTGCTAAGGATCAGGAAGTAGCGCATGGCAGGCTTCTTCAGTCACTGGGGCACGGAGCATCACACCCTCAGAGGAAGCTGGCACCTCACAAGTTTCCAGAGCCCTCCTGCAAGGGGTGGTGGTGGTGTTTAAGCCGGGTTCTGATTTAATACCAGCCTTGCCAGGTAGAAATCTCTTTAATGAGGCCTCCTCACCCGCTGCTGACCTTGGGTGGAGAAACCGCCGGACGCACTCCGGAGTCTCTCAGCCTTGGCTTCCTCCCTGACCGGTCTGCCGTTTTACTGAAAACCCTCTTTATGTTGCTAGCTCAGCCTCGGCGTACGCACTGCTGGCTGGCTGATCGCTGGCAGTGGCTGCCCGAGGCTCTCAACTTCTCCCCCCGCACCCCAGCAGAAGTATTAGGTGTGTTTTGATTGAACATTTTAGCCAAAAAAATGAGGTTTGACCTGCGGCATTTAGCTTCTCTCCCGAGTACCGGTGCCAGGATTTAGCTAAGTGGGGTTGCTCAAAACATCTTTTTTGACTCTTAAAATAAATACCCTCTGTTCTCCAAGAGGTTGGTGAAGAGTACACACATACATACAGGCATCTCATAGGCTCACAGCTCTGAAACTCTGGCATGCCCCTCAGGGGGGCCGACTTTCTGTTTGGTGTCACAAATGCATCCCAGAAGGCGTCTCTCCCTTCAAAGAATCTGGGAGCAGACCTGTGAGAGGAAGCCAGCGTGAGTCCCAACACAAGGCTACTCCAAAGCAGGACAAGCCAACTGGGAGCATGGTCCTGGCTTACTCTGAGCAGTCCTGGTTTTTGCACATAGCCCACGTCTCTGTAGCCCACATTTCTTCCTTATCTGTTTTGAAGTCCTTTCTCTGGAACCATCGGGAAGCTGATTCTAGGATCTCTTCTGGGTAGGGAGAAGGACACAATGTTTATGATTCTCTCTCTCTCTCTCTCTCTCTCTCTCTCTCTCTCTCTCTCTCTCTTTGAGACAGGGTTTCTCTGTATAGCCCTGGCTGTCCTGGAATTCACTCTGTAGGCCAGGCTGGCCTTGAACTCAGAAATCTGCCTGTCTCTGCCTCCCAAGTGTTGGGATTAAAGGCGTGCACCACCACTGCCCAGCTGTTTGTGATACTATTAAAAGAACAATGATGGAGACTCCCAGGCATCCTATCCTGGCTCTGAGCCTTGCTTGCTGACCGGAGGAGGCTGTGGGCTCCAGAGCTCAGGGTTGTTTGGGGGACAATATGGGCAGAGATAGAGAATGGTAGCTGCTGATCCCCTCTGTCAGCAGTGACGTTGACCTCTACGAGGCCCACCCTTACAGCAGGGCTTTCTGCTCATAAGCTAAAGAATGGGACCACACGGGACTACCTCGATTTAAACCCAGGTAGCTGCTGGAGAGGAAGAGCCTCCTCGTGCTGTTGGTAGCTGCCTCTTTCTGGATGATGGGATGTGTGCAGACATGTATTTTGAGGCTAATGCATACTGCTAGTAGAGTCCCTCATAGACCCGGAACTTACTAACTCAGCTGGACTGGCTGGTCAGTGAGCTATGGGTCTCATCCTGTCTCTATCTCCCCAGCATGGGATTAGAGATATGTACCACCGCACATGGATTTTGATGTTGTTACACAGGAGTTCTGGGAGACTGAACTTGGGTCTTCCTATCTGTGCAGAAAACGCTTTAGTGTCGCCAAAGTCTGGGAGGTAGGATTCTTAACGAGTAATGTTCACCCTTGTCTTAATCCGGGTTTCTATTCCTGCACAAGCATCATGACCAAGAAGCAAGCTGGGGAGGAAAGGTTTTTTTCAGCTTACACTTCCACACTGCTGTTCATCACCAAAGGAAGTCAGGACTGGGACTCAAGCAGGTCAGGAAGCAGGAGCTGACACAGAGGCCATGGAGGGATGGTTCTTACTGGCTTGCTTCCCCTGGCTTGCTCAGCCTGCTCTCTTATAGAACCAAAGACTACCAGCCCAGGGATGGCCCCACCCACAAGAGGCCCTCCCCCCTTGATCACTAATTGAGAAAATGCCTTACAGTTGGATCTCATGGAGGCATTTCCTCACCTGAAGCTCCTTTCTCTCTGATAACTCCAGCCTGTGTCAAGTTGACACAAACCAGCCAGTGCACCCCTCGATGCTCTTCCCATACCAGCATCTTACAGTCAGGATGTTCTGCCTGTTATAAGTGGTGCACGAGCCCATCAAGGGAGACCATGATGACATCAGCGGTTGGTCATCTTCTGTGCTGTCTGACATTTCTGAGCCGCATCTCCTTCTTGCAAGAGCCCAGAGGCGGCAACATCTAGGCTTGATCACTGGGAAACAGTCAGGGGGGAAGCAGAGCGGGAAAGCCAAGGAGATGGCCTGAGGGGTAGGGAGCACCAGAGCGTGGGCCTCTGTTCCTGTGCCACATGGGCGCTGCAGGGACCGAGTGGGTGGGTCAGACACATTGGAAGAAAACAGCCATGTATCCCTCCTTCTGATAGTCCCACACCTGACGCCTGCCCGGATCTCCCTAGGAGAGGGACACTCCCGTAGCTGGCAAGACCTGAACTGGGACACTTCCCATTGGCAGTTCTAGTGGGAACCCGGAGATGTACTGAATCCCCAGGCCAGCGCTGGCTTCCAGAGCAAAGGATCCAGCCATGTTGACACGAGCTCCGGAGCTCAGCTGGGAGAGTGGGGTCATATTTATTTATTTATTGCATTTGAAAAAAAAAAAAAACAGCTTGGCCGTGTTTGAGCTGCAGAAATGATTTTTTTTTTTTTTAAAGAGCAGTAGACACTGTTTTTAGCTTTTATGCCTAAACAGATACTTCTCAGTTCCTACAAGCAAGAGCTGTCTAATGAACGGAGGCTCTCTCTTCCCTCCTAAGAAAAATATTTACACAGTCTAGCACAGCAGCAGAAGACTTCAGGCAGCAGAGGACCATCCCTGAAATGCAGCGAGGTCTCCACGCCTGTCTGCCTGTCTGCATTCAGTCAGCCTTCCTCTCCTCGGGGACATTTCCACCCCCCCACCCCACCCCCACCCCACCAGGGTTTCTTCTGAGAGGCCAGTCCCTGGAGAATGCTGACATCATTTTACTTTCTAAAGCCGTCCTATTTGGCCAAAACCCCCTGGGTCTCTTGGCCTCTAGCTCTGTGTGAGGAGAGGTGGTGTTTTTCTCGGGAGTCTCCTGTGAAACCCACTACCGGAGAAGGGTGTGGCAGAACCCAAATCCCACACCCATCAGGACTTAGATGGGGTGTGCCCCGCCCTCTTTCACAGCCTGATGGGGCCAGTGGGTCTTAGCTGAATGCCCAACCAATTTCCCTCAGGCACAGGCCTGCCTTGTGTTGCCTGGCCAGCACAGTGGTGCAGACCCAGAACCTGGGCATAGGCTGGCTGCTCTCAGATGATCCAAGAACACTCTGTTCATGGGCAGTTCTGGGTATGTGATCATTCTGTCGGGACACCTCGTCCAAGAGAGGCTGCCTAGTGCTTGTGGCTGCCTAGTGTAGACAGATCAGATATGCGGGTTATAGCGTCTCTGTCTCAGGCTGCCCTGCCTTCTTAGCCTTATCTGTGGGCAGTCTTGGAGTACCTCTGTCTATACTGCCTCACAGAAAGTGACTTGGAGCCACTCCATAACACACCAAACAGTGGCTTCTTCACTATACTCAGAACACCAACAAAAGAGAAAGCCTTGGGCAAGGGCCAGTAGCCTGGGTTCCTCTTGACTTAGGGATCCTGAGGTAGGGGTGAGTAGGGATGGAGTAGAGATGAGAACCGGCAAAGGTGGGGCAGGGGTGAAGAGCTCCTTCCCATAGAGGTGGAGGTGCTGCCTGGCCGGAAGGCCTGGAGTCTTGGCGTGGGGAGCTGGGCTTTACTAAGAACAAATATGACAGGTGGCAGAGATGATGCCGGGCGGAGAGATGGTAGAGACACGGGGTAAGGAAGGACTGTAGGGACGGGTGGCTGCATTTCCACATTGTGCTTGGTTGCAGCTAGTTTCCCGGGTTAGCTATGAGAGTCAGGTGACTTTCTTGTTCACCTCTTGTGTGGTATGCTATGGTGCACCTACCTTGTCCCACCTGCCTGACTCCCCACTACAAACAGGAATCTGTCTAGCTTTCCTGGGGCTAGAGATGGAGGCCATTTAAGAGACAAGAGGGTCACCGTCAGACAGTCAGATGGAGGAGAGCTAAGGGCTGGGCTGAGCTGGTCACTATACTGAGGACTTGGGGCTATGTCATCGCTCTCCTGAGAAGGAAGCAGCTCACAGAGGCAAAAGGGCCTTCTCACGTCTGCACAGCACTTGGGCAGAGCCAGGACTGAGGGTGATACTGTGGGCCCTGCCGTGAGTCCAGGGAGGGCCCCAAGGGAGGCAGTGTAGGTGGTGGTAGTACATGTATAGGTATAGGTATAGGTATAGGTATAGGTATAGGTATAGGCTGTAGGTAGTAGGTACAGGTACATACACAGGTATAGGTAGTCGCTTCCCTGAGGGATACTGCAATAAGATGGTGTGGTCCATGCCTGTCCTGTGACCCCAGGTCACCCAGCATCTGCCGGCCACAGTATCCATAGAAAACCACATCTCCCAGAAAAAGGACCAGAGGGGAAAGATATCCCCCTCTGCTCCCAGCCACCATGTTTCTTCACCGTCCTCAGCAGGCCAGAAGGAGGGTCAGGCCTGGACTGGCCACCCACTGAGGGATATTTGCAAGGGCTCCCACTGTCTCTCAGACATCCCATCACTGTCTTCCCATCCCTAAAGTTGTCCTTTTGAAAAGAGGAGCACATGCAGACTGGCCCAATGCAGGCCTTCCTGAGCTAATTCAGTATGTAGCTTTCCAATGGGGAGGGAGCGGGTGTGGCTCTCCCCTAAGGAGGGGCCGCCCTCCAACGGTCCCTCCCACCTCCTGAAGGCAGCCTTTCTTCTCAGCTTCACTTCATAGGTGCTGGCCAGCTTATGAGTACCTCAGCACAACAGGCTCTGGAGAGCCCAGCCCCTCTCCCGTACTCCCAGGGGACACTTAAGAGTCAGGAGGTCCCACAGTCTGTGAAGGTATTCCTGACCACCAAGGGATCTAGATAGAGGCTGTGGCCCAGGGAGTGGATTCTGGTGAGTGGCTTGGTAGGCTCTGGGGCCCCTTCCTTCCCGGGTCATGAGTTGAGAGTTGGTGTAGGGTGAGCTCCTATGAGTCCAGGAGAAAGAAATGTTTAGCTCATATGAGGTTCTTGGTGGATGGCTTTTTCCTCCTGCTTGTAAAATCTGCTATCTGCAGAGGAAGGACAGGGGAATCCTATGAGTGGGTGACATGAGACTCGCAGCCAATGGCTCACAGCAAGCAACCCTTTGCAGTGTGTGAGTCCAAGAGGCTCTGACGTTTGACTCCAAGAACGGGACTCACACCAGCAGTAAAGACCGAGCGACCCAGAGCCCCGGCTGACTCTGGAGTATCCTTCTAAGGAGTTGGTCTCTGGAGAACATAGACCAGAATCAGTGGGAGGCGAGGAGCTGGGGTGAGTGGGTGCACCCCCTCAGGTGCCACAGAACTGATCAGAGATGCCCTGCCTTCCTGTGCTGGGCGCTTGGCATAGGGTGAAAGACGTCAGCTTCAGATGAGCAGAAGGTTACCTTGGCCCTTGATTCCAACTCTTCCTCCCTTGCCCTATGTTTTTTCTACTGGCTCTTACCAGCTCCAGTGAAGACCAGCAGAGGTTAGACTGTTCTGGTTAGAGTAGTTGTTCACCCCAGCAGAGGAGAATGGCAACAGGCCGCGGAGGTATCCAGAAGCAGACAAGTCAGGCATGAGGCCCCAGAGACACTAAACAGTCACGGGCTAGGTCTGCAATGCCAGCCACTCCTGGACACCGACGGGCACCACTGGAACATAAGCCACTGCCAAGAGCATTGACAGAGGCAGCCCCCTACAGGCGCTTGATGGGAGCTTCATGGATTGGAGGCTCCAGTGTGCCAGATGTGGCCAGTAGGTACATGGAAACAGCCACCACCTGACCGGCTGCCTAAAAGCCTCACAGGGTGTTGCATGTGCAGAGTGAGCTTGCAGACAGCATGCTCCTCACGCCCACAGCCACATGCTCCACCCTGTACCATGGTGACCTCATGACGGTTGATGTTCTGTAATAAGAACACGTAATACAAGGTCTTCCCTCTCCACACAGCACTAGCCATTCAGACAGAAGGGTACAGGTAAGTCTGGCAGACATTACACAGGGCCCAGGGTCTGAACTCATTGATGTAGCATTTATAGGAGGAATCTGGAGTATTCAGACTTGGACAGGAAACAGAGGTAATGTTGTTAATGTTCTTGCAAAGTTCCAAGAGACTAATTTGTGTAAGGGAAGCTGCCTGCTGTCTGAAATCTTTCTGCACCAGGACAGCCTTCCTGTATCCATCTACCCCTCCTCCCTCTCTCCATCCCTTCTTCTCTCCTTCCCTCCCTCTTTCCCTGCCTCCCTCTTCTTTCTTTCTTTTCCGTTTCTTTCCCTTCCCTTTCTTTTCCTTTTCTTCTGTCTTCCTGTCCCTTCCCTTCCTTTCTGTCCTGCTCCCCCCGCCCCCGTCTTCCTTTCGTTCTTTGATACTGGCAGTGGAAGCACATTAAGAGAGCTCTCTCTGCCGACCTGCACTCCCGCCCTCAGAACAGATGTCTGTGCCGGCTGCAGACAGGAAGCCCCAAGCCTCCTTCCTTCGTTCGGTCTCCCACTGCGTGAACCCACTCTGAGCGCTGGTTCATCACAAACCCGGAGGTAGCTCACAACCCCAGGACCCTTGTGGTCATTCTCTCACGGGACTGCAGAGGGCTCTGGAAATGCCCCCCACCCCACCCCGGGCACACACAAGGATATTAAGCAGATGATGTTATCAGACACTTTCCTCCCGCCCAGGATGGCAGGAAGGTGGCTGCCACAGGTGTCACCTGGAACCCAGGATGGCAGCCCCATAGAGTCCCACAGTGGTCCTGTAGACACTGTGCCTCCTCGTCTCCTGAGGGCCTTTGCTTCCTTGGTGGGGGAAAACAAGTCATCAGTGACTAATGGCTCCACGCAAACATTTGTCTTTTTACTTCCAACCTTTCTAGTTATAGAAATAACCTTGATATTGATAGAATTATATTAATGCACTTCAACCTGACCCCACTTATTGATGGCTTGTTTGTTAGGGCGATCTTTAATAATCATAAGTGAAGAGAAAGCTCTTAGATCTCCTATGATGGAGGCCCTAGGGGCTCGACCCCTGGCTATTCAGCTCCTCTGGGGCTGTGACATAACTTTCTCACTGGGGTTTGACGGGCCATTTATTATCTGGAGGTAGGAGTGCACCAAAGTGAAACAAATCCAGATCCTGTAAGGAGGAGGGGGAGGAGGAAGAGGAGGAAGGAGAGAAGGAGGGAGAGGAAAAAGAGGAAGAGGAGGAAGAAGAGGAGAAGGAAGAGGAGAAAGAGGAGGAGGAGGGAGAGAAGGAGAAGAAGGAGGAGAAGAAAGGAGGAGGAGGAGGAGGAGGAGGAGGAGAAGAAGAAGAAGAAGAAGACCACCACACTGCTGCTGCCACCACCGCTGCCACTGCTGCCACCACCGCTGCCACTGCTGCCACCACTGGCTCAGTTGGCAAAGTGTTCCAAAGCATAAGCTTGAAGCTCTGAGTTCAAATTCCTAGCACCCATGTAAAAATACGGGGTGCAGGGTCAGCAAAGTGGCTCAGCAGTTAAGAACATTCACTGCTCCTACAGGAAGACCCAGATTTGGTTTGCAGCGCCCATATTAGGCTGTTCATAATGGCCTGTAACTCCAGCTCCAGGGGATCCAAAAATATAGGCCTCCGTAGACACCTACATGCATACAAATGCATAGAAACTCATGCAGGCATACATGCATACACATAACTCTTTAAAAATCTTAATAAGCTGTATTCACCTGTAATCCCAGTGTTGGAAAGGCAGAGGGACAGAGGATCCCCCTGGTGATCCAGTGTGGACAAATCAGTGAGCTTAAGGTTCAGGAGAGACTGCTTGAAAAAATAAGGTGGAGAGCCAGAGGGCTCAGCTGCTTGCTTCTGCGTGCCAGTGCAGACATGTGCATCTGCAACCACATACTCTTGTGTACACACATGAACATGCCTTCATACACAGAAAGAGAAGGGGGGCTGGAGTGCATCCTAAAGATGAAAAGATCGACACCACCACAGGTGTTCCTTTTATAATGCCCCCCCCCAATCTGGTCCCATTTCCCTTTCTTCATGTTCCCACCTGGATTTACCACACTCTGATTCTCACAAGCAGTTTGCCCATCAGACGTCTGATTTCCACAAACTGGCAACCAAGGAAGCTAGGATACCACTGCTCCCATTCCCTCCAGCAACAAAGTAACAAGGAGAATAATGTTCCACCTCAGGGCACTCCAGGGTCTTACCCCATAAGCATCCCTATCTACACCAGAGAATACAGAGACTCAGACAGAGGCTGGGACACACACATGTCCAGTGTCACACAGCCGACTCCACAGGGTGTGCACAGGGCTGTTATTTGACCTCCATGGAACTGGTTCCATTTGAAGAAACACGTAGGAAGGGGTATAAGGAACTTTGTCATCTCTCTCACACAAATGATGTTTCCAATCTGCTGGAAGGGGACAGGGTGGCAGAGCCGCCAATGTCTGGGTTTAGTCACAGCTGCGGTGCTAACTTGAGACCACTGCGTAAGGGGGCAGAGGGAGTCTGAGAAAAGCCGCCAGACAAGACCACACACTTTCCTAATGGGGCCCAATTACAGGAACAGCTCTGCGTGTGTGTGTGTGTGTGTGTGTGTGTGTGTGTGTGTTCTGTGCATGGCTCTGAAGTTCCAGTCTCAGGGATCTTTCAGAATCCACTAGACTGTGGCTGCAGACAGAAGGCCTGGAACTCACATCTGCTCTTTGGTGTGAGAAAGGCAGGCCTGCTTCTCTCACCCCACCCGCTCTGCCTCCAGTTCCCAAGTGAACTCCTGTGCCTGGAGTTTTGTCCTTGCTTGGGACAAGGCATGGTAAAAAAAAAAAAATGCTGTGGGATTCTGTAGGACTGTCCAGTCCTGCTGGATTTCAGCAAGTGCACCCCTGAGGCTGCCTGTCCTCAGAGGCCCCCATAACAGTAATGGTATTTTCTCTCCTTTCTTCATGGAGCCTCCAGAGCTGGGAGAGGCTCCGAAGCTGAGGCAAGGCATCTGGCTCAAAGTCATTGCCTATCCCAAGACCAGTAATACTCTCTGCACATGCATGCCCTCGGATGGCCTTGTGACCTCTCTTCTGCCTCTGTGGCATGGGATGACACAGGCTAGAAAATGAGCTGAAGCTGCCAAGGGTGAGAAAGGGGTTCGAGAAACGGACTCTTACTCTACTGTATTAGTATTACCAAAGACGGACCTGCTTCTGAGGGCTAGCACTAAAACCACCAAGCCCTGAGGGGGGTCACCTAAACCAGGTAATCCAATCCCAGGGTAGAAAGATGGAGCCATCCTGGCTGTCCCAGCCCTGGGCAAGAGTCCTCAGCACTCTATGGCTCACAGATCTACTCCAGCCCATGGTCTGCCTGGGTGCAATGTGTCAGCTAAGTGTGGCTTTAAAGAGTCACAGATATAAAGAATACATGAAGGGAGCTGCATATGGCACACAGGCATTTTACAGAAGCACACTGACCCCGGACAACACCTTGGTTCAAAGGAGGGCAGAGATAAAGGACCTCTACAATCTAACCCTGAGCCAAGAAGTAGACGCAGGCTTCTGTAGGGGGCATGCAGGGAGGCGGTGGCTCATCGAGCCTTATCCCTTGACCACAGAATGGCTAATGATGAGTGATAAAAACAAAAATCCCATGTCGGAGGTGGGGGTTGGGGGAAACAATAACCCAGGGTAGAGCTCGGACTGCCTGTGGACTTGCTAGCCTCTTGGATGGTGGAAAGGGATGGATCAGGAGCCTTGTCTGGACTGCTGTGGGACACCGGGTCTGGCCCACAGCTGCTGGGATCCACCCAGCAGGGCATGTAAGACCAGGCCCTCAGCTGCAGCCACCCTTGAGGAAAGGTAGGAAATTAGAAGCAGTCTGAAATGGTTCTGCTCCTGTCTGTCTGTCTGTCTGTCTGTCTGTCTCTTATTTTCCAACAGGGAGAAGCACAAACAACTGTAACAAAGAAAAATCTCAAAGTCTTCCTTGGGAGCTGGCTCAGTTACATGACCTTCTAGGACAGTAGGCCACCTCTGAGATGGGGAGCGGGGTCCCCTCCTCGGGCAGGTCTTTTAGTCCAGAGGTTAGAACTGGTTGGGACTCTGGCCCAGGTGGCTGTGGAACTAGGAGGCAGGGGTTCTTGTTTTCTTCTCTGAGAACAAGTCTCAGGAAGCCCTAGGTATACTCAGGAATCTAGAATGACTTTCAAATGGACGCCCTGCCACCTCCTTGAGGAGGCATGTCCAGCACACCAGACAGTTGCAGTGAGTGGGTAAATGCAAATGTTCCCTGTGAGTTTCATTTTGTGGCAACCCTGCAGGGGGTTCAGGGAATCTCAGGCAAAGAACTAGGATTCCTGCCTGGACACTCGACAGCATCAGAAGCACAGATAGTTAATACAAACCAGACCCCCAGGGCCTTCGTGTTCTCTCTCTCTCTCTCTCTCTCTCTCTCTCTCTCTCTCTCTCTGTGCATGCGTGTGCACGTGTGTGCACGCATATGCGTGCGTGCATATGTGTGTGTGTGGGGGGCTCTTACTCTGTCACTTTTCCCTGCTTCCCAATGCTTCATGAAGGAAAGGCTGCTGCTCTCCAGAAGCATCCTGTTGCCCATGTGCCTTGGGAAAACATTCATGCCTGCAGTCTTCCTTTCTTTCTAGTTCTGAAAAGACAAGACCCTTTCATCCTTCCTTCCCTGGCTTATCGCCAGTGCCTGATTCAGAAGGCACAGGTAGGAAAGAGCCGAAAGAGCTGCTGAGTTCCCAGACCTAGGGGGCTGAACGGAATCTGCCCTGCGCAGCCATCTCACCTTGTAGTCTGCAGCAGTGGGGCTGCAAGCTAACGTGATGGGATCAGCATCTGCAGACACAGTGACCCCTGTCAGCTCAAGAGGAGGACCAGCTTGGGGCACCTCTGACATGTCCAACCTTTAGGTCCTCTGTGTAGGGCACACTGGACAACAAAAGTCTCAGAAATATGTCAGCCTCTTCTCTCCTTGGCTCAGAGCAGCTCAGTCTCTTGCCACCGTTGTATTCCAGGGAAGTGACTATTTCTACAGCCAGCTGGGCTGAGCTCCTCCGGTGGACGTGATGGAAACAATGTATCCAATCCAATAAGGGCACCTGAACCAGCAGGGCTCAGCTTCAGAAAAAGTTATGCTAAGCATGGATAGTTTGAAACTGATTCTGGAGCCACTTCCGCCATTTGGCCATTTACTTTATTTGTTCCTCTCCAGGATTAAAAAGACAGCTAAAGTCTGTCCAGCTATGACTCGTGAGTGTCTGGGAAACATGGCCAGAAGAGTGAGAGCCCAGAACACCCTGTGCAGGGAGAGCTGGGAGAGGTGTGCAGGAATGAGGTGAGGTGACTCTGGATGGATACAGGGTCTAATGAGAAGAGCTCTCTCTCTCTCTGGTGAGGATACTCAGGGTCTAATGAGAAGAGCTCTCTCTCTGAGCCTGGATACTTGAAGCCATCAAGCACCAGACATTTTCCAAGCCTCAGGTTGCCTCCACCTGGGTTGTCTCCACAGTTGGTCTAGCTGAATCCTTTAAGCTCTGTACTGGAGGAAGGAACCAAGAAAGATCCTCTAGGCTCTCCTGCCTCTCTTGTGACTCCCCTCTCAGCTTGGCGTGATTCTCCTCCTGAGAGCCTGCAGAGGGGTCACAGCAACAGACAGTATTCCTGGGAGGCACGCAAAACTCTCTTTTCCCTTACAGCCCATTTTGCCTGTTTTGGTCTAATGGTGTTAATTACTATGAGCTGTTATAATGATGCCCCTGGGCTTGCTGTGGGGTCATGTCCCGGGAAAACATCCTACGCAGAAAATATCACAAATCAAAAATGCACTGGCTACACCCATTCTGAACACCCCAGCTTAGCAGAGTATCACAGCTCATTGCAGAATGCCCGCTGTCTGTCTCCCTGGCGATCTCAGGGCTTCCTGGGGGCTGCGTCATACTGCAAGAAAGGATCATACTGTGTGTGGCTGACCCAGGAGATGACAAAGGACAGAATTCAAAGTTCACGTTCTGCTCAATACAGTGTTTTGTGTTGTCAGAAAGCTGAAATTTTTAAAATTAAATCATGGCTGGTGAGGGCTACGGGCCACCTGGTGTTTCCCAAGTTACCTCTGCAGAACGAAACAGAAGGCTCCGGAGCCAGGCATGCTCACGAGAGCAAATACCCCGCATCCCTTCCTGAGCTAGCTTCTCATCTCCAGAGCACTTAGTGTTTTGTGTGACCTGTAAAAAGATTTTCTTTTGTCCTAAAGATCATTCCTGATGGAAACATACTCAGATAAGTCAGAAAAAAAAATTGGGATACAGCAAGAGGCCCACATCTCCAAGCAGACTGGAAGAGGGACACACCGATTCACTCAGATTCCACTAACGTCTTTAAAAATATTATTTATTTTTTCATTTCCTATACATTGGTGTTCTTCCTGCATGTATGTCTGTGTAAGGATGTCAGAACCCCTGGCACTGGAGTTGCAGACAGTAGAGGGCTGCCACGTGGATGCCAGGGACTGAACCCTGGTCCCCTGGAGGAGCAGCCAGTGCTTTTAATGGCCAAGTCTTCTCTCCTTTCCTGCATTAGCTTCAAGGAGGAAAAGCCCCCCATGTGAGAGCTTGCAGTTGCCCTCGAAAGTCCTGGGGCTCTCCTAGAAGATTCACACGGCAGGGTTAGTTTATCTTCTTTTTCTAGAATCTTATGGTGATCTTGAGTCTGAGGCCCTACGAGCCTGTGAAGTGTGAACCACGGGCTGGGGACTTTAGCCTTTGCACTTCACCGGCCAGATCTTTGGGCCCCAGAGTCCTTTCAGCACTGACTTCTCTAGAGGAAGGCAGACTGGATCGTGTGGCTGCCCATCGCCTGGCCTGCTTCTGCTTCGCTCGGCGGCTCTGTGCCCGAGGGCCACTACAATCTTTTTACCCAATTTTCCAGCTGAGTTGACTGAGGCCTGTGAAGGTCGAGGAACTTGCCCAGGGTCACTGAATAGAACAGCTTAGCCTGTGGCCTTAGGACAAGGATGCGGGGACCCTGGATCCTGCCCCTAATCACCCAACTCTTTCATAAATAACAGTAGTAACAGGGCTCCATTTTATGTAGGAGAACCACTCCCCGGGAGGCCACCAGGTTTGTGGCCCGGCATGCGCTCCAAGGCTCACAGGCCAGAGGCAAGGTGGGGACGAGAGTGGCAGGAGACAGGGCCTTGCCACACCAGTTGGCTCTTGCGAAGGCATTAATTTGTAACAGACGTGCAAAGAGCCGGAAAGAGCGCAGGACGCTCCGCACACGCGACAACAGCTGATTATTCATTGCTGACAGTTATTAGCCTGTTATTAAACGTATGAATTGCCTCTTTCATACCACACTGCCTATCCTTAAAGAGCTTTATGAACTAACATTAACCAATCCAATTAGCAAAAGACACTGTATTTGTGTAATTAGTAATTTGAGGCTTTGTCTTGGTCTCGCAGAGAAAGGGCATTGGCTGTTGATTAGCGCGTAACATCGTACAATTAGGAGAAGTGGTCGGAGATTAGCCGGAATGTTCTTGTTCCCCGGGGTCCCCGTTAAGGGACCTGGTCTTGCTAAGAAGCGCCGGGGGGTTATGTTTGTGGCATTTAAGCGGATCCAATTGCTTCCTCCCTTGTATCCAGGCTCCTCCACGCCGTTGGCATGGCCTTCTGCGTCAGGAAGGGGAAATATTTGTTTTTGTTATAAATTTAGAGGGTGAGTACAGTAGGGAACCTTGTTATTAAATGCTCCAAGCCCAATCCTGCAGAAAATCTCAAAATCCAACTTTGGGTATTGATTGCAAGATTTTTTTTCTAATCAGATGCCAAAAGGAACATTGTGGAGGGAAAAGATGGCTCAGGCAGCCCTAGCCAAGCAGCGTTTCTGTTTATGTCTCTCAGAGAGACACAGAGCTGACCGCGATGGGGCAGATCTCAGATAAGAGCGCTGCCTGTCTGCTCCTTCAGGGGTCTTGGGTGAGACCCCTGCACAGCACACTCCCCCTCCCCCCCGCCCCCAGTGAAGAACACAGAAGGAGCCTTGCCGAGGCCCCTGGCTGAGTGATGTGACTCCAGGTGGTTCACCAGAAAGCCCCATGATGCAGATGACATTTCCACGTTCCCCTTGGATGCCTCTAAATCTTATTAGTTTATAAAACTGCAGAGTGAGCTCTACCAGTCTGAGCTCCCTCAGCACTTCTTGGCAGACCGGAATTCAGAGCAGGAGGGTCCCACTCACAGTGAGCTGTGACAAGTCGTACCTATGAGTACCTGAGCTACTGGGAAAAGAGAACGCTGGTGTTTCTATGTCCTTAGAGACTGTCGTCTCTGGGACTGATCAAGGCAGTTCTGGCCTTTCCTAAGCACAAGTTCAGATTGATGTCTGTCCTGAAGCGGCTGTTTAGGGACCTAGCTTACTGTAGAGGTCACACTGAGCCAGGGACATAGGTAAATAGCCCCCCACCCCAGTCAGATCTGCTCCACCACAGATGAAGGAGTTGCTTACAGTGGGATGCAGCTGCCTGGCCCTGTGCTTACTGTGCCCACACATCTGGCTATCATGGAGATCCAGGAGCTGTATGCCCTGTGATCTGACACGTATGAGGCAGATTCTCTCAATAGGAGCCCAGAGGTTTGGACCTTGAGCAGACAACACTGGCTTTGTGCTAGTACAGACCGGGCCTAATTTCAGGCCTTCAAGAAAGGTGTATGTATGTGTGTGTCTGAGTGTGTGTGTGTGTGTGTGTGTGTGTGTATGTGTACACATGTGTGTATTCCCATTCCACAACAAAACAAAATTGCAGACTCTTCTCTTCTCAATGTCTCTTCTTCTGCCTCTGAATGAAGACTTGTATGCACCAACATGCAGGTGCCCGCACTGTGCACACCTGAGCAACGTGTCTTGGTTATTCTTTAGATGTGCACAGCTGGGGGAGTGCCCCCTCCACTGGTCCTGTCCCCCAGAGGCAGCTCAGGACTGATCAACATGGGCACCTCACAAAAGGCAGAGCTAAGAGGAGACTGGGTGCAAACAGCTCAGAAACCTCTCCAAAATATTTGGGTTTGTCAAAATCCCAAACCGCCGTTTGCCAGGCACTTTTCCCGCTAGTGTTTGAGCCCGCGGGTATTTTAAAGGAAATGAAATCCGTGTGTTTCTGATTTATTTATACTTAACTCATCAAAATGCTGTTTTAAAGAGCTATTTTGTATCCAAAATGCCCTTTATGCTTTTTTTTCCCCTTCCAAACTAAAAGCCATATTCTGCCAAGCATGCATGACCTTAAACTCTAACGTTCTCAGGGATCTTTTGAAAATCAAGTTCCTGATGTCCAAGCAGACCTGAACTGGGACCAAAGGTGCCCTCCTATCCCCTATCCCCTACCCACGCCTCCCTTCCTCCCCCTCTAGCCCCCCCTCCCCAAGGGGGAGATACAATGTTGCAATGTGGGCAGCTTTTATCTCTGCCTCTGGCTCCATTAGAGTCCCACGGATCTGAATCCAGCAGGAGGCAGCAACTTCTCTGGGGACAAGAATCTGAGAAGCAGAACCTTAAGCCTTCCCAAGAGCTTCTGCTTAGGCTAGCTCAGGATCATCTAGACACCCGAGAGAGGTCGGAGCAGGCCCTCAGATGGTCCCTGCTTCCCACACAATTTTTTTTCTTTGGTCCAGTAGGACTTTCAGACTATTCTATCCCAACCATGGCCCGAATCGCTCAACCTTAATGCGAGCACACCTCACGAAGGTGAGGAGACAGTGTTTCTCTTGTAAGTCTGAGAACTAATACAGAGCAGAAAAGTGTTTTTCCTTCTCCAAGAAAAGAAAACAGGAAGCTACAGCGCCAGCCCTGAGCAGTGTGTGGGGAGTTAGGAGAGAAGCAGTCACACCTGCAGGCTGGGATAAGCCAGGCTATAGCCCTAAACAAACAGGACACTGGCAACACTGTTACCTGACCTATAATGCTCGGGCTCAAGTTATCTTCTTTTGGGTATGATATTTATTTCTTGACAATTTCATCCAATAGAGTTCCATTCTGAACTGGATTGCTTTTTTGGTGCATGGTGTATAATTCTTTATTCACATAGCATTTAATTGTGTTCCCGGGCAGATTAGGTATTCATCATGGCCCTGCTACCCCAGCCCCAGAGATAAACCATCTGAGGGGCAATAAATGTCCACTCCGATTATTGATGCTTTCAGGGAAATTGATTATCTAGTTGAGGGGTGGAGCACACTGATATACTGCAGCTTCTTTACCTGACACAAGAGCTTCTCTGGAAGAGAAATCCCTCAATTGCCTCCATGGATTTTCTATTATATTTAATGCTCTTGAAAGTGACATCCGTTTGTCTTAATATTTGAGAGTGGAGCTGAGAAACAGTACGCTTGCACCCGTGAGAGGTAGTTAAGGCTGAGGAGAGCAGAAAGCCAGGAAGCCGTGCAGGGCTGGCACATTTGTGCCAGGTCTGTGATTTGTCAAGAAAGTTGTTCCCAAGGTTACAACACATGTCTACCATCCAAATACCTGATCCAAATTATAATTCCCCACAACTCATGACAGGAAGGGCAGGTTTTAGATTAGCCTAATCTGACCTAAATTAAGGTGGGAAGATCCAAATAATCTTATTTTAGATTTTTGGGCATACTTTTGTGTCTGGGTGTGCAGATCCATGTATGTGGGTGTACATGCTTGTACATGTGTGGGTGTGCATGTGACACGGGGTCTCCTGAAGCTCACTAAGAAGGTGAGGCTGTTTGGCTAACAAGCCTGTCTCCATCTCCCCAGCACCAAGATAGGGTGTCTTGCTGTTTTTGCTTGTTTGTTTTGTTTTGTTTTTTAATGGTTCCAGGTGAATTGAGCCCAGGTCTTTATTATGCTTGACCGACTGAGGCATTGCCCCCAACTCTTTGTCACACTGGGATAGCCAAAATGTCTCCCTTCCTCTAGACATGTTGGAGAGATCTGTGTTTGTGTGTGACCCTAGCACACCTATGTAGGGTGTGCAAGGCCTGCTGAGCCCAGGAACTGCCCAGACAAAAGATGAACTTCGGTTCATAGCACAGCGCTTATTAGTCAGAAGATAACAGGTGTTATAAACTCGGAAAATGTTTGCTCACCTCAAAAATCGATAGTGCCCCTGTAATCAACACTGGGGTTAACTGTACCTGTCTCAAAATGTCCAGGTTGTACTCATTTGATAATTTCTTAATAATAGAGAGTGACTTTTGGCTGAGGTCGAGGCAGGGCCACTCTGGTTTCATGGGGCCCTCTGAAGACACGGCAGTTGACACGGATTGAGGTATGTTGGGGACAGGGCTTCTGCTAGCTCACACAGCCTGCAGCACATGCACTCTCTAGGGGGTGTCTCAAGCTGTGGATTCCACAGCAGAGTCTCTTGCCCAACAATTGAGAGTTAGTGCACATGGATGGGCCGCTGAATCCAAAGCCCATCAGCTTTAGAGTTTGAAAATCTAATCATTTCCATAGAGGCAGAAAGGGATCAGCACCGAGCTCTAACTTAGCTACAACTCCAAGGGCAGGAAAGCTGGTACTCAGCCCAAGCAGCACGTGGGAAACAGCCAGGGCTCTGCAAAGTACCAAGGCCCCACCCACTGCCAGAGGTCATGTTCTGGGCTCTGCCTGGGCCAAGCCGCCAGCAGTTCTGGAGTGCAGCCAGGACAGAACACAGGCCCTGAACAGTAGCTAGTGAGCAAGGCCTCATGGGCAGGGCCCAGAGCGTGCCAGGCCCATCTCTGGGCAGGGCCCAGTGGGGTACAACACTTGAGGCTTGCTGGAGGCCACAAACAGGTTTCCTCAGGGAGCAAAGGTGGGACAGTTGGCCCGACAGATAACCTTCATCCCTCAGATGGATATGGGGAAGGGTATGCAGGTCTGTGAGGGAGGCTTGGCTACTTCCTGCTCAGAATGGTGGGGGAAAAAATACATCCCACAGCCTGGGCCTCCCAAGCAGTGGCCAGCAGCTGGGGGCATCTTGCCTATTGTTATTGGCTATCCTACCCAGAGGAGGTTAGCCTGGATCTATTTGCTTTGGGTGTAGGAGGGTGAGTGGGAGGGAACCTGAGCTCAAGATTAAGGCACCTGCTGCTGAGGCCAACCCCGCTATGTACCTGCTAAGTCCCTGCCTTCCCATCCTCATGCCTCCATACCCAGTCTGCCTGTTGCCACTGGAGATGTGTGGTTCTATGCTCTGGTTTAGAAGTTTGTTCTCCCCGGTGGGAACCCATACACACCACACACATGGATGTTTATGTGTGTGGGGGGCACGCGATTTCATGCAGAATATGATCTCCGGCAGTGGGCAGAGCCTCCGTGCTTTGCAGGGTCTGGAGGCAGATGAGTGACAAGATCTCTTCATGAGGTTTTTCTACACCATGTTTGAAAACATGCATTTTCTTGCAGAGTTCACCCTACTATGGGAACGCTGAGAAGTTTTCCAGGGTCTGTGCTCTGGGAAACTCCACCCCCTCCTCCCTCGTACACATACCTATACACATGTATGCTATGTGTATGGTGTATGTGCATGTGAGCTCATGCAGGTCACCTGCAACACATGCACACTTCTACGGACATGCACGTGTGTGCCTGTGTCCAGCACACTCATGCTCTGGATAGCTCGGGGCCAGACAGGAAAGGGAGCCAAGGAGAAAGGGACAAATTCCAAATGCCTGTCCTGCCCCCACTGGCTTGGGAACAGTGCTGCATGTCTTTCTGTGATTGATGGCCTCGGCAGTAACTCTTTATTTTTACTAAAGAAAATCTAGTACTTACAGACTGCGTCCATTCAGGACAAAGGGTTCTCCAACAATACAGCTGTAAGCATTCCCTCTCTCCTTGCACAAAGACAACACACCCAGGCTATTCTATATGTCTTGTGTAAAAAAAAAAAAAGTCCCACATACATTATCTGGTTTGAGTGTGTCTCTTACATTGTGTATCAGAAGCTCAGAGAGGCCAAGTGACTGTTCGAAGACACACAGCAGGGAACTCTGCCTGTTACCAGAGGGCCCAAGCATAGCCCTGGGCTTTCCCAGGGGACTGTCTCCCTACAGACTAGAATAAAGCAATGGGTCCTTCTGAGGCCACTGCTGAACACCAGAATGTTCTCCAAGATCGCTTTACGCTAGAGTTGCACATGGCAGCTCTAAACCAGGCATCGGCAGTGGGCAGCTCTGATGCCAGGGCACAGCCTCCACCAGATCCATTGCCAGCTTCTGCGTCAAGAATCCTCCTGGGCCATGTAATGGCGTATGCTCCCCAGACAGGGTGCGCTGGGCTTAGGAACACTTGAATCTGCATGGCCAGTGGCAGATGTGCCTTTGTTCTTGTATTGTTTTCCCCAGAGCTGGGCAAGGCTCAGCTCCTCCTGACACCTGTGACTAGGACTCCACAGACAAGACCTCCTCTGCACAAGACCCTCCAAGGTGAGTAGGCCACACCCCTAAAGTGGTTTCAACTCAAAGAAGTCACTAGGGAATAGGGAAGAGAACTGGGGAGCTTCTACCCAATGGGTCAAGCACTCTATCTAGAGAGGCCACCTTTCCTGTGCGTTTTGCAGAAGGGAACCCCAGTCCTTACAGGTAAGCGGCAGGACCTGAGAGCCAGTGAGGTCTCATGCTCCTGTATGGGTGAAAGCTACATGGAGGTGAAAGACTTGGAGAGGTCAGAGGCATCTCCCCGGAGCGAGTCTGCACCGGTCCGATAGCCATTCCTGGCTGGCTGGAAGACTGAGACAGCCTGTAGTTCCTGGCATTGGGATTTTCCTTTTGGAACAGGCCTGTGAGGTGGGTGGGCTTGAGACCTTCAGAGACGTGCGGAAGGAGGTGTTGCATACAGACGGACAGACAGTGTGGGCCGAGCAGGGAGAAACGGATGCTTTTATCACAGCTGGTGTGGGCATGTAATGGGTGTCCTCTGTCTGGAGCCGTGGGCAACACTGTCTAGGTCCTGTGAGAGCCCAGCAGGCTTCTGCTGGCAGAGGTTATGTGGTCAGTGTGGAGGTTCATTATTACTTGAGTGACAAACATCTGTGGCCCAAGGACTGCCTCACTGTCAAGACTCCAGGGGTCCCTGGTCCTTATTCTACCCAAACTCTGCGAAGAAGATCCCATGACTAGAAGAACCCGAGAAGCCGGCTGTACAGCCCTTCCTGTCTTTGCATCCCAGACTGGGAGAGACTTCTAGGGGAGTGAGCTCCTCTGGGTCAGAAAAAGAGACTCCAAATTCCCTGCTGGATCCCGCCCACTGTACCCCAGTTCCCTGTCAGCCTTTAAGACATTATCTGCCCTGATCTCAGGGAGCAGAGCTGTGGCTAGGCTAGGGGGATTTTATCATTCAGTTCCCAACTGATGTGGACCAGCCAGGGTGATCATTAACCAGCTTCTTTCTGCCTGCTCCTTTCTGGAGAGGATTCCACCCTCCCAAGGGCTCACTGCCTGGCCCTGGCCCTCTCCTCCCACGCTGGACCCTTCCCCCGCCCGGCTCCGCTGCACTCCGAGGGGAGAGAATGAGAAAGCAGGTCCTCCGGGAGCTGGCACGGCAGACAATGTGTGTCTTGTGTGAGTAATTTAGCGCTGTGGCCAGTCAATCTGGTTTCTGGGCCCGCTGCCCTGACCCTCTTAGAGCTGCTGGCTCTCGCCAGCACAGTGTGAAGCATTTTCTTTCACTGCTCTGACACTCCGCAGATTGAGACGTCAGCCCGGTCCAACTACAGCAAATTAGCAATTTTTCTTTTGCTAATTGGAAATAAAAACGTTTGCCGAGGGAGCTGTTCGTCGGCATGCGGTTTTCGGTCGCTGTGCGCGGGGAGGCTGCGTAGAAAACACATCCCAAGGCGCTGCACCCTGGGGCTGGGGGCCCCCGTGCTACAAACGCGAAGGGGCCCTCTGTTAACGGTGCAGGGATATCTCCTGCTCTAGCCCCAGAAGCTAGCGCTCAACGAGCTGAATATCCCCATGTCCCCGGGAGGACATGTCCCCTTCCTCTGGAAGGCCATTCTGTACTTTGAGGAATGATTGGAGTCCTGCAGGTGGCAAAGCTTTCTGGGCAAGCTGGTGAGGAAGTTCTTCACCAGAAAGGGGAAGCTGAAGTCAGGAGGGAGACCAACAGCCGCTCATGGCTTCCTGAGCGCAGAGCACATCTTCCCAAGGGCCAGGGGATGAGGGTAGAGACTTCCAGAGTAGCAGGTGGGATATTTGCCCTGCACCCATGCTGCCCAATGAGTGTCCAGGGTGGGATACATCCCCAGTCTGGCTCCATCTTAGCTCCAAGGTGCAGAGACCTGGCCCGTGAGAAGAGTGTGAAGACACCAGTCTAGAGAATTGATGAACATGGCCCTCTAAGGAGAACAAAGAGAAACAGACGGAGGAGCCAAGATCATCATCTAGGAGGGCTGCCTGGACCCAAACCCGGAGAGCTACATCTCAGAAGTCTGTCAATGAACAGGTCCGTCGTGCCCACTCGTGTAGGCACATGTGTGCACGCGCTTGCATGTACAGGCATGGTCGATTGGTCAGCAGAGCCCATGAGTGCGACGGATCATCCCTATGTACAGACCCTGCCCTCCATGTCTAGGACCGATCAGGAATTCCAGGCTGCAGACCAGCATAGAAAGGGTTACTGAGCCTCCTCCTTCCCTCTCTCTTTCCTGATAAAGCTTTTGACAGCCGTGCCTAATAATTCTTTCTGTTAGAATCTTTTCTTGACGTCTTTATGCGAATATGGAATCCGGATGAAAAGCCGTGGGGGACCCCCTCGAGAGAGGTAAAAGTATCAACCAGAGAGGAAGGAAGACTTTCTTGAAGCTCCCCGCTGGAAGCCAGTGGCTGCCTCTACACACACACACACACACACACACACACACACACAATCTGTACTGAGGCCCTCTGTGAGTGGCCAAGTCTTCCTTACTTGGGTGTGACCATGGTGTCTTGTCAGAAATGGCTGAGAGGTTGAGAGTGGTGAGGGCATCCCTCTGATGTCGCGTCAAGGATGCCCTCTGCCTTACCTTCCAAGACCCCAACATCGGTGACAGAGGGAGAGAAGGCCAAAGAGATGGGGGCATCCCAACAATTCATTCTGGCGGCAGCCGCCAGCGGCGGGTGGTGGTGGTAGTGGAGGGTTAGGGGGAGGGCGGCAGTGCGGGGCAGGATGCAGGTAGCACCCTTGATAGTGGTAGTCAGCAGCTGGCAGAGGTCGAGAGGCTGCTTCTTCCGGGAGTCTGGTTCAGGCAGCAGCAGCCTGGGGCCAGTGAGAGGTATCTTGCCCTAGAGTCTCAAGTTTTGCTGCTTTGGACTGGAGCACCCCTCTCTTGCCCTGTGGACCTGAGCTAATGCAAACCGTGCAAACCGCCAGGTTCGGAGGGGCTGGGTTCCATTTCCTAAGGCCCCCAGGCTTCATTTTGCTCCAAAGTGAGAAGTAAAAAGAATGCCTCTCTTCTCTGGTTCTGACCTGGTCTGAGCCAGAGAGACCATAAATCCAGCATAGACGGCTGCTCCCTTGGGGTCCTGTTTCTATTCCAGACCAAATAAGTCTGGATGGGGATGGGGTACCAGCCAAATGTCATGGTGCTGCTTTTTGGGCGAGTCACTGAATAGCCCCCCTCCCGCCCCGGCCCCCTCAGGGCAGCTCATCTCATCCCTCTGCTCACCAAACCCTGAACTCCTCGCTGCTCTGCTCACTGAGGAGCTGGCAGGGTAGCTCCAAAGGCCAGGCCACCCTGGGCCATTTCCAGCAGGAAGCAATCACCGCCGGCTCGTTGAGAACCGAGAAGCCCGGCTTCCTTGTGGAAGAGAGTGCTGGAGATAATTGTACCACAGCTTTCGAAATCCCATTTTGGATTGAGCTTTAAAAATACCGCCAACACTGATCAAGACTCTTGGTAGGGAAGACATCAGAGGGGTGACATGACTGGCTCACGTGTGGGTGTCCCTCCTCTGCCCTTGTGACACTGCCACAGGAGCAGCAACAGACTCTGAGATTAATCACAGGAGGAAGCCTCGTGCGCTTGGCCATAGCCTGGGAAGGCGTGGATGGGGTAGGGAGACAGAGCAGAAGAGGGTTGAGGGCCGAAGTGTGACGGAGCAGAAGAGGGTTGAGGGCCGAAGTGTGAGACGGAGGGGTGGCGAGCTTGAATCTGTCCGCCACAGTTCTCAGTGCTGCTGGCCACTGGCGAAGTCCCACTTTCTGTACTGTTAAACAGTTTAACAGAAGTCTCTGGCTTCTGGTTCGGAGCTGCCTTCCATTTTGTGAGGGATCAAAGGGCAGTGGCTCCTCCTCCAGGTCTGGGAAGGTTCAACCTTCCCAGTCACGGGCTCTAGGACTCAGTCTGTCTATAGCGGCTTGCCAGCAAGAACCACTTCAGATATCTCCAAAGCCTGTCAGCTCCTGGACCCTGACGGAACGTGCCTGAACCATCCTTCCCAGGCAAGCTGCACCGGGCAGTCTTTGCAGCGCCTTCTTGGAGGCGGGGAAGGGGGGTTGTATAGGGCCAGGGCTACGGAGGCACGCATGCCCCGTGGAACTCCTCTCTGCAGCGGCTCTGCATCTGCCCAGCCCCAAGGCATGGATGTCACAGCCGCGTCAGCGTCGGCGGCGACAACGTGAGAACTGCGCGGCCCTTTTTGTTGGTGGGACACTATTTGGACGTGGCTCGTCCTACATCTCCAGGGCCTGGCAACTGCCACATCAGCACAAGTTTCTCTCCCCCAACATTTCTCTGTGATATGCGGACACATTTTTTTCCCATGGAAAGAAAGTGTGGCCTTTGTAAAGGGGGGGTGGGGTGGGGGGGCACGGCCAGCCCCGAGTTACAGTAAAGATTAATCCCGAACAAGAGACAAGAGACAGAGACAAAGAGCATCACACACTTCGGCTCTCAATGGATGTTTTCATAAATGTATGAATAATTTAAATTATCATTGCCGAGTATTTATTCGAGTGTTTCAGGAGGAAAATGCCTCCTCTTTTTTCTCTCTCGATTCCTTTCATTTTTGCTTCTTCTCTTTTATGTGCTGCATGGGCTGTTTTTTGCCATCTGAATCGCCCCGGAACAATGGGATGTAAGAGGCCGAGGGGCCGAGGAAGAATACGGCCCTTGTTGCCGACGCCGCGCTGACATTGATTAATGAGGGTGCGGACACGGGCAGAATTTGTGAGAGCCGAGGGGGAATCGGGACCTGAGGGCATCCGAGGAGGAGGGCAAGGGGCTGGCAGGGAGAAGGTCTCAGCCGCCCTCCACGCCCAGTGGGAAAGGACAGGGGGACGTGTGGCCTCAGAGCCACCAGCACTGACGGAAGGGTGACTCAACAGGTCCATAGAAGACGGTGCCAGGGTGGGGGTCCTTGGGCTGATGCCCACCTGCCTGTCAGGCGTCTGCTCAGATGGTAGAGGACGGGTGGGGCTGACATCTTGCTAGAACAATTGAGCAGGGTGGCCCTGCCCAAGGCCCTGGCCTACTCCAGCCCCAGGCACACCTTCTCTCCAATGTGCCCTCTCCTGCTCTGGGATCTGAACACAGAATGACCCGTTCCCGAGAGGCTCTGCTTTTCGGAAACCAGACAGACCTCGCCCTGTGGATGGGGGCCTGCCAGACTCCCTGACAAGATCCTAAAGCTACCTGCCAATGCATAGAAGTTGTAAGCTGTGCTAGTGTTCCAGCTGTGCCGGGCAGGGCTGTGTGTCTTACTCTCTTTCCTATTCATTTCACCGGAGATGCTGTTGGGGGGTTGGCCTGCTGCTGCTATGGATTCAAGTGCTAAATTCTGTACCCCAAGATCTGGCTGCCCCAAGACAAGCGAATCCTCACGTATACCGCCAGCTTTGGCTCTGCGAACCCTGCTCCGAATTCAAAACTATGAGATAAAGGTGGCTACAGCCAGTTACTGGAGGGAAGAGAGGTAGGCGGGTTTTCAGTTACCTGGCTGCCGGTCACAGGTAGGGACAAGGAGGCGGAAAAAGTTGGAGGGGCCAGGAGGTCTCCATTAGGTATGATGGACCAGGATCTTGTGTCAGAGCAAAATGGACCCTGAGGACAGGTTAGTGGAACAGAAAAGCCCAGGAAGACACAAGTATTGGGGTAGCACAGGTAGGGGTAGTAGCCAGTCTACCCCTTAGAGGATTATATCAGGGGGTAATCCCCCAGTAACTGCACAAAAGCTAAATAAATAAATGAATGAGTCTGAATCTCATTCATTTGGAAGCTAGACGGGGGTAGAAATAATCACATTAATTTACAAGATGCCCATTTAGCTCTGACTCAAGCCCCTCCCCTAAGGCAACACTGGAGCTCAGGACTGACCCTCAGGACAAAAGTCGGTGCCACGGTCAGTAGAGGGGATTGCATGGTGACTCTGTTAGGATGCCCTTTGTCAGAGAGGTTTAGTCTCCCTAGACAGGCTCCAGCCATTGGTGGGAACCTTGAGAGGACCAGGCACAGCACAGAGACCTCAGTCACAGAGTAAGACATTCACAAATTAGTGAGGAGGAGGAGGAGGAGGAGGAGGAGGAGGAGGAGGAGGAGGAGGAGGAGGAGGAGGCTTCAGGGTGCTTCTAGGCCTGTGCCTACCAGGGAAGCTCTGTGCTGCTGAGGCTGGGCTGTCAGACTGAGCTCTGCCCACAGGCATGTCTGCTCGGCCGCACCCACCACATCATGCCAAACAGTGAAGGGACTCTGGAGCTGCACCTGTCTCTGAGAGTGACACTCATCTGGGGTGTGTGTGTGTGTGTGTGTGTGTGTGTGTGTGTCGGGGCAAGATTCTTATCACTGCAGTTCCTACAGAGGTGACTCTTGTGCACAGCCTGGAGTCTAAGCCCAGGAGGACGGTCCTTCTGCAAACTAGTTCCCAAATCCTCTGTCACGTTGGCCACTCAGACCATCTAACCCAGCGCCGTTTGCTTAGAAAGAGGGAGGCTGGAAGTTACCCGCCTCATTCTGGAAGTTTCTAGATTACATCTAATAGGAAATATTTTTCTATTCCTTATGCTTTTCATCTGTAGTGGACATTTCTGCCAGGCCAGTCATGCGACCTCCAGGTACAGCAGGCTATGATGAGGCTGCAGGCTCCAGATGAGTCTTAAACCTCTTGATTCCATGGGACTTGGACACCTGTCTGGCAATAGTCTCCCGGCCCCATCATTTGGCTCAGAGCATACCCTCTCACCTGCATGCTTCCGAGTTAATGTCCCAGGCAGTGTGCCCTGATAAAGATCTGGAACTTCAGAATTAATGGGGGGTGGCCAGGCCTCCCGGGGAGGGCTGCATTTGGCCTCCAGAATCCTGGCCTCCAGCCTTGCTGGTGACCTTGTTTGTGGGCGACCTCAAGAGATCACAGCGTCCTGGAAATCCCACTTCCGCAGTAGAAGCACAGTCCTCCTTAGAATGTGTGCTCTGTCGGTATTTAGCACATCTATTACAGATACCTAGTCCTGAGGTGGGAATATCTGAGCCAAGGGCTCTCAGGTGGAATCAAACAAGCTTCATCAAGGGCCCCAAGATGAAGCTCTGCATACTATCTTGTCTCTACATGAATGGCACATTACGGTCACACTACTGAAATCCTGAGGCCCTGCCCTGTGTATAATGCCCCTGCCCCCATTAAGACAGTCAGGATTATGTGTCAGCAAATTAAGCAAAGCATGTGCCTATGACTGGATGGGTTTGCCATGTTTAATTCATGCAGATTTGGGGCCAAGAGGCGGGGAGCTGGTAACCTGTTGTTTCTTTTCCTCCCATCTTTGAATAGGGGGTACTGGCTGGCCAATTTGGGGGAATCCAAAGATCTGTGTTGTGGCTACTAGGGGTAGTTGATGGCTCCCTTCTGGCGAATGGGAGGATTTGCCATCATGCAGAATGTGATCTCGGGCCACTTCTGCAGGTGTAAGAAGAAGCTTCCTTCCAGGAAAACAAGTGCCGGTGTGTGTGGGGAACTCGGATCCAAGGGAGATGTGGGGGGAGGGACGACAGATCTTTCTTTACTGAAATGAAAACCAGTCCTACTTCCAGGCAGGCCAGCAAATAAATCCCTCACACATAACTCCACCAGCAGGGTATCTCTAAGCGTGTGTGGAGAACAGTCCCTAAGAAGGGGAACAGGGGAGGCTCAGGGACTCCATCTAGCACTGGGGCCTGATGATGGCCGTCCAGGAAGAACACATCTCAACAGTATTCTCTGGAGGCCAACTTTGAAAGAGAGGGCACAAGAAGGCGGTACCAAGAAGAGGGAAGAGGGCATTTCTCTTGTGCAGGTAGCTGTGGAAAACTGGCAGGAACCAGAGGGACCTCATCTCGTCGTGTGTTTTAATGGGCTGGAGCCTCCACACTGTGACAGTTGGCTGGGGCTTAAGACAGGCCAGGAATGTCCCTCCTCTCCAGACGAGAGGCAGGCTAGCTCCAGTTGAGACTCCGTGACAGCGGGACAGGTACTAGAAAATAAGAAGAGCTCTGGGAGCCTGTGCATGCCCTCGGTGGGCAATGATGGGGATTCTTAGGTGTGCCCCTCCTCCATCAAACTAGGCAGGGGGTGTCAGGATCACCTGAAAAGGCGGCCAAGGGTGACCCAAACCCTGATCCTCTGTGGGACAAGAGGAGCTTAACTAGCCCGAGGCTGTATGAAAGAGTAGGGGAGGCCGGAGAACAAAGCTCCGCCAATTTGCTCTTTGGGGCATTGTGCAAACTGGCCCCTTTCCCAGCGTATCACTCTCCCATTGAAGGAGGTCAAGCGCCGCCGCCGCGGTCCTTCCGCAGCCCTGATGGGTTTTCAGGAGCTGGTGAATGGCGTGCAAATTAGCCAAGTCCTCCGGAGCCTCGTTACTGTCACTCCCAAACCGAAGCTCCAGAGGCAACCGTGAGGATTAATCAATCCGGAGAGCTCGCCCATTATCAAAGCAAGGTAGGAAGCTATTCATTGTCTCTTCTTTCATGTCCCCTCCATCTTGCCGTCGCCAGCCCGGAGGCGGCTCCAGCAGAAGACTCCTGCCCACGCCCGCCCTGCCCACAGGCTCTCTCAGGGCCACAGAAGCTACAGAGCCTCTGCTTGCTGAGAGTCGGTACTGGGTTGGCTCTGGCAGGGGAGGCGTGGGGCAGACACCCCTGTGTTCCACATAGTCAGCAAGACCAAAGGATTGGGACCAGGGCCTCTGTGACAGAGTCCCATTCCCAAGGAAGATATTACCTCCAGGATTCAGGTCAGCCTTGATCCCAGCTCTACCAAGAAGGCTCCTCTCAGCCAAACTGGCTTTCTCAGAAAATGCATATGCATCGCACCTCACCGGGTTGAGCCCGACTTTTCGAGCCTGACTCCACCCCACTGGATGCTGACTGATGCTTTCTCTGTTTTACATTTGAGTGGAAGACACATCTACTTAGATTGACAGTTTGACTCCGACACCCATCAATGAATGCAGAACACCTGGCAGGTGGGCAGCCCTGAGCCCACCCCAGCAAGTGACCAGTGAGCACGGCACACACGGTGTCTAGTGAGTGGCTATGACATATGCACCCGGGAAGGAACTGGAGAAATACCGCATTGAGGAATAATCTCTCAAACGAGCAGATAGACAAATACCCAGAGACTCTATAAATATAAATCTAATGAATTCATAGCCAGTGAATGAATCAGCAAATTTATCTGCTAAATAAAGATGAGCAAGTGGATAAATATTTAAAGAAGGACAATAATTTGTGTTATTAACCAACATGCGGCAGGGTGGGCCAATAAACAATTATCTATGTAAGTGTATACACAACGCATAACTAAATATTAAATGAAAAAATAAACAAATGAAAAGATGAGTGGAGAAATGAATAAATAAACATCTAACGACGGTGAGTGATTCGACAGATGGTATGCGAGTTAATTAATAAGAACGTATCTAATGAATAAATAAACTACTCATTATCGGATGAGTAAGGAAATAAATAGTAAAAAGCAATTAATATGAACATCTTCTGAATGAGAAGGAAACCAAGTGTCTGCCCAGAGGTCAGCTTTGGGCTCGTTTCAGCCTTCTGACCCCATGGCACACAGTCACTTGTGAATTTTCCAGAATTCTAGACCCCTCCACGCAGGTCTGCACTTCAAAGCATGCCTCGGATATGTCTTATCAGCAGCCCCGATGACACGAGGCGCGGGAGCTGGTCAGATCTGAAAGGAAAGCCTCTCTCCTCTAGGCTGCCTACTCATTTCAGGTCGGTCCATCAGAGCTGCAGCCTCTGCTTGAGAGACTGGATTCTGAGCCTGCCATGGTCTCTTCATAAATCTTCAAGTGTCTCACGCCTTCCTGGGCCTCAGTTTCCCCACTGCCTCATTGAAAGAATCCCTTATCCCAGCTGCTCAGAGCTAGATGTATCAAGTAGGTGAGGCCTACGGACAAGTTCTACAAACCTTGGCGAGCTTCAGGGAACCCAGCCACCTATTCATGACCCCTGACTTGCCCTTGAGCTCACAATGCTGAAAACGTCAGCTCCCAAGAGGGAAGTGGCAATTAATATGAGTCATATATTAACATATATGAACATTCCAGAGAGGGATCAGCTTCCACACCCACAGCAGCCCACCAGCCTGCTCCAAGTTCTGCCCCTTGCTCCATCTGTCCTGGGCACACACGGGTGAACAAGACCTTCACTAATTTTTCCATGGAGAAGGGGCTGGGGGCTGACCTAAGTCTGTTCAAGGTGACCCCGAGCCGGTGTTGAGAGTCAGGACAGGCCATGAAAGAACTGTGTTCCCAGAGCGAAAGGTGGGGCGTTCTCTGGGCTCCGTCGTGTTTAAGCTTGCTTGATAAATCCCAATCTATGATTTATCCCTCCTCCTTATCACCCTGTTCCTTTTCCATTCAGGCATGAGCGTCTACCAGATAAATGATTAATTTTTTTCTTGTCCTTGGAACTGATACTTTCTCATATTTTTGATTCCATGTTCTGAGGCTGCCCCCCATATCCCTGCCTCCCTCCCCGACATCAGCTTACATGCAGGAAAAACATAGAACTGCCCCTATTTGCTCTCACTGGCCCACTAATCTGTAGAAAACAGCTAAAACGAGTCACCGCAAGTCCAAGGAATGTCACTCTTCCCTCACAGTGCTCAGATACCTTTTGCCTGTTCATGGGGCCCTCAGGGGTCAGCAAGCTCCCTGAGGGAAGGGAAATGGAGGACAACTCTCCCACCACTGACCTGGTGGCCTTGAGCGGGTGACCTGCTGTCTAGTATAGCTTAATCTGTTACGCATGCAGGTAACCAGTACAGAGCAGAGAATCAGCAGGTTCACGTATCAGCGGAAAGAAAAAGGCAAAGAAGGTTCGCTTTGCTCTGAGGCCCCAAGGGAGGCACCCTAGTAAACTGTGAAGCCTGGCCTGCTGGACTGCAGACACACCTGTGTAACCTATGGGCAGGTGCTGAGTCAGGCAGTGTATCTGTTATTCCAGGACCACTTGACAGACAGGTAGACTGAGGCAGGAGGTAAAATAGTAACACATCTTCAAGTCACCGAGTCAGCAGGTGGCAAAGCTAATGCTCAAGCCCAGGCCTGTTCTGCCCAGTGTGGTTTGGCCACTTTCTGAGGATGGGGCTGAGGCTTGCCACCCCACCCACACCCGAGAGCTTTTGGAGACTCTTCTAGTTCCTGGGAACTCCAGAGGCCTCTGCAGGAGACAGCAAGCCTGCAGGTGGCTCCTGAGCCTGCAGGTGGCCTCACCCTCAGGAGCCACTTGCTACTTGAGCTTCCTAAGAATTTGTTCTTGGGTGACAGATCAGGGTCAGTGGCCTTGCGCATACCTGGACTCACAGTTATCTAGAAAATTCTGCCCTTAGGAAGCTGGCTGTAAAGATCAGGGCTTAATTCCAGGGAGGGAGCTCCTGCCCCATGCTAGCCCACACTCACAAAACAGCTACTGCGAGAAAGGACCCGTTGGATTGCAAGTGACCGTCTTTCTGCTGATTGGTGTCAGATGGGGCAAGAGGAGGGGGACAGGAGGCCAGAACTGGGTGAAGGGACCAGAAGGCCTGTCCTGCTGCCACTGTGTGAGCGGTGGTCTCTGAGAACAGGGTCATCTTCACCTGTGATCATCAGCTGGTGCTTTTTAACTGAAGTCCCTTCTTTCCCTTTCAAAACTGTCCACACAGGCGCAGAGGACTCAGAAAGCAAAGCAACACCCTTCACAGCATCAAAGCCCTATGGCTGGAAAGCTTGCTTTCCAATAATAGACCTAGTCCTCCATATTGTACCCATAGGGAGACACGCATGGGTCGGGACAGACTAGGTGTCTTGCAACTTGCAAGGTGAGCTTTATGGATCGGAATTTCTTTTGAAGGTCCTCAGGCAAAGCTGGTAGTCCATCTTCCTGGAGGCTGCAGGCCAGGGAGCTGACTATCTTGGCTCTCTGGGTGTGTCCTCCTCTCCACCAGGCTGTACTCCTGGATACTAACTCTGGTGGGAGGCGTGGGTAGTGTGACAGCCTCTGGATCCTGGAGTAAGCAATGCACAAGCCTCTCAAAGGGCCCATCAGTCCTTGTCTGTGGCCCCAGATTCTGGTTAGCATGCCCTTCGTTCCTATATACCCGGGGTATCTCTCCAATCTTCCTGCCTCCAACCTCCCTCTAGGCCAACTGAGGCCCATGATGTGTCAGTCTTAACCTTTGCAGACTACCAGACCGGTCACCCAGCTGTGGTGTGGGTGATTGTCCTGCTCACACTTCCCTGAAATGCATAGATGTGCACTTATATCTGGGATTCATGTTTCTCTCTCTCTCTCTCTCTCTCTCTCTCTCTCTCTCTCTCTCTCTCTCTGTGTGTGTGTGTGTGTGTGTGTGTGTGTGTGTGTGTGTGTGTGAGGAACAGGGGAGAAGGGGAACAGGATGTACAATTATGTGTGTGCAGGACAGTACGGCTGTGCATGAAGGAGTCATGTGGATCAAGGAAGGCTTGGGAAGGATCACAGCATGTCTGGATTCATTCACTCACTAAGATACAATTTCCGGGGTCTTTCCCTCTCAACTCTATCCTGCCGGTTGGTAATCTTGTTGCACAGACTCACAAGGTTCAGGAAGCCAGCTCTGTCCCCTTCCCTCGTTTATCATGTTACCAGGACCAGAGAGGACAGACTTGGGGTGGAATGCTGGGGACTGCGCTCAGTGGGGAGACCCGGGTGGTGGGACAGACTGAGCATCCTCAGGAAAATGTCCCTGACTTGAGTCAGGAAAACAGATTTACGATGCTTACAAACTGTCCAGTTTCCATCTCAACACACAGCCACGCCACCCCAGGATTCCAAAGACTTTCTGGAGGTCCCTCTGCCCCCTAGATGGGCTCTGTGTTGGCTGTCTCTTCTGTGTCAGAGATGATCTCAGAGGCCAGGGAGCTGTTGGTATACTGGAACTCTCCGGACAGCCAGGGATCGGATCTAAGTCTGCTGTTTGCTGAGGTCTTTCCTGGATAGGACTGTCAATCAGATTTCCAGTGGTAGGAGGCAGGCCTGGGTGGATCGTTGATCGGCATTAAGGTGCTATCACTCTGAGGTCACCACGAACTGGTTGTGTAGCCACAGAAATGGGACAAAAGTAATGGGCGTGGCCTGCTTGGCAACAGTGATGGGGAAGAGGGCCTGCTAGCCCTGAATCCATTTGCAGCCCCTTGACTTAAATTGCCTGCAGGAACATCTCCAGGAAGGACTATGCCGGATCCCACTAGTGGGTGGGCAAAGGCAGTGGAGTGCTCACAGATTAAACAAGGCTTGGCGGGAGAGGTGAAGACCTAACGGCAGCAGAGAACCGCAGTGGGGGATGGGAACCTGATCCTTCTTCCCCAGTGACGGAGTTCAACTCCAGCAGCAAACAGGCTTGTGCAACAGGCAATTACAGGAGGCCAGGCCTGGCCGGGAAAGCGGCCTGCCCGCCTGCTGCACCTCAGGAGGGTTGGGCCCCAAACCTCACACACAAGCCTTTCATCTCAGCCAGGACTCCCCAGCCCTCAGACTCTCTCCTAATCCTCACTTTCTTTAAAAGATGGATTAGGCAAATCTCATCTGGAAAATTAATTAATATATGAATTCAACAAATATTTACTGAGCACAGAACTCTGTTAAGCTCTCTTCTTTTTGATAATCCCGTGGCACCTCCCTCTCTTCACGTGATTTTTTGGCCGTTCAAGTTTTGGGCTGGTCCGCTTATGGATTTTACGGATTTTTTAAATTTTTATTATTATTGCCGATTCTAACAACAGGCTTCTGTCCGACGCAGCTTTAAGGACACTGCTTTACTATATGCCCGGATATGTGACGCCTCCAACTTTCACGTGGTGGAACTCGGTGACTGAAAGCTAAGGGCAGGTCTCTAAATGGTGAACCCCGGGGAACTTGGGGACCAAAGGGAACTCGGGGAGCATCTGGAGCCTGAGGGTTCCCACCACCGGGCCCCTGGGATTATTTTCAATTTTCCCTCTGTGCCTGTCACAGGCAGTAGGTAAGTATGTCCTCGGGGCGCCCCGCCCCCCCAGCCAAACAAAAGTAAGCCTGCCCTAGCTTCCCCAAGAAAGGGAGTCCTGGGCTTTTCAGGGCAGTGAATGGGGCCCCTCATTTAGGCAGCATTATACCAGGACCTTCATTTCCCTTCTCCTCTTTACCTCATTCAGGGGGCTTCTGACTTCAACTAATTCGATCATAATCCCACTGGGCCTTCTCAGCCCCCCGTTCCGGAGCACATTGTCCAGGCCTAGCAGCCCCCCCACACGGGGGTCCCCGTTCCAATTAGCCAACCGCTGGGCCTGTCCCTTTCCACTCCTTTCCTGTCTGCCCGCCCTTTTTTTTTTTTTTTTTAAACCATTTCCCTTTTGAATTGAGACACCCAAGAGCCTTCAAGGGCGAGCATCTCACGCTGTGGGTTGGGCCCCAAGTGGTCAGCGGGCATGGACGAGGTGGGCTTATGTCAAGTAGGTCAGTATCCTGTTTGAAAGTGCCAGCTTTAAAGATGGACAATAAACACCCATGTCTCTGCTGTCCCCCCTCCCACACATACACACACACATCCCTGCCTCACCACAGGCTGTCTGACCCTTGCTAGCTGATTCTACCTGGCCATCAGGAATTGGGGTGTTCCTGCGTTTGACCTTGAATGGGCTTTCTTCTTCTCCTTTGCTAACTCAGAAGCAGAGGGATGACTCTGAGGCTCCTCTCTGCCTGTATCCTGGGAACCCACTCGCCACAGCTTACTCACAAGCCAATCTTCCTGCCTAAATGAGAAGTTTTTAGAATTCTCCAGGCTCCAGTTCCCCCTGTGTGTCTGCAAGGGATATTTTGTTGCTAGTATAACAAAAGTGGAAACTGGATAATAATCCTAACCCTGGGGGCTGTCTAGATGGCTCAGGAGTAAATACTACTTGGCTGCTCTTGCCAAGGACCCAGGTTCTAGTTCCCAGCACCAACCCGATGGTTTATATCCATCCATAACTCCAGGTCCAGAGGATCCAAGTCCTCTCTGACCTCCATGTTCGCATGTTAAGGCATGCAAAACACTTAAACACATAAAATAAATCTAAAAATAAAAAACTGCTAGTATTAAAATAGTATATTACTGTGATGATCGGGCAAGGCCTCATTGTCCATTTGATACCAGGCATAAGTTTCTTCTGTGCCTGGGACAGCTACATACATCCCTAGGCCACGCATGCTCACAACTCTGTGTCCCAGGGATCTCAGGGATCACCATGGCTGCAGGGCGCTCTGGCTTAGGTGTGAATCTGCATAGTGGTCATTTCTTCCACTTGAGAACTACTCAGCCTAGATACTTGATCCCTGAGGGATCTGTTACGGGCTGAACTGTGTGCCACCCCCTGAATCTGCACACCGAAGCCCAAGCCTCCAGCACCAGGGAATGTGGCCATATTTTGAGGCAGTCTCTGTCAAGAATATGAACTGCCTTAGGATAAGTTATAGTGTCCTTTCATCCGGTCTAAAGGCATCCTGTTAAGAAGGGGACATCTGGAACTGAAGGGGTGGCTCAGCAGTTAAGAGAGCACTGTCTGCTCTTCCGATGGGCCCAGGCTTGGCTCCATACACACACAGCAGCTCCATGTATTTGCAACACCAACTCTGGGTAATCTACCGCCCTCTTCTTCCAGTCCCTGTGGGCACTACATGTATGCAGTTCACGGACACTCACATGCAGGAGGCTCATGGAATCACAGGGCTGAGGGTTCTGGGTGATGGATCTACAGGCCATAAAATGCCAATGACTCCAGAGAGCCCCCCAGAAGGCTGGAGGGACATGGAATGGACCCACCCCCATCCCATCCACACCAGGACACAGCCCAATATTTGTTACAGTAGCCTCAGGACCCTAAAACGGGTACCTGCCTTAGCCACATGCATTAAGATCAGGTATTTCCCACCATGCAGATAACTGACTTTCCTCCAAGAAACTATGACGACTCAGAACCCAGAGACTGGGCAGCAAGACCACAGTTTACCAGACCTATCTCGGGTTTCAGAGCCCCTGTCTGTCAGCAGTGGCCCACTCCTGCAGCACAGATTCTTCAAGAATCTACCTACACAGTCCAGGGATATGCTTTCAGACTGCAGCCTTTTCCAGCTCTCTCAGGGGGAGGCCCTGGGAGCCCAGCTCATTTCCTGGGGACACCTCTGTAACCTCAGCAGGTGCTTCCTTGGGGAGGGAGGAGCTCAAGACAGGAGGGAAGTTTTGGGAGGAGCCAGAATGGAAAGTCGCTGCTAATATTAAAACAGTATATTTCAGATTCCACCAGGGACATTCTCGCGTATCTTAACCATAATCCAAAAGCCAGGGGTGCTGGCCCAAGCCTTTAATCCCAGCACTTGGGAGGCAGAGGCAGGCAGATCTCTGAGTTCAAGGCCAGCCTGGTCTACAGAGCAAGTTCCAGGACAGGCAGGGCCACACAGAGAAACTAACTCTTGGGGGGGAAAATCCAAACAATGAGCAAAGTATGTAAATTCAAGCTAGCATGTAATCTCTAGATAATTTATTTTGATACCCCCATTGAGCAAGTGGAGAGACTGAGACCCAGAGACTTTAGAGCTAGAGTCCAAGTTATCTTTCTCTCCCCATTGAACTGAGACCTGCCTCTGAGCTTCTGGTGTTTCAAACTGAGTTTTGATTTTCAGCAGGAGACGTGACCAGGCTGGCAACACAGCAGGCATGAAGGCCCGGGTTTGGTTCCCTGCTTCACCTGAACTGGATACGGTGGTACATGAATGTAGCCCGTCCTCTCTGTGGGAGGAGGAGGAAGAGGCAGAAGCATCAGGAGTGAGTCTGAGGTCAGTCTGGGCTACATGAAGCACTGTCCTTTGAAGTCCAGGGAAGCTGGAAGGTCCTTGTGACCTCAGCCTGAAGACAGTAGATGTCCCTTACCATCAAACAACCAGGCTGCTCCAGTTGAGTCAGAGCTCCGCGAGGCTGGATTTCAAGCAGTGCTCACTCAGCTACAGGGAGGTGAGGATGCTCTGGGGTTACCCGTCAGCTCTGAAAGATCTAGAAAGGCCAACTACACACAGGCAGACAGAGGGATATGGGGTAGCCTTTGAAAGCTTGGCCTCGAGTCTAAGAGCATAGGATTGGCATCTTTGGTAGCAAGCAGGCTCGACCAGATCCTGTACCTTCATCCTCCAGTCCTACATTTCTTCACCTCAGGCCCTGACAGTGCCTGTGAGCGCTCAGATTCCCCAGGTCCTGAGTCTGCATTAAAGCGGAGTCTGCTGGAAATATGGGCTGACCCCTGTGCCTCTACAAGGAAAAACTGAAATGCGCTGCTTTGTCTGGGGTGGACTCCTGATGATGCCCTTCCCCACCCAGATCCCGTGAGCACTGCCTGGCAGGAAAAAGAGCATAAGGAAAAACATGGACTCCGTCATCTGAGAACCCTGCTTAGCTCTTCTTTCAAGGTGACAGATGTGGAATTGTCCTTAAAGGATCAAACTGGAGAGCATGTCACCAGTGGCCATTCTGAGAATATAGTACTAGACACATCACAGAGTGGGTACATGCCAGGACCAGCAGACGGGCATCCTTTGACCATAGCTCTGGTCACTGAGTCCTGAATTGTCTGTCCCTGGCGTTTATGTCCAGGTAAACCTTCTAGCTATGGATCTGGGGACTTCTCTGAAAACACAGATCCTTGCCCACAAGGGGTGTGTAACCTACTCTATGGGATGCTAATATCTGAAGAGGCCAGTGAACTAAGTTGCAGCAGGTGGGCCGACCGGAAGCTTCTAGAACTGTAAACTTAGCCAGGCAGCTCAGGCAGTATGTCTTGGATTCTTGCTCATGGAGAGGGGGCAGGGAGGTCAGAGTTGGCTGGAGCTCTGTAAGCACAGTGCTGGGTCTAGAGTCAGCACACCCAGGCCTGTGGGTTCTCTTTCTTATATACCTATCAGGCTGGCTTACTCCATTGTATTTCAGTACTTAAGTAGGGTAGAGAAGGTCTTAGCCATCTTCCTGGGCACCTGGACCCAGACACCCCAGCCTCTTCAGCACACTTTTGGCTACGTCCTCCGGCCTGTGGGCCTACCTCCACTTCCTGAGGCCGCTGGCAGTCGATGGCTCCAGAGGCCTCTGTGGAAAGCTTGGAACCAGCCAAACATCCTAATCCCCTGATCCCCCACTCGCCCCAGCGCTCTGGGCCTCTGCTGAGCGCAGAGACCGAAGCGAAGGCTGATAAATTAGTCTAGAGGGAAACAAGACTACTTCTACTTGTAAAAGGTCATTTCGACTTTGTTCTGGGTGAGGGTTTATCTTAGCTGCCACGGCGTCAGACAATGCCTGGGGCCTAAATGGCAGAAATCTTAGCTCTGCTCGTGAAATTACTGTGCTGATAAGACAGAATGGACTTTGGAGAGATCTAAATGGGAAAGGAGTGGATGTAGGTATTTTTGAACATGATTGAACAGGGATGACACAATAGGATGTACAATTAAACTGGGCATTAGCCCAGAAGGGGAAACAGCCTGAAAGGCTGACAAAGGTGGCTCCCGTGGCCCTCCCTGGTAATCCCCATCCCTGCCCTGCATGGGCTGGCTGAGGGGTGCAGCTGGGATGGAGGGGGGACAAGGACACAGGAGTACATCTGTGTTGTTGCCATTGCTGCCGCCGGAGGCTGGGGCCTTCCTGGAGCAGTGGTAAAACCGTTGTGTACAGATGGTCCCAATCCAGTGTTAGATATAACGGGGAGTCTGTACAGGGCTCCCCCTTAAGCCTAGGCTGGCCTAGGGCTGGCCTGGCACCAAAATGCACACAGATTCTTGCTTATTTGTTTAAGAAAATCTGTACCTTTTTATGCAGTAAAGATGACCTTGTACATCTGAAAATCCTGCTTCTACCTCCCGTGTGCTAGAATTATAGGCAGGTACCACCAAACAGGCCTATGTGCAGCTAGGGACGGAACCCAGAGCTTGTAAATGGTAGGTGGGCCCTCTCTCTGTCCCCAACTGTACTAGCTAGTTTTGTGTGTCAACTTGACACAGGCTGCAGTTATCACAGAGAAAGGAGCTTCAGTTGGGGAAGTGCCTCCATGAGATCCATGGCATTTTCTCAGTTAGTGATCAAGGTGGGAGGGCCCCTTGTGGGTGGTGCCATCCCTGGGCTGGTAGTCTTGGGTTCTATAAGAGAGCAAGCTGAGCAAGCCAGGGGAAGCAAGCCAGTAAGAAACATCCCTCCATGGCCTCTGCATCAGCTCCTGCTTCCTGACCTGCTTGAATTCCAGTCCTGACTTCCTTTAGTGATGAACAGCTGTGTGGAAGTGTAAGCCGAATAAACCCTTTCCTCCCCAACTTGCTTCTTGGTCATGATGTTTGTGCAGGAATAGAAACCCTAAGACACCGACATAGGTTTTAAACTATTGGGAAAAGGGAGTCGAGGCCATGTCAGACGAACCGACTGCACAGGAAGATGTTCAGCCTTGCCATGACCCAAGCTCCAGTGGGGAACTTGGGCTAGTCTTTCCTTAAAGAGACAGCTCTGGGGTGAACTTTTCTGGATACGCTGCTTGCCTTCATCCAGGACAAACCCAGAGACAACTCAATTCTTAGCACTGAGAAAACCTACTTAGGGTGTCTTGTACAGGCCCAAGCAACCCTGCCTGCCTGCCTACCTGCCACCAAGCAGACAGCACGGGTGCACCACCAGGTACTCTGTGGCCTGTAACAGTGTCTCCCTTGTCTTTGTCTGAAGCAAGGTGGTCGTGACACCAGAGAGGACGCTCCTATGCCAGGACACAAGCCACAGAGAAGCTCTGATAAGCAGGCAGGGCTGTCCTCTGCCTGCGGAGGGAGCCCCCGGGTTCCCATCTCAATGCAGGCCTGGGAAGACCCTTTATGGTCTGGAACGCCTGGGCTCTTGTCTGAGCCCATGCACAGCAGGCAGGAAGGGCTCACAAGGGACAGATGTCAGCATGGTGGCTTGGGCTCCTTAGGGAGATGCCCGGGGAGTGCCCTTTTCCTGACTCATCCTGCATCTTGTGAGTCAAGGCTGGGAAATCAGTATAAATGACCAGTGATACAGTTTCTGCAGCCTTGGGGGATCTGGTTGATTTCTGCCTTCAAGGGTCAGCCCAGGGAAGCCCAGGCTATACCTGTGAGGATGAATGGGGTACATACCGACACCCGTTGTGTCTATGTTACTCCCTGGCTGGCACCGGCAGGGCCCTCCAAGCCTTCTGTGTCTGCATTCCAGCAGCACACAGAGACTTACAGGCTTACCGGATACCATGTTGAGTGAGGACACACCACGGGCCAGATCTGCTTGTAACAGCTATAGGGCCGTGAGAGGCAGGGCAGAGGTCACTGGCAGAGAGGGGACCTGCGCTCAAGGCTGGGACCAGTGCCCACTCCTCAGCTGCTGAGGATTCAGAGATTCCCAGGACCGAGTGCAGGCATCCTAGCCCTGTGGACAGACGCTTCTTCTACAATCGGCATCCCAGAAGTGCCCTGGATGGGGAAGGTACCAGGCAATTCTCTAAAGACTGCTTCAGAAACTCCAAGACTGTGGGACGGGGAGGTCTCACACACTGCATGTTACGGACTGCCGGGGCCAGAGCCCCACAAGGACTTGCCTGAGTACACCCCTGTGCCCTGCAGTGTTCCAACTTTGCCATGGGCATCCTGGAGGCTGCTGTAGAACTCCCACACTCATTCCAGAAAGATGATGGCTCTCCCTGCTGTCTGAAGAATTCTATGTCACAGATACCATGAGCATGAAGCGGTCCTTGATAGGCCCAGCTGCAATCCCTAGAGCAGGGGCTGAAGACTTATCTTTTTTTTTTTTTTAAGATTTATTTATTTTTTACATGTGAGTACACTGTCTTCTCACACACCAGAAGAGGGCATCAGATCCCATTATAGATGGTTGTGAGCCACCATGTAGTTGCTGGGATTTGAACTCAGGACCCTGGGAAGAGCAATAGGTGCTTGTAACCACTGAGCCGCCATCTCTCCAGCCCCCAAGACTTATCTTTACAAGAGAGGAGATCACAACTCTGAGGAGAAAGTGACTCCCAAGGAGCTAGGACTCAGGGCTGGACTTTTTTCTGGCAGCTCAGCCTGGGTCTCACCCCTCCACACACACACCACTCCACTCCCCACCTCCAACCCCCACCCAGCAGAGTCAATTCTCCCTGTGGGCTTATATCACTTCCCCACAGGTCACTCCCCTGGGCTTTCTCCCCCGCCCCGCCCCCCACCTTGTATCAGCAGGTTGGCTTCCTGCCCCAGGAGCTAGGGGAGGAGGGCAATGACTGGGGAGGAAGGGAAGCCACCAACAAGCCACCCCTGCCTAGCTCGTTGGGCTTGGCTTCCTCGGACCCCCAGCCTTGGGGATGCCCAGCCTTGGGGACCCCCAGCCTTGGTTTCTCCTCTGCCAAAGGAAGATAGCCATGTGTTCCTCACAGCACTGCTAGGACCTGAGCAGGTTCCCCGTGAGGGAGTTCCACTCTGTGTTAGGGCTGGGCCTCTGCCCCTGCCCAGTTACAGACCAATAGCCCAGCTCATCAGGCCTGCCAGGCACAGCCGGCCCAGGTGACTTCCTGAGCATTCGTTAGTACACAGCCCTTATCTGTTTTCCTTAAGGAAATAAAGAAGGTGGGAGACAGGAGACAAAAAGAGCCAAGAGGTCCTGTCCCACAGACAGAGCTGAGCCCTGGTAGTCCACCTTCTCCTCTACCCCGGCCTCCCCTCCCGCTGGGACTGCCCCTCCACCTCAACTCCAAACTTCCACCCGTCAGCACACAGGCAGCATTCCAGAGTCCGGATGGGCGCTGGCTGTCACCACAGTAGAGTGTGTGCGTGTGTGTGTGTGTGTGTGTGTGTGTGTGTGTGTGTGTGTGAGGCGGATGGCAAAATACCATTTAAGAAGTTGGCATTCGCGGATGTCTCTCGAATATGAAAAGAAAACATTTATTTCCCCTTTTTTTCTCCTGTGAATCAGAGCACTCTATTTAAAGAAAGTGCCCTCTGCCGGGTTGCGGCTGAGTTATTACCCCTTAAGGAAGTGAGGGAGAGCCACCGGGAGGTATTCTTAGTCATTCTCTCTCCTTGTCTCTAAAATTCCTTATATACCCGAATTCAGAGCTGGGACGAAGATAGTTCAGGATTCTGTGGCATTCCTGGCCTGAAAATGTGGGCTTGCCATCAGTGCTCGGGAGATGCGGGGAAGGTTGCCAACTGGGTCCCATGGTGGTCCTTGAGTGATGGCCATATGTGGCTTTCTCCCTAGATTTTTGAGGGGGTCTTGAACTCAGCTCTTCCTGAGTGAGCCTTGGTGGGCTGAGGCTGGGAAGGGGCCCCAGGGCATCCTTGCACAGTTCAAGTGCTCCCCTGATGGCATATGCCTGGGAGGGTTTGCTCAGAGGTGCCGCGAGTGGCTCTGGGTGCTTCATCTCCTCCACAGTCCTAACTGTCACTGGGAAGAGAAGCCCATGGCATGCCCCGGTCGTCTCAGTAACTCTCTCCAGCCACCAGACGAAGAGAGGCTGCCCTGCATCAAGGGTGCGTGCAGTGCTAGACAGAAGGCAAAACTCTGGGGCCAGAGAGGATAAGCGTAATCAGAAGATGACGCTGGCTTTTGGATGAGATGGGAGCCACCATTAAAAAGGCCCAGAGCAGTGGTTCCCAACCTGTGGGTCCGTCGTGACCCCTTTAGAAGTTGAATGACACTGCCCCCCTCCATGGGGGTCACGTGTCAAATGTCCTGCCTATTAGATATTTACATCAAAATTCATAACAGTAGCAACGTTATAGTTAGGAAATAGCAGCAAAAATAACTTTATGGTTGGGGATCACCAAAACATGAGAAATTGCATTGAAGAGTTACAGCGTTAGGAAGGTTGAGAACCGAGGCTCTATACAGGGTGTGGCCATCCCAGGGATAGCAGGCCCTTCCTGTTCTCAGTGCTCAGGATCTATGGCCCAGGATTCACATAGAATAATACCTTCAGTGGCTCTCTCCTCCCACTGGTGGAACTATAGAACAGGAGCTGAAGGGAGGATCCGGGTGCCTGCCCCACTGGGTCGCAAGAGTGAGAGGTTCCTTGAGTGAGGGGGAGGCAGAATTTCAGAACCTCTGCAGTCCAGGGGCAAGCATGTCCTGCTATGTGTGAGTGTGGCCACCTGTGTCCCAGTGTTTCTGGAAGTGTGAGCCTGCAGGAGTACATATGGAAGGCAGTGTGCTGTGTGCTGGTCTTTCCTGAACGGACACAGAACCAGTAGTTCCCAAAACTGCCTGTTCCCTGGAGCAGAATGCCCAAGGAGTGATACAATGCTGTCTACTGTCCACCCTTAGAGCTCCTCATGACGCCGGGTGCACAGAACATACCCTGCCACAGGCATCCTCATGCTGGGCCTCCTGGTAGGGCGTGACCTTCTTCCTGGGTCAGTTGTTCTGGACCTTGACTGAGGATTATAACCTCTGGGTGCTGTCACAAGCTCTGTTGCTGGATGGCTATGAGTCTTAACCCTAGATGTTCCTGATGAACAGAGATAACCAGCTCCTACCTGGAGGGAGCCTGGGTTCCTGTGTTGCTGGCTGTGATCAGGTGATACGAGAAAGCAGTCAGGTGAGAGTCATGAGCCTGTACTTTAAGTTCTGAGGCCAAGATACCTAAGAGGAACTCCAAGGGACATCCATCACCCTCGGAGGCTGATGTGTTAATTTGTGGCCTCCAAAATCTTTCTTTCCAAACTCAGTTGGGATTGTTATACTCATCCCTAAGTTGGCTCAACTCACTTAGTACTTCATCTGTGCCCAGCTTGCGTCTTCTGCCATCCCAGACCCTGGTAGGACAGAGAGGTTGAAGGCCTTGCAGCTACGGACAGTTCCAGGCACCAGCCGGCTGACCAGTTGGCCTGGGACATCCCAGCCTTGCTTTGGAGCAGGCAGCTTGGTGTTAGCTGGTGATGGCAAGGCTGTAGGGTGTGTGTGTGTGTGTGTGTGTGTGTGTGTGTGTGTGTGTGTCTGCTCATCCCCTGTGGAATCAGAAGAAGTCTGGTGCTCAGGAGAGAATCACATGAGGCTCTGACTGGAGAGGGCTAATACTCCCGGGGCTACTTGGGAGGGATGTGGTGACTGAGACAATGCCCATCAATGAGTCTGTAAGCTGCCTCCTTCCCAAGCTGAGCATCTCCACTGTCTGGACTATCTGCCCTTAATGTTGCTGTACATACGAGTCACTACAGATCCTGTTCAAAATGGTGACTCAGTGAATCTCTTTGTCTAGAAGGCCTTGGGGCAGCACTGCATTTGTAGGCTGCTCTGAAACAGTCAGGGGTTTCACGCATGGGTCCCTACACTCCATTTCTCCTGCACCCATTATGGAATCAGACAGGGCAGGCAGATTCCCGGCAGCTCAGATGATTCCATCATCAGAGGGAGCTCACTGCTTCCAGAGCTGTGACAGCAAGACATGCCTCCTCCTGGGACTCAGGAAGGACATTTCTCATGTGGGCTCTCTCAGCAAGATACACCCTTAAAAGGATACAGCCCTTAGCCACACACCGGACCCACAACTCCTTTCCTTAAGTCTTTCATGATGAGAGACCATCCAATGGAGTAGTGCAGGCCAAGAAGCTGAAGGAGGGGTGTTTGCTGGTAGGAATGCACGTGCCTGGTGGGAGGGTGTTCCCCAGGCTTTCCTCTATCTCCAAGTTCAGTATTGATCCAGGACCTGAAGGGGTCTTTATAGGACTTGAACTCAGAATTCTGCTCAGAGCCCACAGTGACTCCACTTCCCACGGCATCCCAACTCAACATCCTGAGCTTGGTTTCCCAAGCAGCCAAGGCCAGGTAGGGCAGAAATACAAGGGATCCCTACGCTGTGTGATCAGAGCCCGATGTCATGACTTTAACACTAAGCAGGAAGTACCAGGTACCCCCGAAGCACAGCCAAGCTAAGAGGAAGGTCTCCCCTAAAGTACAGCTATGCGTGAGGGGGGTGCCTCTGCCTGTGGGCAAGTGCAAGGAGGAAAAAAGGCTTCACATGAGGGTCTGTGAAGGCTGAAGGAGAGAGGGCAAAGGCCACTGTCTCTGGAAACCTTGAAGCTGAATCTTGGACCCAAGCTTGGGTCCTGGGGTGAGATTTCAGCCTCCCCCCCGCCCACGCAGGACAAGCCACTCTCTGGGAACTGACAAACCTACCTATTTATCTCTCCTGCTACAGGGCTGATTTCAGCCTCGGCGTTTGGGCTCCTGCATGCCTATGCTCAGTGTTGGGAGAAGCCCGTTCTTGGTACAGCCATTTAGTGCTAAGTCACAGTGGCTTTGGCAGTCTCCCACGAGACCTTCGTCCTGGAGGGGGCTCAGGGGACTAGAGGCTAAGGCCACACTGTGTGAAACCATGACGGTCAGACTGCTCCCGAACACCGCCATCCCACTATTTTGCCCCCTCCCTCCCAAATTTACACCACTCATTCTCTACTCTCAGGAAAAGAAGGGCCAAGAGTCCCTGCGATAAGTAGGAATGCTAACACGTAATTTACACAAGCACACATTACTTTCCTCTAATAGAGCTATTCGTGCTGGTGTCTGGAGTGATAAGCTCACATGTGCAGCAGTTTCTCAGAATCTCAGCAGGTGGTTCACACCCACAGTGTCTTCCAGCCCTGACCTCTCTGGTCATTAGGGGTACCAGGGGGTGGGGGTGGGGGTTCCCTGAAAGTGATCAGTAAATCTTGACCCTCTCCACTGAAGGAACTGGCAGAAGACCCCAGACTGTGGCACAGAGGGAGGAACGGGCAGGCTGAAGTCTCTAGACTATCTTTCCTGTTTCCCCGGAGTGTCCTGTTACCTCCTTGGCCTGTTTGTTGACTGAACAAATGAATGCACACATTAATATTCAAACCCTCACTCCAGGGACTTCGGCAGCCCACTTGAGTAAATTCTTGAGATGATTGAAACCCCATCAGTTCACATTAGCACCTCTTAAACACTGGGAGACACATTCATTCAGCCGATGATGTTTGTGTGTCAATCACAAGCTCAACACTTTCCGGAGTGACAACTGTGTCAACACGATCTCAGAGAGAGACTTTCTGGAGACATCCTCAGCAAGAACCTAGTCTAACTCCAGGGAAGAATGATCAGCGTCGGCAACAAGCCGGTCCCCACTTCCTCCCCAGGTACCCAGTCTTAAGGGCCTTACGCAAGCGGGTTCAGGCACACAGCTGCAGACTCCGCCTGGGGCAGGTGGCCACTGAGCAGCCCATCCATAGCCCCATCCCTCTGGGCTGTCACGGCAGCCATCTCTTAATTAGCAAAATAAATAGCACGGTGATAAATGTCATAATTTACTCAACAAATGATCAAAATCATTGCTTCTGCAGACCCTGGGGCAATAAAATGCAATCACGGGGTGATTTATTCCCACCGGAGGGTGAGTGCAAGCTTCGTGTCAGTTAGCGGGGCACGGCATTGGGGGGGGATGGTGGCCAGATGGAGGAGCCTGGGAATTAGGATACCCTTCTGTGAAAACACCTCCTTGAAGGACAGAGTCCACAGGGATGTCCAGGTATTAAAACCATGCCCACATCCTCAGACAGACCCATGAGCCAGACCAAAGAGATCAGAGATGTTTCCTTCCAAACTGACCGTGAGTCACAGTCTGAAGGTCCCACAGCACTCAGAGAAGGGGGCTTTAGAGACAATGGAGGTCTCTGATACACACATGAGCAAGAAGGAGAGGGAAAGTCTCCAGGGCCAGTCCTAGACGGAGAGGGGCAGGCTTGGCTGCTGCATCCTAGCTCTGCTCCATCACGGGAGGGAGGGTGTACCTGGAGTGGGGTGAAGCCCACCAGGACATGGAGTCAGAGCCCCTCCTATGTCACTGTCTGGTCCATGTGTTGTGTAGTCGTCCTAGCCCGATTCACATACGGAGGAGAACTTTTCCTCCACAGTCACCTCATGCCAGCCATGCCTCAACACCTGCCTTTTCACTCTCTGTCTTCTGAAACAAGAACTTTCCTCTCAGAAAGGAAATAAAATATGGCTATAGCACCCCACGTGACGCTACAAAGATAGCTCTGACACCTTCATCCTCAATTGGCCAAGAGGACCACAGGGTCATTCCTCCTGTTTGTAGGGCCCTCTGAAGGACCCGAGCTCTAGAGTGCAGCCTGGCCACGGACTGGTGCACCCCACCCCACTCCCGGGCCAATCCTCGGGGAAGCCAAACAGAACGGACCCTCCTTGGCTTTCATCTGTCATCTTTGTTCCAATGTCACCGCTTGCTCTCTTGTATCAAGTGAGTGCCACATTAGTGGTCGCAAAATTCAATTACTCTGATTCAGAGAACTTAATTATGAGGGTGAGGCTGAATTATGTCTATAATCTGCGGCCATTCTGAGATTATACCAGTCATGGCTCAGACCGCCCTGAGACTGACTGAGGCCCTCCGGCCTTCAACACACTTGCATATTGACACTTTCTGGTAGCCTCTCTCTCTGCACTCACAGAGGTAACAGAGTGACTGGTGACCCAGCCTGTGTAAGTGGCTGGAGTGGTTAACAGAAGGCCTCTTTCTCAGAGCTATGGAGAGATCTGGGTCCTGGGTCCTGGTTATTGTTGTTTTTTTGTTTTTGTTTTTTTCCTTTCCTGAACCATGATCAGGAGATAAAGCACACAGGCTGAGTTAGGAAAAGCTAGGAGGGCCGACGGACTCACTGGCTTTGCTGAGGTACCTTCATACTTTGAGGGAGACAAAGAAACGGCATATGGTCCCTGAAAACAAAAGTATAGTTTCCACATGGAAAAATTATACTAAAGCTATAAGGAGAGAAGAGGTCTCTGTGCCATCCCAAGCCCAGAGGACTCAGCCTATAGAACTCAACAGAACCCACTGCTGACTTAACCCTTGACCCTAGAACTGAGAGCGAGCACCCACCTGCCTCCCCAGGAGCCCCCTCTTCTCCCTGGACAGTAGAGGCTTCCATTCCGGTTCCACCAGTGGCTTCAATAATCCAATCCCAAGAACATGACTGGCCGCTCAGCCAGACGCTACAGAAGGACACAGCGCTAGAAAGGGGCCACAGAAGCAGGGGACGAGGTCGCTCAAGTGAGCCGAGAACTCTGCTTGAGGGCATCAGCCTGGGGGCAGCTACCACTAAACACCCTCTGGAAAGGCAGAGGTCAGGTCACCACCAGGGGACAAAGCTCTCTGCAAAAGCAGACACACACACACACACACACACACACACACACACACACACCACACACACACCTACCCCCTACCTCTCACTCTGAAGCACCTACATGGAGTGTAAATAGTACTGTGAAAGTCAACAGGACCCAAAGAGTGATAGCGACAGCCCGTACCAGGCCTGGCACCCAGGGAACCACTATGATACGGGGCACTTCTCTAAAAACCGAAATCAAACAGAAACCTGTATCAGCCACAGAGCAGACAAGAACAAAGTCACTTCAAGGTCATCCAAAGAACTACCTGTTACCTGTAAGGTTTGTTTATCCTCCAAGCATCTGAAAGCTAGCCTACTGATTAAATAATGACCATCTTTAAGCGCCTTGAACAAACACCCTCCAACCGTCTCTCTGGGCACAGCAGCATGGAGTGGGGGAGTGCCCCCACCCCAAAGCCAAACTCAACTGAGCCCAAGGTATTCAGATACCGTGTTGTTTAAAAGCACTCCTTGGGCCACAGAGCACAGCATGGGCCCACTGGAGGGATGGGATTCTAGACCCCTCCTCTCCCCCCTTACCTGGTTCCCTGGCCCTGCCAGTCAGGTGTGGAGATCTCACTCATGGTCCCCACAACCTGCATCTGTTACTTCTGATGGTTGGAGACATGACGAGTCAACTTCAGAGCGACAGACACCCACTCCCAAGTCATTGTCTCTTCTTCCATTTCGTGAGCCCAGTGTCTCACCTGCACCCTCCAAACCCTCTGAAGAGTAAGGGTGGCTCATGCTCAGATCAGAAGCCCAGTGCCCTCAACGATGAACCCAACAAGACCTTGTGACTCCAGAGACCTCACTCCACCTGCTTTTTGAGACACTCAAGGGCCAGGCGCTCGACGTCAGGTTCATAGGACACGTGAAGAGCATATGAACGTGATCACATTGGTACCATCAGCAGATGCATCAACTCCCTTGGACCTCCTTGGATCTCCACGCTACCCACCCCCCTCCAAAAGGCTTTACACATGACAGGACCAGGGGAAATCCTTGGTACTTGGTGGAGTATCCAGAGTTTTTCAGGGTCTGCAAGAGGACACTATGCATGGGAGAACATTTCATCAGTCTCTGGGCAGCTGTGGAGTCTGGGTGTGCAGAGCTTGGAGGCTATAAAAGAGCCAGGGAGAGAACGCCAGGCCTTACGCTGTTCCTCACTCTACAAATCTGCTTTAAAAACGTTCACAAGGTTGTCAAGAGGCTGGGAGAGGCAGAAAAGAGCAGAGGTGGACCCTTGTCCCCACCTGGCACCCACTTCCAGCCCCACCGTTAGGGGATGACTGCAGGAGAGCAGGCTCTCTCCCTCCCCAAGACCATTTGCCCTTCCTGGCATTGACCTCCAAGCAGGCACTCGTGAAGGTTGTGAAACACCAGAAGGAATCTGGGTTCACATTCCTCCTTTCCACCCAGGCAGGCTCCCTGCCAAAACCACCACTGGAAACCAGCCCTGTGGGCCGCAGGAAGGCCGGGGCCGACAGGAAAACGTGCTTTTTGTGGCACTCTTAGTTCCCACGAGGCCACCTCGACAAGCCCCCTCAAAGCAGGGGTCAGTCGGTGTGTCTCACGGCCTGAGTGGACACTTCTGAAAGCTTCTGGTTCAAAATTCTTGCTCACCTAAGGAACGCACAATCCTCTCCAAACCCTCTGTGCAGGTTAACACACATGAACTCCACCCCCACAAAGGTCCGTGGAGATATGATAAGGACATTTAAGTGGGCAAGGCGTCTGCTCACAAATCTGTGGGTGAGGTCCCCTCTACAGTCCATCAGGAGCCTCGTCAAACTGTGATACGGTTTATGGGGGCTGCGTAGCCACAGGCCTGTTCTGCAAGCTGCCTCAGCCTGATGGAGAGAGAAGGGAGCTCTCAGCATTGAGCTGCTTCTTCTAGACTCCCGACTATCCCGCAGTGAGGGTGGGTTAGCACCTCCATCCAGTAGGAGGCACAAGATGTTTTAAAACATGAGCTCATATAAGACACATTTCCAGGAAGAGGGTGCCGCAGCCGTCGGGGCTGACGGGCATCCGAGGGGACTGCAATGCTTTCTGAGTCACGTCATGCAAGCTGCTGGATAAAATAAGCCTGGGAAATGTGACATTCGAACACTCTCTCTCTCTCTCTCTTTCTCCAACAGACCGAGCCTCCTGCCTGGGGCAGTGGCTGCACCGGCTTTATAAATAGATTGAACACAAGATAAATGGCCACGATCAATCACGCTCAGGCTGGGCACACTCACCTCCCATCCAAAGTCGGCCTCCTTCAGTGTGGCCCGGGGCGCCACCATGTAGGGGCCAAACCTCTCCCCAATCTCCATCTTCCGCTTGGCCCAGATCCCCAGGCCAGCTCCCGGTATGGAGGACTCTCGCAGCTCAAAGTCTGGTGGGATTGGAATGTCTTCAGGAATGTAGACAGGAGCCTCATAGGGCGAGCCCTCCTTGGGAGTGAAGTCCTCGCTGGTGGGGAAGGGCGACGGTGGCCCCATGGGGATGGGGGACAGGATGCTGTCCTCGGTCTCCTCCTCGGCGCTCTGGCCGGCCAGCAGGTCCGGGTCGGGTTCATACATATTATTTACAACGTCACCGTCACCTAAAGAGATAAGGTAGCATCAGCTTCTGCAGCAGAGACTCCCCAGGGATGTGGCCCCTGGGGAACCAAAGGGCACCGGAGGCCTAGCAGACTTCCAGGGCTATTACCCCTTGCCTAGCAGATGCCACCTCTGCAGCATCCTAAACCTGGCAGAGGGCATGCAGTGCCAGCGGTTCCCCAGGGAGGAGATCCCACCAGGCTCCTCAACACTCATCTACTTGCTCACTGTCTCCAAATACGTTAGAGGTGGAGGCTTCATCTGTAGCCGCCTGAGGATGTGCTGCCCAGTTCTGCTATGGAAAAGCTGAGGCAGGGGAGTCAAGGCTGTCATGGGGATAATGAAATATTGGCAGTGAGATCATTCCAGTGCTTGTCTGTAGCCTCAGAGATGGGCAAACTGGGATGCTTCTGAGAAAAATTCAGTATTTGGGTTCTTATGAGATTTGCTAAAAATGGCCGTCCCGGCACAAGGCTACTCCAGACACTGAGGTGGCCTGGCTTTCTGTAAATTCCTGGTGATCTCAAGACAGGTCAGGAATAGTTGAGGTCATAGGCATGGTGCTTGAGCTGCAGGTCACAGGAGTGAGGGAAAGGAGGAGGCCCCCAGCTTATCTGTGGGGGATGGGCTTTTCTCTAGGGGCTGTCATAACCAAAGGCTGCTATCGAGATGAATATAACAGAGGCACCTTGGCCCAGGAAGGCTGTGATGGTACTGGACAGGAAGGGCCTAAGAGGACAAAGAGAGATCAGACGGAAAGGAAAACGGGAGTTCCTGGCATCTACCCCACAGCACCGCACAGTGAAACCAGCAAGGCAGGCCAGCTCAAGGCCCCAGAAATACGAATAAGCAAATGGCCAGACTGTGTTCTGTCCACACGAGGGCCTATCCACCAGGAGTAAGAAACCTACCTTGTGGCAGTGGGGACACGCCTCAGAAGCAGACGAGAACACTTGGGACCTTGTCCTAGCTATTCTGAAACACACAGCACATTACTATGAACCTTCCTGGTACACCTGCATCCACTTTTCCTCTCTAGCTGTGACTTTGTCCCCACTCACCAGTGTCTTCCCTTTCCTTGTCCCTCCCCCATGGCGGTGTCACCCCAGTCACCCTGACTTGACTATTCCCCAATGTCTGTAAACATCACTCCATAACCTGTAAATCCCGATTCATTCCCCCAACATAAAAAAATCACACTATTCCCATAAAGGCTCGCTCATTTTTCCAGTATGCACACAGCTGCAAACACCACTGGGTCTTGTTATTACAAATCGATCACAATTTGTCCGCTAAAACTTTAAAAGTATATTCTGCAAAATGGAAGGCCAAATACCACGCTTCTTTATAGCATCCGAAAGAGGCGGATCTGTAAAAGTTGTAAGGGGTTGGGGAGCGGTGGCTAACAGGGGCCATTCTCCTGTGGGTGGTGAGCATGCTTCAGAATTAGACAGAGGTGGGGGTTGGTTGCACAACACAGGAAAGTGTGCTAAGAGCCAACCAGTTGCACACGTTAAAGCGGCCACTTTGTACCGAGAACTTGACCTTACTCAGTGCAGAAAGCAGCGCGGGGTGAGGGGTGGGTTTTAAGAATGGCTCCCTGCTCAGCAACGCTGACCCCTGATCCAGGTCTCCCAGGTCAATTCTGTCCTGCCGCTGGTCTGTTGACCTGCGGAAGTCACCCAGGAGCCGTGCCCCATGCCTGTCCCTGCTCCTTGACGCTGGCTGGTGAAACAGAAGCCTCCAGGGAGACAAGAACTTTTCAAGTATGAGGGGGGAGAAAAAAATATTTCAGATTCCCCACGTTGGCTGCAAACAAACCGGCTGGGGAAGTAACAAAATGTTTTCTTTCAAAAGAAGCCGAGGTCTTGGGGGGGAATCATGCCGATAACACTTATTTAATTTAGCTGCATTCACAGAAGTAATGGCTATGTTTTAAGCGGGCAACGGTTCCTTTTTAATTGGCTGGTGGGATCCTTTCAGGGACGCGGCGACATGAAGGCAGCGCGGCTCCCTCCGCCCAAAGCCTGGTGTTGTTTAGGTTTGAAAGAACACCCCCGTGAACCCTCCCGTTGCCCGTGTGAGGCAGAAAGGTAAATTAGAGGGGGGGTAATTAACAAGCCACCTTATTATTCGGAACTTGGAACTGCAAGGGGCTCACAAACAAAGTCGTGCTGGAAGCCCACGTTCCCCACGAAGTGTTCCTTAACTCTTTCCGGGTGCCGAAGCCATCTGCCCTCTGGAGTGGCAGGAACCAGAGGAGCCCTTCCAGAGCTCCGACGGGTCCAAGGAGGGTAATGTCCCCATCCGATGCACGGTCACCTCAGGGCTATTTCTTTTTCTTTCCCTTTTTTAATTTTTTTTTTTTTTTATATTTTTTCAGTTTGAGTTCTACTTCCTTAAACCCCTCACCTACTCACAGAAACCATCAACTTTAAGAATGGCCCTGACTGGAGGCCCAGTAAACAGCTGGAGAGAAGGCAGTGTTTCCTGCAGATTAGAGGTAGGCCTGTGCCCCGGCCCAGCCTCCTGTGCCCAGGTGGTCGTGAGGTTGAGCGACAGCTTCCTTCTTTCCTTTCTGCTGTCCTCTCCCCTGGGCTGGGGGAGAGCTTGGTTCACGGGTGGGCACTGAGAGTCCAGGAAGCCTAATGAGTGTGCACAGAGCATGTTTTGAGAGAGGATGCAGGAAGGGCTCCTGTGGCCCTGAAGGACCAGTCCCCTGCTCTAGTCCTGGAGGAGCTAGGCATGAGTCACTCAGTTTTGGGGGGAAGAGGGGAGTCTTACATTCAGCTTAAGAGACCAGCCTTTCTTTCTCATGAGCTCCAGGTAAGGTGTCCTCGGAGATGAAAGCCCTTCCCTCTGCCCACGGTGGGCAGGCATCCTCCCAGAGAGGATCCCTTTAATCCAGCCCCAGTCTGAGCGGCTGGAATGGCAGATGCGTTTTTCCAGATCATGTTCTGGTCCAGGTAGAGAAGCAGTGCCTAAGGTCATGGGCACTTTGTGATTGCGTCTGGGAGACTGGGTGTTATTGATCATTTGGGGGGCCTACAGCCTTTGTTTGGATCTTGCAATGGCTTCATGCTGGGGATTCGTGGCTGGGGCTGACATTCATATAATGTTAAACATGGAGGGGAGGGTACCGGGAGCAGTGCTGGCTGGCCCTCGAGGCAAGTGGCTCTAAGCCATAGCTACCTCTGCTCTTCATCCTAGAAGCACCTGCTGGACTCCAGCTGAGCCTGCTCCTAGTTAACCCCACACCAAGTCCCTCTGGGCATCATGCCAGCCAGTGTTCCAGTGACCATCATGACTCTTTGGTGGGGATCAGACCTCACTCCTCCCCAGAAGCAGGGAAGCATCACTGGCTGGGAACCCACCATGACCTCACCCTCACTCTGCTTGGGATTCCACCCAACCTGGGTTTTACTGTTGGGTCTCTTCTGACCTCACATGAGGGGGCTTTCTGTCCCCTCACTGAGAACACAAGCCGTGTCTCTTCAGAAACCTCACTGAAGAAGAAACATGGATGGAAACCAAGGCCTAGAAAAAAGAGAGCGGGGAGGGGAGGCAAAGACGAGACAGAGAGACAGACAGAGAGATAGACAGAGACAGAGAAACAGAAGCAGAGGGAAAGAGACGGATGGAGACAGAAACAAAGACAGAGAGACAGACGGACAGAGAGAGAGACACAGAGGGAGGCAGAAGCAGAGACAGACAGAAACACAAAGACAGAGAGACAGAAGTAGAGACAGACAAGCAGAGAACAAGACAGACAGAGACAGAAAGACAAAGCACAGACAGAGAGACAAATAGAGACAGAGACAGAGACAGAGAGACAGCAAACAGTGTGCTCACACGCTGAACTCTGGGACAGTTTGTTAAACAATAGTGCGAACCAGCAGTAGAGGGCCTGTCATGGTATCCCCCAGGCTGGGACTCTGTGTCAGGCATGCCAGTAACATCTGTAAAGGGTGATCGCTGGCTGTCCTGCCACCAACAGGCAGAGTTAAACCTTAATCAGTGGCCAGAGAGAGCCTGAGGAATTTTCTCAGTCATGGATCTTTTGCTACAGTTCCTGTTTCATTGTGAGGTCGAGTTTAAAGGAGAAGTCATCTTGCTTGAAGGCTTGGAGCAGGCAGTGTGAAAGTCACACAAGGCAGTGATGGCAACGGAAGTGCTTCTGCCCATCAATCAGGCAATCAGAGCAAAGAATGTGTGTGTGTGTGTGTGTGTGTGCTCTCACATGTGCATGTGTGTATGCATGTTCGTGCGTGTATATGCATGTGCATGTGTGTGCATGCATGTATACATGTGTATGTATGTGTATATGCATTGCATGTGTGTGTGCATGTGTGTATATGCATGTCTGTGTGTATGCATGTGCATGTGTATGTGTGCTTGCCTGTGTGTGTACATGCATGAGTGCTCACATACATATGTGCCTGTGTTTATACACATGCATGTGTGCACTAATGTGTGTGTGTGTATGTGTGTGTGTGTGTACAGAGGTGTGGTCACATGAGAGCTCTGTGTGAGTATGTGTGAATGTGAACACAGGTAATAGCAGGGAACCCTGAGAATAGGCCCTTGCGGCCAATGCATATCAGCCTTCTACAAGTTTATTGCCTTCTGCCTGGAGGGTTCTGGAGGAAAAGGGGAACATGGAAGGATGCCAGAAGCCCCTAACCACATGCTCAGCAAGCATTAGGTGGAGGCTCTGAGAGGTCCCTGGAACACCCTGATAGGGCCTGGATGGAGCCAGGGGTGATCTTCACTGCTGGGAGGTGAGACCTCTCCTAAAGGCAACTACAAGCCTCAGCTGGTACCTCCCTCAAGAGAATCAGACCCATCTCTTCGACTCATTGTTATCTCAGGATACTTCCGAATGGCTACAGGGAAATTCTGACTCCATTCTACACCCCTAAAACCATGGCATAACCTTCTCCAGGTCATAGGGCACACGCCCATGCCAGCTGTGCCCAGAGAGGAAGACACCATGCTGACACTGTTAAGTCTACCCTCAAGAGTGAAGAGGTCAAGCCAAGTGTTCGCTCAGCTCAGCACTGACGAGGCAGCTCTCTCCTGGGAGTGAAGGAAGCAGAGAGGGGGATCAGGACCGGAGGACAGAGTCTTCTAAAGAGGACACGACCTCAGATCTGGGGTGTCCGGGACAGGTCCTAAGCAGGTGTAGCAATGCTTACTGGAGGTGCAAAGTGTTTGGGTCAGGACAAGGTACCCATTCACGATGTGTGTCTTGACTATTGTAGAAACACAGGTCCACCCTGGGGCACAGACTAGTGTACATGGCACGTGTTAAGAACGAGTCCCTGGGCGTTGTCTACATCAATAACCTGTGCTCGTGGGCGGAATGGGATGCCCTGGCAGAAGCAGCCTGGATGACTTGTGTTCTTGGTTTTAGAAACACTCAAGGCCACACAGTAGCGGCCACACAGAAAGCCACGGGGCTAAGAGCCCTGCACCACCATACAGTTCCACTCATTTTTTTCCACACATGTGCAAAAGAAACTGTTGGTGCTGCGGGGGGATGGGGGATGCGGTCTACACAGCAAGGATAATTTTCAAAAGTGGGTCTGGATAAGCAGCAGCCTGGGCTCTGGCTCCTGGTTCCCTCTAGGTTTCTGAGGCACCTAACTCATCCTTAATTTAGTATTGCTCAGAACCAGTAAATAGCAATACCAGATCAGCCCATAATCTCCCTTCTCTCTAAGGAAATCAGACCAAGCAAGATGGGGTAGAAAGGGACCCAAGACATAGGGCATAGCTCTGGGAGTAGATGTGTGGTGGTTTGAATGAGAATAGCCCCCCGTTGGTTCATATATTTGGATGCTTGGTCTAGAGCTTGCATAACTGTATTGGGAAGGACTAGCAGGGGAGGTATGTCACTGGGGGTGGGCTTTGGGGCTTTGAAAGCCCATGCCACGCCCAGTCTCTGGCTCTCTGCTTCCAACTTCCAGCTCAGGATGTAAGCTCTCAGATTCTGCTCTAGAACCATGCCTGCTTCCCTGCTGTCGTGCACTCTGCCATAATGACCACTGACTCTCACCTTCTGAAACCCTAAGCAACGCCTCAATTAAGTACACCCTTTCATAGGTTGCCAGATTGTTCTGTCTCTCCATGGCAATGGAAAAGTAACTAAGACAGTGCTCTTAAATTTTGTATCCAATATACCACACTGGCTGCTTAAGTCCAAGTCTAACAGTAGGTTGTAAGAACCCAGGAAGGGCATTTACTCTCTCTAGAATTCTGCATGATTCATTTGGGCCCATGATATAGACACATACCTTTTATTCCCTACCATGTATATAGTTAGATGTGAGGTCTCAGAAGATGGGCACCTCTAGACTAAGACTTCGGTGAATCTAAAATGTGAATTTTTAGAGCCTGCATCTGTTGCATCTCGGTTCGAATGGATCTAACCGTGTCACTGAGCATGCACAGAACTCCAGGTCCTCCAGTGAGCTGAGAGGCTCTACAGTCAAGAAAGGCAGTGAGTGTCTCAAAGGGGCTGTGGACATGTCCCACAGCAATCCAGAGCTTCCTGAGTTAGAGGCCCTGTTTGGGTCATGATGGCTTATTATGAGTTTCCTGAGAGACGGCTACGAATATCTGTGTCAGCTGAAGTAGAACACGGCTGATCGCCTCTGACCCAAGACAGGGTTCCCCTCGTCCTGAGAGCCCCAAACCTTGTCACGATCCCATCAGTTCCCTAAGCACTTGCCCTGGAGAGAAACTGAACATGTACTTCCTGCACAGATACGGCCTTCTCACTGAAGCGTGGGAAAGAGGACCTCTGTGAGTGACAGTCCACCGAGGGAGGGGCCCGCAGCAAGGGGCAGAACAGGCAGTGCCGACAGCCCAAATCCCACCCACCCATCTAAGCCCCGTTGTGGGAAACCAGTTCTTTTCTCCCACCACAAACCTGGGTGCTATTTTTTGTCTAGATTCTAGTCCTATATGGTGTCTCTCATAAGCCACAGAGCAGAAAAGTCAGGAACCTGTGAAGAACCCGCATCCTGGAATCCACCCGGGCACTCTTACCATTGGTGGTTAATGGGTTTGTCTCAGGCCAGACTCTGGCTGGGCTTCCTTGAGGTTTCTCCTCTACTGGGACACACACATGTGTGATGTCCATGCAGGGGTGTGCACTCTCACTCTTTCTCACTATCTAACACACACACACACACACACACACACACACACACGACACAGAGAGACACTCATACACATATAAACACACACATGCAGAGAGAAACATGCACACTGACATATACACAGAGAGAAATACACACACAAGACACAGAGAGACAGAGAAACACTCATATATACACACACAGGCACAGAGAGAAACACACATACATATGTACACAGGCACACACACATACACATAGACACATGTGTGTGCAAACATGTGCACACACATGTATGCACACAGGAGTACATACACATATACAGTTGTGCACACACTTGTGCATTTTCTCCCTCTCTTTCTCTCCTCTCCTCTCCTCTCCTCTCCTCTCCTCCCCTCCCCTCTTTCCCTCTCCCTCCCCTCTCTCCTTCTCCCTCCCCCTCCCACTCTCCCTCCCCCTCTCCTAGAGAAGAAATCCCTGAGACTACCCAGAAGCACAGACTGAACAGTGACCTTTGGTACAAACTGAAAACTCGGGGTCTTCTTTTCTGACTTGGTCACGTTCACCCCCCATCCTGCAAGTTTAGAAACCTCTTTAGCAGCTAAAGAGGGTGCCTTGAGATGAGTCCTACAGGCCAGACGGAGTGAGGACTGAGGGACACCCAGCAATCTGCCCTGTCCCCACTCTATGACAACCCCTCTGGCCACTGTCCTGAAGCCAGGGGGTCAACAACCCACTGTCCTCATCTGATTGGACCATGACTCTGAATGGCCACTACTGTCTTTCCCAAAAGGGAGAGAGAAGAAAGGAGGGGCGAGACCCTTGCATGCACAAGCTGCTCCAGAAGAGTATTTTGGTGGGCGGCATAGGCCTGTACTGCTCATAGGCCTGTCCTGTGGAAAGGGACAGCCTTTTCTGGTGAGGTCATGCAGGCTGGCTGCGGCTCTACTGAACACCACCCAGCCATCACAACACACATCCTCAGGGTGCAGGGTCCCCACAAGAGAGTTCCTGATACACTTCACAGAATGGAGGCCCTCAGGAGTCCCAGACTCTACCCACTGCTGTGGGGCATGGAGGGTACTGCTCTCATGGTCATTCTCAGGGGACTTGAGCAGCTCATGTGACAGTGGCCCTCAGACCTGGCCAGCTCTTTGGAGCTCCTACGTTCCTACTGTACAGCTGCAGTCAGACCGCACAGTCTGAATTCATAGCGGGGTGTGTAGTAGCCAGACCAGCCTGTTGGCTTCCTAGCAGCTCTGGGCCACCCCCACTCTCCCCAGGAGCCCATCCTTCTAAACTCAGGGCTAGCTCTGCACAAGCCGCCTGGCCCAGCCCCACAAGGCACAGACGGGAGTGGTGTGCACCGCTGACCACTGCACACTCTTTCCCCATGGGATTTACAGCCATGCTTGTCAGAAAGCTGCGAGGCTGGTGGTTTCTTGTGGGTCGCTCATCACCCTGTTTGGCAGAACAGCAGACCCAAGTCTGAAGGATCTTTTCCAAGCTTCCTGGGGCTCAGGGTTCCAGTACTGATTTGACAGGTCAAAGGGAGTCTGCTCAGATTTACCCAGAGCTGACCTGGGAACAAGGGAAAAGCCATCCCACGCTCTGAAGAAGAAAGTCTGCCTGAGACAAGGTACGCCCCAACTGTCTCAGAAACCACTCAAGACTCCTCACTCATCTCCCCCCACCCCCAACAGTGTGGGCAGAGGGAAGATTCACACGCCCTTCCACAGAATGATGAGCAATGGTTTCAGTAAGGCCTAACCCTTGTAAGTATTCAGTAAGGCTATGCCTTGTAAGTATTTTTTTTTAAAGGGAATACGGCGGTGGCCAGGTGCCACAAGCACCATGACTTCCAGAGGAGCGGCCACTTGGCAAGGCAGCAACATCCGAAGCCACCATCCTGTAAGCCAGGATCAAGGATTCTCAGCATGCTTTCTCTTGAATAAAGTAGCGTGACCAACCACAGGGCACCCCACCCCAAAGGTATCTCAAGTTAGCTCAAGCAGAATTTAACACCCACTGATCATTCGGTTAGACTTACGTAATACACATGGCCACAGAAGCGAGGCCACACTTCAGGATGGATAACACTCAGTCATCAAGGCTTTGAGAACACAGTCCCCAGCTGGCCACATGGCATCAAACTGAAAGTTATCGAGATGACCGGAAGGGGTCTTACGATACACTGTCTCTCCCTGGTTCTGTCTGCTCCTGGCAGGCCTGCTGCACTAGTTTAGACTTACTATCTGAAGAGTCACTTACTAATCGAGCCCATGGCATATGTGGCTGTTTACTGCACTTTATCTAATTCTCCCAGAGTCCACAGGACAGATGGTCTTTTTACACCAAGGACATGAAGCCTAGATAGTGGTGGTATACTTACAGAGCCCCTTGTTTAGTTGTACCTAGCTGAGGAACTGCGCAATACTCATTCTAAAGTAGCCGCACTTTATCCACATCCACAGTGACAAGCTATTCACAAGAGGCATTTACTGTTGGCCTTACCATGGGGACAGACTGGATGAATGAATGTGTGTGTGGGTGAGTGGATGGATAGGTGGAGATGGGCAGATAGGTGGTTGAATGAGAGTATGGGTGTGGGTGGGTGAATGGATGGATGGATGGGAGGATGGGTGAATGGATGGTTGGATAGATGGATGTATGGATGGATGTATGGATGGATGGATGGATGATGGGTGGATGGATGGATGGGTGGATGGATGGATGGATGGGAGGATGGATGGGTGGGTAGATGGATGGGTGGGTAGATGGATGGGAGGATGGATGGATGGGTGGATGATGGGTGGATGGATGGATGGGTGGATGGATGGATGGGTGGACAGACACATGGATGAGTGGGTGGATGGGTAGATAGGAGAATGGATGGGTAGGTAGGTGGATGTGCAGATGAAGTGGGTGAGTATATGGCTGAATGAATGGTTTGGTTTATTGATGATGGGTGGTTGGATGGATGGATGGATGGATGGATGGATGGATAAGTAGTTGGAGAGGAAGATGAGGGAATGTATGGGTGAGGTTACTGGGTGACAGGGTAGATAGACGGGTGGATGAGCAAATAGATTTGAGTGGATAGCTTTATGAATGGATATGTAGGTGGTGAATAGGTGGGCATGTGAATGAATGGGCAGATCACAGTACGGATGAATCTACAGAGGGATGGATGGGGGTTGTGGGAAACTCCTGAGACAAGTCATTTTGTTTGGTTTGGTTTTGACTTTGAGACAAGGGCTCGCTATGAATCCCCAAGTGGCCGTGAACTTACCCTGCATTCCAGTCTCTCCTGGAAGTCACAATCTTCCTGTCTCTGCCTCCTAAGTGTAGGGATTACAGGTTGTGCTCTACCGGGTTCAGTGTGGGTGGTTTAATGTGGGGGGTGAACGTCAGAACCTTGACTTTTCCTTTCTCAGAATGGAAGTTCACTGACATGAGTCAGCGTCTGTTCTCCTCCATTCTGATTGGTTCAACTAGCATTCTACTATGCACTGATTGGTTAAACTAGCGTTCTCCTCCACACTGATTGGGTAAACTAGCATTCTCTTCCACTCTGATTGGTTAAACTAGTGTTCTCCTCTGTGCTGATTGGTTAAGATAGATACTTTTTTTCCCCCACACAGCCCCCTCTGCTTGAAAGTGGGCTAGGTTTCTATGGCGTTCCTTCAAAGCCAGCCTTTAGGCCCTCTTTCCACTCGTGTAGGGTACAGTTACGCTTCTGAATTATGGGTCTCAACCAAAGGCCTGCCTGCCTGGTTCTGAGATGCTGCCTCCCACCTGAGCTCTCCCGGATAAAAGGAAGAGCTTGGCCTCTAACTTTTGCTTCCTCTTGCTTCTCGGAGACAAGTGGGGAGGAGGGCTGTGAATGAATCCCTCAGGCCACCCAGCAAAGGTCTCTTCCTAGAGAGCTATACATCCCAGGATCTGTGAGTGCTGCTGCGTTGAAGGAAACGGGCAGACCCCGCTTGGTCTCCAGTCTGCAGGAGCCCCCGAGGGACACAGAGGCAGATGTTATTCTCAGGGGACAGTGAGAGGTCCTTAAACCTAATGGGGGATTTCTGCACAGCCACTGTGACAGACAAACCAGACACAGACACGTCCTCCAGAGGGTTCTGGGATGCCAGAGGAGTTTCCCAGAGACTCGCTCCCAAAAATGGGTTGTTAGGAAGGGATGCCCAGGACTTGAATGGCTCCCATATTCTTGTGCCCTCTGTTTTGAAATACCCTGTACTGCATTGATTTTTCCCAAGCCCTAGGACTTCCAAGAACATCCTGGTGAGAGGTTGTGCACTCCTCTCCTGGCAGGTCCCTGCCCCGTCTGCAGCAAGCGGCCTGTCAGCATTCTTCCAGAGCCAGGACCCATCCCAGCAGCTGTTAACACCGCAGATTAATAGGACCAAGGAATGATGGCTCTGCAAACATGCTAAAGGTTCATAATAATCAATCGCCGTTTACATTCTCAGCCCTGTCCACGGGGATGGCCCCAGCTGCAAAGCTGATGCAACCAAATTGCCATTAGAGCGCCCGGGGAGGCGGGGGAGCCTGGTGGTTAGCTCCGGCTGACCTGAATCTGGCTCGGGCCTCCCTGAGCCATTTCTCCAAAGACAGCATGTATGGAGACAACCTGCAAGGAGCTTGGGCTGCCCACCTCGTTTCTCTATCCCGGATGAAGTCACCCACAGGACCTGGCCATTCACTCCTTAGTCTTTGTCATGATTATAAAGGGAAGCAAGGACCCAACCCTCAGAACTGCCTCCTCCTCACAGATGAAGAACAAGGAGGTTCCAAGCCTGTCCCTGGTAGGGGCCTACTCTAGCCTTGAGGTGGACCTCCGGCCGCCCTTAGTAATGGCTGGCTCACTCGGGTCCTCGAGTTCAAATACTTCAGAATATGGCTTTACTTAGAAATAATTTTTCTGTAAATGTATGGACTTATGATGAGCCATTAGACTGGACTGCAATCCAGAGTGAGTCTTTGGAGGAATATAACCCTGCCACACCTGAACTGCAGACTTCCAGTTTCCATCACCCGGCTGATGACATTTTGTGCCACTGGTTCCAAAAGCCATGCCGGCAACCCCCTTCCTGCAGCCATGAGTGGTTTTGGTTCATTACAATTTAACCCATTTCATAGACAAAGAAGCCATAAGTTAAGGACCTAGAACTGGGCCTAGGAGCCAATGGCCGAGCCCAAACAGCCCATGCTAACCTAGGGTGCCCTGTGACCACCTCTCCTAGTGTCTGAACCACCTGCTCACACAAACCCCAGCCTACCTCAAAGAAACTGCATGCCTTTGGGCTCAAAGATAACCAAATCTATCCAAAGAGGAGGCACAGTAACCAGCCAGGCCCACCCTGCCCCACCCCCACTTTTGCACGGCCCAGCACCAGCGCACAGCCCACCAGGGTCTAGAAGCCCAGGGCCAGCAACCTGAACCCAGCCCTTACTGAAGGCCATGGAAGGCTCTGGCCAGCCCCGGCCACCTGGCCCCACTTAAGGCTGATGCATTATTCCAAGATGATTATTTGTCCTGCAATGCTCTGGGGACACCGAGCTCTGCGGCAAACCCCGCATCTTCCATTTCCTGGCCGCCTCCATCGCCCGGGGCAGGCACTGAATGGCCGTGATGCCTCTGTAATTTTTATCAAGGCTTGTTCCTGGTAAAAAGCCTCTTTGTTTCAGAGAGATGTGATTTGGCCTTTTTCTTCCTCTCCTTTATTCCTTCGTTAATATACCACTTCCCTGAGCCCCGGGGGCAGCGAGGTAGCCCACGGATCGCTCAAATCTTAGTGTTTTTTTTTTTTTTCCTTCTAAATCACAGCAAGGCTCCCTGGCCCCGCTGAGCCCAGTATGAGTTGACTGGCTGAGCGGGTGCCCTCCTTAACCCTTTGCCTCCTGAATGGTCAACACGCGGTCACCTCAAATTTCAGGGTGGGAGGGTTGGCTACAGATAACAGTTTTGAAACCCTCCAACCCAGGCGGTGGGACAGAGTCTTTAGAAACAGCTGGAGTAAGGACGGAGCAGGGCTCGGTGGCCCAGAATCAGCCTGACATGGGCAAGGGCCTGATTTCTACACCCAGCAGTGAAGGAAAAGGTTTTAAATTGGCTGGTGGCAGAATACGCATCGCATAACACCTACCATCTTAGCCATTTCTAGGGACAGATCAGTGACCCCATCCCACCCCACTCCCACCGCTTTCATCTTCAGTTCCAAGCAGCCACCATTTTGCTGCCTGTGTTTATGAATCAGATGCCTCTAAGGGCCAGTTGTAAGCAGACTGGAACAGGACTTGGCCTTTGCGGATCGGCTTATCTCACTGAGCACCTTGTCCTCAAGGTCCCTCCCGTGTTGCAGGGAGCATTGTAACTAACTTCCTTTCTGGGTCTGAGGGGTGCCCCACCGTACGAGTTGACCGTGCCTGACTCCGCAGACACAGTTGCCTCTGGCTAGTGTGAACACGGGTGTATCTCTGGACACTTGGTTTAACGGGCTCTCCCCCCTGCTCTCCTGGAATGAGGAGGTGAGGAGAAGATGCCCATCTCACCACCCCACCCTCGGCTGATTCTCCTCTCCCACAGTTAACTAGGCAGTTCCTCCAATTTGTCCACATGGGTACCGAGGGTGAGCGGCCTGGGTGGCTGGCTTATACAATGGGCACCCCATGCTGGTGCAGAGTGGCCCCGGGTCAGACACCCAATCTCTGCTCTCCTGGCTGAGCTGCTATTTTGGAGTTTTGTGCTTGGAGGATTCCTAGTCCTTCACGACTGAGGGAAAACTTTACTCACCTCAGCCCCTCCCGAGGACGGACTTAGCTAGGCTTGCTCGGGCGTTTCAGAGTTCTCAAGGACTTTCTTAATAGAGTCGATCAGAGCCAAAGAGGGACCTGGGCCTGCTCGGTCTAAAGGGGCCTACAGGAGAGGACTCAGGCATGGTCAGGCTTGGGCAACGGAGTTCTTCATACACACCTGTCTACAGACCCAGAAGCCGTGACGGAATACTTGCATCTTGCAATACTTCCTCCTGGAGTACAGGACTTGTACCTTTCCCAGAATCCACACCTGCCTGCTGCAGCGCCCCAGGGAAGGCTCTGGGCCATTGGGTGCTGCTGCACTGTGCTTGGCCAGGGCAAGCGGAACGCGTCCTCCTGATGCCTGCCCTCTGCCTTATTTCCCTGCCTCTCTGGCCCCGGCAGCAGGGTGGAGGAGCAAGGGGTTAAATGCTGAGCAAACGCTATGACAACTGTCACCCAACTATTTATAGACACATTTATCTCTGCAGCTCCTACCAGCCAGCCTGTGGCTGCCATTCACAGGCCAGAGTAAGGTCGCTAGTAAACCCATGTGCCTCAAGAAAAGAGGGGTGAGGTGGTATGTGGGGGAGGTCTGCTCTCTGCCTGGAAGGCTGGCTTCTGGGAGCATGGGTACTGGGACTGGCTTGCCCTTTTCCCAAGCTTCTCTTAGGGGTAGGGTGGGTCCAGCAGACTCTCTTGATCCTGCGTGAGGATGAGGCAGAGGATGAAAGGTGCAGCAGGTTACTGAGCCCTTTCCTCTGTGGCCTTGGCTGTAGACAGGGCAAGCCTCGGGTCCTCAAATAGTGGTGAATGCTCGGTGAATGGGGTCAGCCTCAGGGAGGAGCATGGGTCAGCGTGTTCACTGGCCTCCAGCCTTGGTAGTGGGGAGAAGCTGGAGTGGCTCTGTGGTCTGCGTTGGACCTGGGTCCTCAGTGTGCCTCTTGTGTGCTCCTAGACTCCGCCTCTTCTGGGCACCGTGGTCACTGGCTCTGTGCCCTGGCCTGGCCTCCCACCAAATCAGGGGGAAAAGAGCTCCGGATGCTTAGTCTCTCTGCCACCATGGCTGGGGCAGGGGGCCACCAAGAGGCTTGGTGGGAACACAGTGCCACCTTGTGACCCGGCTCCCAGGGGCCAGGCAGACGGTGTGTGTGTGGGGGGGGGGCTGTATTTCCCAGGGGTCACCTGCTTCCGATATTATTCTATTCTCTCTCCAAATGCTGCCCACAGGCTGGGGCAGAGTAGGTGTTTGCAGGGATGAGGGATCAGGCTGAGAGCACCCCTCCCTCCTCAGACCAGAACCCCGATGGGGCCTGGGGGCGGTGCCCTCTACACTCCGCCCCAAGCAGCCCCTTCCTCCTCCACTCCCCTTTCAGAAGGCTGCAGGTGGATGGCCGCCCTGGCCCTCTGGCCCAGGCTGTCTAATAAAGACGTTTATAGTTTTAACCATCAAATAAAGTGCTTAACTCCTCCCGCTTCTTCTCTGCCCAGCCACGCTGAAGCTTCGTTTAGCAAGCCAGTGGTGAGGAGGGGTGGGAGGCGGTGGAAGAGGAGAAGGAAAGAGAAAGAAAAAAAATTCATTAATTTTTATTAACAGGGAGAGCCATTTGTTCCCTGTGACAATATTTGACTTGTCGAAATGATTTTCACCTCTGCCACGAGGTGCGCGCTCTCCACATACATCACCCGATTACTCGGAGCGCGCCGGCCGCGGTCATTAGGCAGTGAATTAACAGCAGTCCCCACCACTATTAATCACCCTGACAAAGGCGTTAGCTCGCCGCTGACCCGAGCACGGCCCACGGACACAGCAGCCGGGGAGAAGGCCGCTAGCTGGGGGAGGTGACAGCGTGGTAGTGGGTGTCTGGCCGGTCCATCCCTGCAGGGCCTCTAAGGTCTTGAGGAAGCAAGCGGGTCCACCCTCAAGCCCCGGTGGCAGTGATGGGGCAGATGGGGCAGTGTGGGGGCAGAGCCACAGGCAGCAGGGTCCCTGATGTGACCCTCCCTACCCAGGTGCTACAGTGACATACCCTTGTTCCTCACTGCCAGCCTGGGAGCACAGCCTGGGAGCACAACCATTAGCATCCCATTTTACAGTTCAGGAGACAGACACTGAGAGACCAGGACCCGTCCAAGGTGGTGGCTTCAAGGAGTGTCACCAGAATTCTGATCTGGGCCCAGTGACTTCCTAGTCCCCCATCTTGGCTCTTACAATGGCCACTCAAGGCCTTGAAGGGAGGCACTGAGTGGTTGGAGCGTGTTCTCTGAGAGACAGCATGCTGATCCTACACGGAATGATGAGGCCCCAGGATCAAGAAGCTTAGGAACTGTTCTTGTGGAGTTTACTTTCTCTCTCTCTCTCTCTCTCTCTCTCTCTCTCTCTCTCTCTCTCGTGTGTGTGTGTGTGTGTGTGTGTGTGTGTGTGTGAAAAAGAGAGCTTTCTTCACATGCATGCTAGACATCCTACTGAGCAGGCAGAGCCACAGAAGCTCAGACGGGGAGGGGGAGTCCCTGGACACCCCACTTCCATGGAAGACCCTAAGGGCTATGCATCTCAGCCATTTTTAGGATTTTTTTTGTCTCACGTCTTTCCTCATCCTCTTGAGGTTCACAGATCCAGGGCTATGGCTACATGTTCCTCTTATTAGCTCCAAACTTGTCCCCTGGGCGTGGCTGGGACTCACCTGCCCCGAGAGTAGACCCACCAGCTCCCGGGATTGTCTGGATGCCCCATGGCTGTTCACCCTCAAAAGGGAGGAGTGGCACCCACCTGTTGGGACCTTCCAGGACTCTGAGCTCCCCTCACAGGCAGGTCGGATGACAGGACCCGCCAGCCCCTTCCTTCCCTCGATCCTTGCCATCCGCCATATTTTCCATGTTAACCCAATTAATCAGCTCAACGTTTTTAAACCAATTTCTTCGAATTAACCCAGGCATCAGATCAGTATCTTAGTCTGGGCTGAATCAGAGTTTGAAAGAGCTGGGGAGGTGGAGGGGGGCCTCCTCACAACACTTGTCTTCTTTCTCTGGACTTCTCAATTCTTTATGCCTCAGCAAATTTCCTAATTTTCCTCATTAGCAACTAATTTACAAGTCTCAACACTCTTTCCACCTGTCCTTTTCATGGGGGACTTTGCAAAAATTGGAAATAGCCACTTGGTCACTTGTAGATGCTGGTTCCTCAGCTTCCAGAAAAAAACGGGGCCAGTGCTGGATGGGATCAGAGACAATTCCAAAACCCTGTGAAGTGGCAAAAGGGGGCCCTTCTCTGCCTGTAGGGGGTTCGCGACGGGAGACGGTTCATACAGGCCATAGCGCGCGGGATGAACACGACTCCCGTGGCCAGCACCCTGAACCCCTCCCCTGCCACCTACCTCTCCCCCAGTCATGTGGCCTGAATTCGAGTCTCAGGTCTAGATTCCCAGGGAACCAAGGCAGCGGTGCGCGAGGACACTTGCCGGTTGCGAGATTGCCCTTGGATGGGATCTTCTCCAGAAGTTCTCGAATAAATCGGTATCTATTATGCCTCAGCTGACATTTTGGCTTTGGAAATGACACTTTTTCGAGCTCAGCCGTGATAGCATTCATATGGACCAGCATCCACCAAGCCCTTGCTACTTCCAAGGCACAATCTCCACAGAAGTCCCTCCAGGGTGAAGCAGGGAGAGGAAGAGCAGAGGCTGGTTTAAGAAGCTGGTTTAAGGCCTACATACTCTTGCTCCAGGGTCTAGCTATAGGTACTTATCCAAGAGTCTTGAGGTAACTAAACCTCCTGGTATCTCTACAGCAAGACCACTGTGGGAAGGGGTGGCTTCCACTTGAGTCCCTGATCTAGCCAGCACCCAGGGTGCTCTGGCATAGGAAAGGCGTCACTTTACAGGGGAGGACCTTGGGCTTGCTCAAAGAAGCGGAGACAGTTTCAGGCTTCTACCTGCCTGCCTCTCCAACCACCAGAATGTGCTGGTGATTAGAGGGGCCTATGAGGTTCGCAGTTCAGGAGAATGAGCCAGTGGGACAGACTCGGGCCACCACGGATACTGGGTGATATCATATCCCCTTAATTCTTTCTTTAAAAAGAGATTACATCTCCTTATTTTAATTACTTTAAAAAGTAATTCCCTATCTTTATTTCTCCATATATTTATATACGCGTGTGGAGGTCAGAGGACCTCGTTCAGGAGATGGTTCTCTCCTTCCGCCAGTATGTCCCAGAGATTGAACTCAGGTCACAGGGCTTGGCGGTAAGCGTCTTTACCCACTGAGCTGTCTTGTGAACCAGCTCTTTCGGTTCTTTCTTCTAAGCCCCCTAAAGGAGTCTCACCCCCAAGGCAATGGTAGTGGTTAAGAAGGCTCCATTTAATGGGGGCCTGAAGCAGTCATGCATAGCAGAAATGATGGTCCCCAACATCTGAGCTCCTCCCTGGGTTGCCTGGAGGCCTGTTTTGTGTCTAGAATTTTCTATACACAGACCCTTGAAGTGCTGTTCCTTAGCCTACCATACCCGTCCCACTATACCCATCTGGGCTTCCTGGGCACCTGAGATGTGTCCCTGGGTACCACTGTCCCCAGCCCAGCAGTAAGAACCCCAACCACTGAGCAGCACCCCAGACATTACCTGCCTTCATCAGTTTGATTTTTTCTATTATGCAAAGAGTGATGGGCAAAGCTAGACCTGCAAACCCATGATTTTCTGGCAGTGAATTAATGCCACTCCAAACAGAATGCGAGGTGACCGTCCCATGTGTCATCTGGGACAGTCAGGAGACGGGAAGCAAAAAGGCAGTCACCCCAAACACATCCCACAACGACTCCCTTCCTGAGCTCCATCCAACCTGTCCTTTCGCTAAGCATTTGGTCACACAGCGGTAGCCATGTCAGAAGGCTTCCAGCCTCAAGCTCCTCAGGAGGACTGGGCAGAAAGGGCACCCGGAGCCTTTGTTATTGATCCAAGTGGTCTGTGTCTGGGTAAGCTGTCAAGCACGAGCCAGCCAATGGCAGAGGAAAGGTGAACACGGTGAGGAAGAACATCGCAGGGAGGCTAGCACTCCAGAACGCCAGGGTGGGGTTAGCCTGCTCGTGGTAAGAGTTAGAGTCTGTTCTTGTTCATCAGCACACACCCCGTAGGAGCTGGGCACCTGTCTGAAGGTTGAGCCACACTTGGGACTCAGAGAGCAGCACAGTCTCCTCCCATGATGCAAGCAAAGCTGTGACCTCATCCCTCTCGGGCCAGCTCACTTGACCATGCCTCTCACAAGCCACTCCCCTGCCTCAGGTACTTAGAAAGCAATCTCTCACAGGCCATGCTGTGCCATCTTCTTGCTGAGGCTTGCTATGTGGTCATAGGGGCTTCTGGATCACTAGGATGGAGCCCGGCCAAAGGACCCGGGTGCAGCTCTGATCTGCAGAGCCCAGCCTTTCTTACTCAGTAAGGCCTGCGACTCAGAGCGCAGGAAACTCATTCCTGCAAGCTGCTGGTCCCCCTCCTGCCCCCACAAGACTGACATCCGATCATGTATCCAAAGACTAGGATCAAGGAGGCAAAACTTCATCTTCTCAGGTGGCCCATTTACATTGTTTGCCAACCTCAGACAACCTAAATTATTTTAAATCTTTTTTTTTAATCTTAGAAAAACCATGAAAACAGAATAGGTATCTTTATCACATACTACACTTTAGCTCCCGGCTAGCTGTCTGACCGGAGCAGACACCTCAGAGTGGAAGTCCACGAGAGAGGCCTGGGTCTTGCGGCCTATGGGTAAGCATGATGTCTCAGAAGCAGCAGCTGTAGAGAGGAGTATCTTAGCCTGGGAGGAGCACACTCACCCCAGGGGCTCCCTTGAAGACTCAAGGAATAGGACACAAGTGGATATTTCTGCCCCCTATGTCCTGGTGTCCCCCGAGTTCTATCCCCAGCTCAGTCTGCCACCAGGACGCTAGCAGGACTGAGTACTTAGGCTGAAGGTAGATTCAGCCTAAAATGAGCCCTCACCTATGTGACAGGGCTATCACAGACAGAAACACAGACACAGACACACATCACCCTCCTCACATGGACACAAAGGGCGCCTGCATAGCCTCTCGGATAACCTACACGTCAGACTCTAGAATTTCCAAAGGATAGACCCCACAGTCTTGGCTTTATGCTTCGCCAGCCCTGGGAAACCAGCATCCCCCCCCCCATCTTAGTAGACAGGGTTTGTGTAATAGCTTCTTGACAAATCCCGATGTGTCAGCTGCTAAGGTGGTTGGTGGTCCGGTGGTGATGCAACGCTGGCGGGTCTATATGCTCCACCCGGAGATTCCCAGGTAGAAACGTAATGCTGACTCATTCGAGGACCCTGGAAGGGGTTTCTACAGATACCTTCTTTCAAGATCTCTAGGGATCCCAGGGCTCTGGAAGGGTGGCTGGGATGCCCTTTCTCCTTTGAACTTTGCTCTCCGACCGCTCACATTTCTCCTCTACAAAACATGTCTGGCAGAAGCAAAGGAGGAGAAAACGCAGCAGTATTTACCGGAAAGCAAACCTCTTTCTAACTGCGTGTGGTCCCTGCCTTCCATCCAGCTGTCCTCAATTGCTGCTGATCCTCAATGACTTGCTTCCCGGACACGGACACGGTGTCATCTTCCTGACCAGGTACTCACAAAGCTGAGGAAGGGGCAGTTTATCAACGGCCGATGTCTGGCAGTGTTGGCGGGCCTATGACCTGAACCAGCACAGAAGGCAAAAGGGAGCCTGACACTCAGAGAATCCTGGGGAGGTCAGAACCTGTCTGCTGCCCCGGTGTAAGTGCTCCTCCTCACCACACATGGGTTGGCAGATCCACTGAGAGAGAAGGCTAAAGGGGGCAATGTTGTGTAATGGGGAGGCTGTTGTATAAAGAGTGGTAATAGCCACACAACCCGCAGGACAGACTCGGTGCCACCAAAGGGCACGCTGACGGGGAAACTGGATCGACAAATATGACGTCTTACAGTCTTCCAGAATTCAAAACACGAAGCCATTTCTCAGGCCTGTCCCCCACATCACAGACAGCCTCTCCCTTGGTCTTCAGAAGTAACCTTTCTTCCTGCAGGAGGATCAGGCCTCCTGCCGGCAACAGCCAGTCACGCTTGCTTTTTGGGCGATAAAGC